>JAVKLA010000052.1:20605806-20706158 GCA_034782735.1 Sagittarius serpentarius | reverse complement strand
TTATTATTATTGTCACTTTCTTGTTGTTATTAGTGTCATTGTTAGTTTCTTCCTTTCTGTTCTGTTAAACTGTTCTTCTCTCAACCCACGAGCTTTACTTTATTTTCCGATTCTCTCCCCCATCCCACTGGGTGGTGGGGGAAGTGAGTGAGCGGCTGCGTGGTGCTGAGTTGCTGGCTGGGGTTAAACCACGACACAGTCCCTGTGCCAGCAGTCAGTCTGTCCTCTCTCGGAGGACAGCGGAAGAAACATCCTTGGGAGGAAACCGAAATCCCGGGCCTCGCTGCCCTGGGGAGGTGGCCTGTGGTGCATTCCAGTGCCCAGCGCTATGTTTAAGACAGCAATTTCAAAGCACTTTCCATTCTTTTACCAGGTCCTCTTTTTTTTTCCCCCACTGCATCAGCTGTGGGCTGAAATGCCATTTATCAGTTATTATGCTTTTAAAATTTAATTAAGATGTAGAAAGTCTTCCAATTATCAAGGTGGAGTTTTGATTGCTCTGTTTTATTTGCTTCTTCAGGCAAGCTAGTGAGATGTTCTGGCAAGGCTCACGCTCCGAGATCTGGGCCTGAATCACTGCTGTCCTGCGCGATATGTTAGGTGCTCGTACATGTATAGACCCCGAGTGACTCAAGGTTTTTTCAGTGGTATATCTGCTTTGAATAGATGAAAATGATTTGGAAAGGAGGAAAGCAATTAGGCCTAATAGTTCTAATGTAAAGACCCCTAACATTTAGCCGCCAAAGACACAAACATATAGAAATATACAGTCACCAGATTACACATCTTGAAATAGCAAAACGACAATGCCAAAGAAGAATTTTATCATTAGATTTTGGCAGAAAGCAGAAGGCTGCAATTATTTTAGGAGGGGTTTAGCACTTACATGCCAAGCTCTGAGTACCAGGACTGATATGGATGGTATCTAGGAGCAGGTTTCAAATCACCAGCAATTTGGAAACAGAAATCTGAGATGAGTCCATAGCTCTCATTCTTTTCTTTTTTTTTCTCCACTCATGTCTTGACCGTTCTAAGCTTACAGACCATCATTTTTCCCCCTCGAATGCTTTTTTTAATAATAGCGTGTTTTATTCCTCCTCCATGCTCCCTGCTGTGATTAATTTAAATAATTTATTTTTAAGGTGGTGGGTTTCACACTTTTTCTGTTATAATGACAAATATAATGTTCTAATAAGTCAACTGAAAGGGAATTCTTCCTTGACATTTGATGGGCTGACACAGGTGTCTTTCCAAAGCATACTTCTTTTGATTTTGAGACAGAGAGATTCTGCATCACCTTCTGATGGGAAACAAAACACCTTTATTTATAATTCATACAGTAAGCACAACAACAGCTTTAGCTGCACAATGATGGAGAAAAAATGTGTTTAGGCTTGTCCCATAGTGTTCAGATACTCTGAAAGTTTGTATCCTCATTTAATCTAATAAGATGACAATAGTTAGTGCCTTGATGTACGAGTCAGACTTTAACTAGCAAAGTACTCGGAAGGGCAACCTCCGGTACCTGTGGATTCTATGCAGATGCACAGAAAAGTTTCCTTCTCCAGGAAACTTGGGTTTTGATGCCACACTTCCTGCTCAGGCAAACCTCTTACTGATTTTCAGTGCTAGAGATCTTGTCCTTGAGACTGGAAATAGGGAGAATATTTTTTCTTTAATCTGAGTCCAACTTCTTCATAGTTTTCAAATTTCTTTCTTGAAGTGAGAAGAAAAAATTTACACACCTGTAATTACACAGGGTGTTCATTTGCATGTTGTTAAGTTTGTGTTTTACATTTGTATAAAATTTTGCATTTCAGCAGACAGGCACCGTCACTAAATCCATTGTAGCACTACTGTTCAGAAATACACCAATCCATTAATCTCCGTGTTATATTATTGCAGAATTAAAAAAAAAAATCTAAGTATTGATGCGAGTCTAGGAAATAATTATGTATGTATCAAATATTTATTGTTCGCTCATAAAAAAGGGAATGCCACAATGATAAGATAGGTACACTTTACAATGTAACAAAAAATTATATGTAAAATTTTATAGCACTAATCAAGAACAGGAAAGTATTGAGTTCCACAACACCTTTAAATTTTAAACAGACACACATTGCAAAATCCCGTGAGCAAAACTTAAATAATACATTATAAAGATATAAATTTCATTCTGCTTCTCCCCAAAAAGGGAAGGCTGTGTGTTGAGAAGACCAACCTGTGTTGAAAACAGACTCCAACAAGGATGCTTACAGAAACAAACCAACCAAACAAAACCCCATTTATGATTCAGCTATAGACTTGTCTTTATTGTACTTATAAAATATACATAGCCTTTTATTGAATTGCCTGCTGTCGAAATCTGCAAGAATTTTATTGCTTTTTACTGTCCTGGAGAGGAATAAAGCAGCAGCCTCTGTGTAATTTTGTAAGAAGCAAGGACAGTAAATCTAATTTTGCTGGATATGGGATCGATGATAAAAAATCATGCAATGACCAAAATTTAGAAGTTTTGGAATACACAGCATCTGTATGCTTATCCTCATTTGTATTTTCAAAACATTTTTTTTATATTTATATCTGAACACATTTCACATTACAGTGCACTGTATGAGCTATTTTAAGGTTTGTATTTATGTATTTCCTACGATAAGTACCTTAGCCTGTTCCAATATTAAATCAGGGTTTGTGTCTATGCACTTTACAGCAGTATCCCCTTTCTTTCACTTTGAAATGGGATGTAGTTGACTCTGCAATATGATGGGAATAAGGGGGGCTTGGCCATTTAATAAAATCCTTTCCTTGCCTTATGTTTCCTTTCCTCTGAACTGAATGAGGGATCAAAGCATGACACCCCCAGACTGTCTCCAGAGAAGCCACTATCCTGGAACTTGAAAACTGGGATACAATTTTAAAGTAAAATGTGTAGCTTAGGAACTTTTCGACAAGATGTACAGTATGCTGCTGTTGGCTGTGTTTCCGACCTTGGGAAAACTCTGAGTCTTTCCTAAATTTCCTGGATATCCAAGGGAATACTGGACCAATATGTGACTAGTTGCTTGTCACATCCTTTCAGGAGTGAAATAAAGCTCTGAAAAAAATTATTTGACCTCCTCTCTGCCAAATACTGATGTTCAGCAACCAGGTCAGTTTAACAGTTCAAGGAAAAAGTAGGAAGAAGTTCTTTTCCACTGTAAGTTTTGTAGTTCTGCATGAGGAAAGGACATTCAGGAGCTGATATTATCAGATATGGTCTATTTGCTCTGATTCTGGAGGATCCCAAAGCACTTCACAGTTTAAAAGTCCAATGCAGATCGGACCTAAGTTCTTGCAACTTTGACCACTGGGAACTGAGGATGTACGGAATCAAACTGTTAAATTAATAACATTTCAGGACAGAGAGTCAAGAAGAAACACGAATCCCATTGAAAGTTTTGAACGCCAGGGGATATGCAAGGAAAAAATTTGAAGAAGGAGCAGTATAACGCACAGATGGCCGAGAAAAAAAGAAAGATCTCCTTAGCACAGGAGATACGGGTAAGAGACTATCTGTTGCTGTAGCTACCAGAAAACTGCAGTACCTCTGCCTTAGTCACGATAAAGTATGGAATGGCCTGGGAGCAAGATTTGCTTGTACCGTAAGCTGAAAATCCCTTCAGTCATAATAAGACCTGACTGTGAGTCATAAACTTGTTGCTATCTAGAGTGCTGGAAATCCTGACTCATCTTTTTATCCAAATTACGTTTGTGAAGGCCATTAAAGTTTGTAGAGGAAGAATATCATGCAGATCTTATGTGGCCGAAAAATGCTACTCCGTATGATAAGCAGAAGCCTTGCAAATCCAGATATTATCAATCTGAAAGATGAAAAAAATCAGACCAATTTAACCAGGGGAACAGTTTTAAGGTACTACCAAGTCAGCACCTGCTTGGCCTTTTGGAATCCAGCAGAGCTCATGTCTTCCCCGGGGGCCCAGTGAGAGCCATGGGGAGTGCATGGGGCCAGGGCAGCGGGGCAGTTCTCGCCCCGCTGTGGTCCGAGGTGCTGGTGACCGGCAGGTGTGCTTTTTAACATGGAGCCGAGGAATGAGAGGGCTAAGATGCGGCTCACAGGAAGCAGCTCTCTTTCAATTCATGGCAGAGCTGTTGTCGTCAATGTATGGATTTCCCATTAAAAGGGTACGTGAAAAAACGTGTGAACCGTTTTTCGCGGAGCACTTGGAGTCTGGCACTCCCTCCCTTGGAGTGAATTCTTGAAGTGAATGCTGAAAATTTAGCTCCAGGAACCGTACTGAAAAGCTGAAAACTTAGAATCGTAGAACGGCTTGGGTTGGAAGGGACCTTAAAGATCACCTAGTCCAACCCCGCTGCTGCGGGCCACCCACTCGAGCAGGCTGCCCAGGGCCTCATCCAGCCTCCCTTGAACACCTCCAGGGACGGGGCATTGACCACCTCTCTGGGCAGCCTGTGCCAGGGCCTCACCGCCCTCCGAGTAAAGAATTTCCTCCTAACGTCTAACCTAAACCTCCCCTCTTTTAGTTTAAAACCATTCCCCCTCGTCCATTCCCTATCTGCCCGTGTAAAAAGTCGCTCCCCCTCCTGTTTATAGGCTCAGCTTGTTCGGTTTTCATGATGGACTCCTGCTGCCATAGTCTTCTACCACGGGGAAGCTGAGGCAGCTCAGGTGCTCACACAGAATGCATCTACAAAGCCCCCTCATAAACAGTGGCCGTTCTGAATGAGCTGCTTTGAAACCTATCCAGAAACAGGTCCTAGAACAACTTGCCAGTCTGTTGAGGGTTGCCTTTGTGGAAACGAAATTACCGCTGACCTTCCCCAGGTGTGCAGCTGGCTGTGGCACTGCTGTGCTTATCGGGTTTCCTGGAGCGTGGCTGTGCGGCTTGATGAGCTGAGGATGCTCATTATGTTCAACAGCCGGGCTCTTGCACATGCACTTCTACTAGCTCAAATAACTGAAGTAAAAAAATCATTATGCTTTGCTTCCAGATTTGCATGTTTTCCTGTTCTACCAATATCGACTTCAGTGTCTTTTTGGAGGCAATTTTGTGTGGCTGCATGAATGCCTGTAACTCTAGTTTTGTGTGTTGGCTTGCCAAAGCAACTGGTGTAGTTTAGTGTGTTTTCAATGGGGTAAGAGATTTCAGCCGTGTGGCAGTGATTAGAATTCTGTGAAAAACCTTTAGTCTTGCCCAGGAGGCTGTTGACACTCATTTTTTTGTTTACAGGGAGAAAAAAAGTAGTATTATTATGATGCTGGGCTGTGCCTTGTTAGTCCATGGAATAGATGAAATCTTCCTGGAAAATTTTGGTCTGATCAATTGTCTTGCTTTAGTTTCCTTATCTCTGGCATTCTGAGAGGAGCCTTCTCCGGCTATATGCATTTATTCCTGTATAAGAAAGCTGAAGTGCTTTTGGTCTCTAGAAAAGTTTACAAGTATATGTTCTCACATTTGCTTCAATTTGCTTGCTGTTTTTCCTGGAAAAAATGCTATTTATTATTGTAATGTAAAATAGTTATTTTGTAAAACACAAACAAACCTAACAACTTTGGCAACAGTTAACTATGTTTTCATGTAAAAATAGTGAATTTCATCCCAGGGAGAAACCTGCAGGAAGTTGCCAAGGGAAATAGTTGGTTTTCATTTGAGTAAACAGAATAAATTCTCCCTAGGGTGAATTCGAGTATCCTCACAGAATTCTGTAAAAATAATTTAGTGTCTGTATGGCAAAATCCATTAAAAAAATATCTATAAAGCAGAAAAACATTTTAGCTCAGCTTTCATGCAACAGTCGGGGGGAGCATGCATCTTTGTTGTCGAGGTGGTATCTTGGCAAATGTATCATCGCCCTGCCTCTCGCTGGTGACGGACAGAACTGATGTCTCGGGCAGGCAGCAGACCCAAGTGCCCTGTGAGCCTGTGGGATGCCAAAGGGCGCGCTGAGAAGCCGAGGGGAGATAGGCTCTCCTGTCCCACCCTGTTCCAGTAGCAAGTGAAAGGCAGCTGCACGTAAACTGTAAGTGTGGCTGGAAGCACTCTGAAATTCACTTCTGAATTCTGGGTGGTGTTAAAGAGATTTTCCGGGCGGGGCGGGGCGGGAAGAAAATTCTGTGTCACGAGTCTCAAAAAATGTGCCTTATTCTCAGACGTTTCTTCTTTACACAATGGGTTTGCTTTCTGTCTGAATTTTTTTTTCAAACTGCACAGGCGCTTATGAGAAGATGCTTATCTGGGGGCACCACGGGCAAAAAGAAAGTAAAAAACCGATTTAGCATCATGTGCCATATCCTGGTATTTTCAAGAAGCAGCTTGATGCCAAATGCCTGCAAGTAAATATGTATTTGGGAATAAATTGATACCAGGGTCCTGCAAGAATGATTTGTTATCAGATGCTGGCTCGTTAAAGCTCTTAGATACTGGATACCTGCAAAAATCCAATTCATTCTTTCTTGTGAAACAAATCTTACTTTAAGTGTTTTACTGTCTAAATTCTGTCACGAGGCCAGGAATCAGACATTGTATTAATAATGACGCTGTCTCTTTTCTTTCAGCAACCTCGATGAAAAAGGAATTCCAAGGAACTTAAAAGTCTGGTCACTGGAGGAAAACACCCAATGTTAACCTTTCCTTAGATACACAGCCCTGAGAGTTACCAGAGTTCAAGGGGCTGAAACTTTTGGCATAGCACTGGCAGCGAGGGGCAGAAAGGGTCAGTCCTGCAAAAATCACCTATACGGACATATCCTTTGAAACTTCTGCTCGATTCTTAAAAGCACATCGCTGCAGAATTGCGCAGACTGCAGAGTACGCTGGGAGCTGCTCATGCAGGGCCGGCTTTTTACGTCTACGGGCTGCCTCCCTGCGCCTTACGGGCTGGGCGACAGCATCGGCTGAGCGCCCAAGCGCAAGGCTGAGCCGGTGTCACTCCTGCAACACCGCCAGACCTGGTGTTGGGGAAACGCACAAGCAGGTCACCCGCACGCCTGAACAGCTGCAGAAGCCCAAGTGAGTGTTGCCAACCATTCAGGCACTGGAATTGCTATTTTTTTCTTTTTTTTTTTTTTCCCTAGAATGTGAAATACTGCCCTTAAAACCAGTCTGTCTGGGGAGTGATGATGGTGTAATTTTTGCTTTTGTGAGACTTATACCTGGCCTACAACTATCCTGCACGTGGGGAGTCTTTCTAGATGTCTGGCTGCGTCCTAAGCAGGGTAGCATACAGACGCTGCTAACCGCAGTAACTTCACTGATTAACTCAATAGATCACTCTCACTGTGCTGGAATCAATGACAGTGGTTAAAGGTCTGTCCAATTGCTGTTTTTCCAGTAATGAGTTTATAACAAAGCTGCCACCAAATAGTTTAGTGTCATGTGTTTTCTCCTTTATTGATTTCAATAAAAAGGCTAATTTGGAGATATGCTGGATTGTCATTTCTGGGTGGAGGGTAGTTAATATAACTAATGGCATTGCTGCAGCACAATGAAAACATCAAACCTGCCACACTCGCAGAAAACGGACAGAGTTTAGCAGACAAAGGAGGGTGTTCCAAATGCACATCCTCGGCTGGACAAGATGTGGCGGCTGCCAGGATGCGTGTTAATTGAACTGTGTGTGAAAAGCACAGCCAAATCGGTCAGCATCCTGCTCGTCCTTGGTTCTGGAAAACCAGTGCCTTTCTCCAGACCTTGTTTGCATATTGCTGTGCTGCACGCGTGGCAAGACTGCAGGCCCGCTATCATTCCCAAGCGCAACATCGAGGGAGCAGGACGTCCTGGCTGCTGCGGTGCGGTGGGAGTTGCTGCAGGCACGTGTATTAAGCCTTTCTGGGGCGTCAGGCTTTCGGCCCGGTTTAGAGCTGAAAGGTGGCTGGTGCCTGGCGCTCTGCGGAGGCACTGGTGCAGCGGACACGAGGCCGGGGCTAGCCCTGCTGCGATGGGACTCCTGTGCCCAGCGAGTGCTGTGACTGTCGGGGCGCCCTACGTGCAGGGCCTGGCTGCTGGTGGGCCTTAACATCTGGAACCGCTGCATCTTTCAGATCAAAACCGCTCTTCTCCGTGCTCCTAGACCAAGGCAGCAGTAGCTGGATGAAGCTGCAGAGAACAGCTTAATCCTCTGAGCCAGGAAATCGCAGAGGGCCCCTGAGTGCAGCTGGGTTGGTTCCTTCACCTTTGCATGCTGCTGGCATTCAAAGGGATTATTTCTTGCTGGGCTCACATTTCCTTGGGTTTAGATCCCAATCTGTTCACTGCATCCTCTCATGAGTGTTAGGATTACAAATTCTTATGCTTTTCAGACTGCCATGACCAATGCTTAGGAAAAGGCTGCCACAGCAGAAGTTTATGCAAGAATTGCCACGATAGTTTAAGAACACAGAACTTGCCTACAGTAAAAAAAGTTTTAGCGTCAGACTTTGTGGTATGTGGCTCTGAGCCATTTGAGATTGTGCCCTTAGCTTTTTAAAGAATTCTGGCTTTGGAAATATTAGCCTAAGCAGTTTTGAGTAATATTTCGGGAAAGTATTATATTGGCTTTAGCTACTCTAAGTCCAGCATTAGTAACAAAATGCCAGTTAAATACCTGATGAAAACAAAGCCATTCTCAAAAGGCTGGATCTGTTTAAAAACAGCATCCACTTTGGCTATATTAAAGGTTCCCTTATTTCAAAAGAAAAGGATTAAACAGAAGTCTCTTTTTTTTTAAAACAAACCAAACTAAACGTAGTTTGACAAAGAAGAAAACCTGGTTAGCTGTGATCTCTTCTAAATACTAAACTTCATTCAGTGCGACATAATGGGAGCATGCAGCTGCCTGCTAAGGACTCTGTGGTTTGCATTCTGGGTTTCTCAGTGTCATGATGAAAGGTGAATTAGTCCCAGTACCAGCTACCTGAGCAAGAGTTTCTTAGAGCCCCAGATGCCAGGCACACTGCACCCACTGGAAGGACTCCCACCGATTTCCGTGGGGCTGGAACTAAGCCTGTGGTGACGAGGGCCTATCCTCCTTTCCCCTCGAGACTGGGGGCAGAGAACACACCCAGGAGTGCGGCTGGGGATCATCACGTCCACCGCTCTGCCCTGGCTCCCTCATCCTCTCCTCAGCCCTGGACCTTCAGCTCCCCGCTCCCAGTCCCCGCTCTCACAGGTGCCCCAGCCAGGACTAAAAGCAGATTGCCTCCCTCTTTTCCTAGGCAGGGGTGGAAGAAGCAAAGACGTTCGTCCTTTTCCCCCCACCAAGGAAGTGGAGCTCCCCGAGCTGACAGCCCTTCGTAACCTCCTTTATGTGTGGGTGGAAAGGGGGGCAGGTCCCTGACCGGCTGTCAGCCCCCGGGAGAAAAGCAGTCAGTGGAAAAACAGAATAATAAAGGTGCTTTCTCCAGGCAGCACTGAATATGTACTCTGAAATGCACCTTCCCCACGCCGATGCCAGGGTAGAGGTCCCATTTCCAGCCTTACTGCAGCGTACCCTGAGCACTAGCAAGAGCTGGTTTTGACGGTTCCTTACTGATAGTCCAGCACTGTGGTCTGTGCTTTCCAAGCGTGAGATGAGAACATGGAGCTGAGACAAAAATCTGGATGGGGATGTGGCTTTCTTGTATCGCCAGAACAGGAAGACTTTCACTGTGGCTGAACACACACCGGGGTCTGGAGCTCAGCGACACCGGAAGCTCTTCACATCTGGATTTTAACAAGAGCTACATGCATATTGGTGACAAAGACACTTGTGAAAGACATACCTTCAAATAAATAGTAGGTAGCATGTGATTTGATATGGATTGAGAAAGATGTGATGTCTCTCCTGCCTCTTAATGCAGAGCTCCTGCACTTCCTCCAAAAGAGGTGGTGCTGGCCCCGGGCATGTGTGGAGACCCCATCCAGGCTGGTAACTTCTGGGGTTATACGGTACTAAAAGAGACTCTTGTACAGTGTGCCCAAGCCTTGTTTTCAAGCAAGAGTGCATCCAGTTGCACTAGACTGTACCTTTTGCTTGTGTTTTTAGTTTGTCATGACCCTAAGATGGCATTATGATGCGCTTACTGTATGTTTAGCTTCTGTATGTTGTTTACTCAAGGAAACACTAACTGCTTGGGAACCAGTATGCGTGTGCAAATCTGTGTTTGTATGTGACCGCACTCACGTGTATATAAAGGCGAGTAGCACATGGAGGCCTACTTTCTCATTTCACCTCATTTTACTAGCACGTAAGTGGACACAAGCACACAGGTGTGTATCCCCAGCTTACGTGGTCTGATAGGAGAGTTCTTAAGTTTTCATCTTTGCTTATAAATCAAATCGGTCAAATCACTGTGGTTTAAGATAGAAAAACACAACAAAAGCTGCTCAGCTGAATGATTTTTGGCACAATATGAAGAAAAAAATAGACGCTGGCTTCTCTTTCAAATAAGTGCTGTGCTCTGCAGAGCAAAGATCAAGCCAAAGTTCACGTTATCAGCTCCCGTACCTCACCTGGGGCTCTGTTATTGATAGGTCTGTCATCCTTCCTAATATTGGAGGGGTAATAGCAGCCGATGATTAGGCCACTCTCAAGCTATTAGCTACATTTCTTATCCCTTTTATAAGAGCTTCTTAGTCAGCTGGGAAACAAAGGCTGCCTTCAGCGAACAAGAGCCCAAATTGTGGGCCTGCATCCTGCAACCTGAAAGACACAACTGTTGCACTTAGAGGAGCCTCCGACGGCAGCGAGGGGGTGGATGTCAAAGGTTACCCCGTGGTGTTATCTGAAATGAGCGGGCTCTGACTGCCTCTCGTGCTGACAGAAGCTCGCAGAGAAATTACAGAAAATTGCCTGTTTTGTCAACATTTTCTCGGGAGGTTTAGGAAAAAAAAGGACTCTAGTTTCAGAGAGTTAAAGGGGCTCAGTCAGCCTAGAAGTGACTGACAAACACTCTATTATTCATCTATGTAAAAAAGTGATATTTTATATCATTTCTTTGAGTGATTGTTAAGTGACTGGATAGTGACATTGACATGCAAGATAATCCCAGTAATATTTCCAGTTCTTGTTTGAAGGCAGACTTGCACATTTGTCAGCATTGACAATAGGTATTCAAAAAGCAGTGGTGATGACGAGCCAGCTCCCAGTACAAACCCAAAACACTGGGAGGGATCTGCACCCTCAGGTCTCAGCACAGAGTGGATTGGAAATGGACTGTACTGTGGTGGAAGAAACAGGCACGCAGTCTCCTTAACCAGTCATTTCACCTTGGGTAAGACTACAGATGTGACCAACAGGACTTCTGCCACACTGCAGCTGGAAAAATAGCTTTTCCTGCATGGCTCTTGTTTTAACCATATGGCAGATTTTTTTCTGTATAGACTGTTACGGAGTTGGAAATGTTTTTGCAAGGATGAAATAGCTAGTAAGCTTGAAAAAAAAAGGCTTTGCTAAAGGTTGTTTATGGAGAGCGGATGGAAGCACTGTGAAAGAGTCCAACCTGTAACCCTCATTGCTTTCTCACAAAATGAAAGTCTTGGTCACTCTTGGCTCAGACCTGTTGTAAGGAGACTGCCCTGTGTAGTTTAACTCCGGTGGTTCACTGTTGGTATCACAGGGAAGAAGGACGTGTTTAGCAGAGTAAAATTCTGGCTAGTCTCCCTTATCATAAGCCTGAAAAATAGTCACGGTACAATTTATAGCTGATCCCTGGCATTCTACTGAAATGGCTCTGTCATTTCTTCCAGCATTTATTCAGCACTCAGGGTCATTGTTGGCATATGCAAATGAGTATCTATCATATTGTGGTCATCGACAGCCAGTACCCCGGTCCTGTTTCTGTGACAGAGGCCTGGAACTGTAATGCTTCCCCTCAGCCTTTTGCATTAAGCAGAGCAGATGTTAGAGGTGACTTTATGAGGCCCATGAAGGCTATTTACACTTTAGCTGAATTGATGTCTCTTAGCTACAACTCATAAAACCATCAATAACTTTTTGGATTTGTAGTGTCACTGCTGGTCAGTAGATGTTGTCAGATTGCCAGAGAAAATGTTTCAGGGCAACTGAACTAAAAAGGCAGTTTGGAACAAATACATGTGAACTTCCTAAGGGACACTATCTGGGATCAAGTATGAACTTTATAATAAATGTGGGTTTGAAGTATTCTATTGGCACACTTTTTGAGAATATATAACTTTACTCTGGTGATAAGGTGCCTTTGGCATTGTTGCTGCTGGCGACAGAAGGCTTACAGTGAAGGAAATGGATGCAAAAGCACAACAGAGAGATGTTGTTGTTTAGACCAGGATTGTGCTCTTGGAGTGCTCACCAGGCGCTAGTGGCATTTGAGTAAATCCGCAGAGTCAGTGCAAAGTAAAATCTCTGGAAGTGCAGATAGTGTGGATGTAGGATGCCGGGGTGCCCTCAGACTTACATAAGAGTGAGAACATATTTTGGCTGCTGGCAAGAGGCGGAACAGATGGTTTGGGAGAGCAAATTCTGCAGAGAAAGCGCAGCCCTTAGTCAAAGAAAAGTGGTAAATAAAAATCAGGCAAACAAACTAAAAACTGTTATAATGGCATTACTCAGATCCAAGCTCTAGGTCTACTCTGTCCACTTCTCCTTAAAATGATACAATACAAAGATCAGTGAGTCCAGAGGCAGGCAAGAAAAAGGGTTCAATTTTACTGCAAATAACTTGGTTTTGTTGAGAGAAGAGATGAAAAAGAGAGAATGTGTGGATATCTCTGGAATAAGTTTAGCTACCTTAGCAGACGAAGAATGACCCTGGGAAAGAGACACAGTTATGCTTGTTGGAAGAAAGCCATGGGAGCAAGAGATAAAGCAGTAGAACACGAGATGGAATGCACGGAGCATCATGGTTTTGTGTACCTAGACGTCTTTTAGCCGTTAACCAGTGACCTTCTAGATAAGAAAGTTGCTATTCTTGAGTAAGCTATTTTATGTAACAATAGAAATGTACTGAAGCTTGACAGAGACGCGTGATCATTGTGTGATCAGGAAGACTATTGGCTGGCTTATGCATGAACAGTGACTGTATAGCTGCAGATATCCGCTAAGCTGAACTATAAATATAGCTGAGGTTTGCTAATAAAATTGTCTTCGATTCACCACGATCGGAGTCCATTCCTTTTAGTACATCACAAGAATGTAATAACTAGAAGTCAAAAAAGTCCACAGAAATTCATGCCCTCACATTTATCCTTTCTTGTGATGTAAGAACAAATGCAGCTGAGGACAGGAAAAGCTTTTCTCCTGGTCATCCCGTGGAATTCACAGGATGCTTAGCAGATTTTAAACAGTGAAAGAAATAACATCCACGGTTTCTTTCACATCTTTAGCGCTATTCAAAACTGTTGCTTCTGGTAGGCAGTGTGTTTAGGAAGAAACTGGCACTGCAAAGGAAAATCAGATAAGACACATGGAGTGTCTGACTGCCAGAATGATATGGAGGAGAAGGTTTCGCCTCACCTTGCCTCTCCTCTCCAATTTGAATTTCTGTCTTCTGTTGTCTCTCATATGCTGCTGTTTCAGATAGGAAGAAGGCCTGTGTACCCAGAAGCTTGTCTGACCCTATTGTATCAGCTGATATAATAAAAAATATAATCTTGCGCTACAAGTCTTGGCTTTGCTTTCATTATTCTGTCCAGAGAAGTGTGCTCTCTTCTCTTCCTCCTTACCACCCAATGAAAGTTTTTTCAGCCGCCTCATCAGCAGGGTAGAAAGGCGTTTTTGTACTCTCGGCTTTTCTTCACGAATGCCAGCTGTGACGGCATAGCAATTAGTCACAAAAGGAAAGGTGAAATTAGATGATATTTGAGGGCTGTCTCCAGCAGCTAGGTTATAAACAGCCTAGTATTTATACACCCGTATTAAATAAGACAAACTGCTCAGTCACATGATTACATTATCACAGTTTAGGTAATTACTATACGTCAGCAGAACCAGCACATCTAACTCTCTGCACTCAGGGCATCGCAAATGCAAACCCAAATGTATTACTTTAAATTTCCCCCCTAAGAAAAAATGAGTGTGTTTCCCCTTGTGTTTGTGTTTTACTCCAGTACCCGGGGTATTAATGGGGGCACAGCCGTTGCTGTCGGACAGACTGAGACACTCGTGGAGCACAGGGCAGGCGAAGGGGCAGCAGACAGTGAGCATCATTGCCAGCTGCAGCCTTCACACCAAGCCGTGTCTGGCCTCTCTTGGCTTGCTGCAATGTGCTGGTTTTGCTCTGCAGCACATGGAGTATATTTCTCCCATTTAAATACCATTAAGAGCTCAAAGAACATTTACACCCTCATAATTTAAAAAACAGTTTCCATAGATAATGCTTCTCTCTTGGTGTCACTTCTGCCAGGTAGATGTGTAGATGAATAGAAGAATTAAATAAAAAGGTGGGAGAAATTGTATAAATGTCTTTGCCTCCGTTGGTTAGTCATTGTCTACACCTTGCAGGGACTCGTTATTCATTCATATTGAGCATATTGCTTTAAAAATGTATGGCTTTCAAATCTCTTCAAAACCAGGGAATTTGTTGGAAGAACACTGGATGTTTAAGCACTGCATTCAAAGGGAACTGCTATTATGACCCATTTATAACAGCGGTGATGTGTATATGACAAGACGTCAAGAATATGCTCAGAAATGTGATACTCTGTACGTGAAATCTCCTGGTTCATTTTATTCGGGGACTACGCAGCTCACCTTGTGACCTCTGCAGTAACATTCTTGGCTCTTTCGGAGCACCAGATGTCAGTTCACTAGTTAACCATTTTGCTTCTCCGTGTAGCAAGGCTGTTCTCAGCTACACAAAATGTTCTTTAGAACAAGAGAAAGTTTCAATAACCCATGGTCATTTAATCTTTTAATTTGGTTGATACAAACGTTTTGCTCTGAGTCCACAGAAGCTGACATCAGCTGTCAGAGATCTAGGGCTTGGATGCCACTGCTGCAGGAGTATATAAACACTGCCAGCAATGTTTGGTTATAAAACTGTAAACCCAGATGTTTGGCCACCTCATGTACAATCAGTGTTTAGTAAGCACTTCTCATTGCCTACTGTCATAAAGTTCAAATCATGTGAAGTTTCCTGCATAACAGTATTAGTATGGCAATCCTTACATTTTCTCCCTTGGGTAACCTGTGTGTTAATACTTCCTCTCACATTTGTTTGTTGCTTGACACGTTTTGGGTGCTGAGATAATGAATAATAAAAATAGCAGCTCTAATGTCAATATAGTATACCATAGTCTATTAGTCTTTGTTCATCTTTGCAAAGGATGTTTTAGTTATTAAAATATATCTCACATCAAAGTCTGCAGTTTAAAAGGCTGCAGAGTAAGACTTCTTACACATCTGGGCTTTTACAACTTGTCTTCAGGGTTGTTTCCATCACATCAAGGAGTTCACGTGTGCTTTTACAAAAGTGCTCTTCTGTTATTGTTTTACATTACAAAGTCTGGGTGACACAAGAATAAACAAAACTGGCTTCTGACGGTGACCTCTTTTGGGTGTGATCAGTTCATGTAATTATTTTTAATCCCCTGAGTAGCTATGTTGGATTAAAAAGAAGGGCTGCAGAAAAAAAAAGAAGGAATGGTAAAACATAGAGTCTGTCTAGGCTTCAAAACCCTGACCACAGACTGCAGCCAAAGGATCCAGCATAAATGTGATTTTTCCTTGGTTTGCTTCTGGCTTAAAGAAAAGACAGGATGGACACTTGGCGTTTTGGGGAAGAGGAGACACATGCCCTGTGGTGCTCCTCTCACCAGCCAGCCACTGAAGACCACCTGTTCCAAACCATCCTTTCTAGAGTGGGTTTTTCATGTTTTTCGCGGGTCTGAGGGATCCTTTCCCCTAGGATGGCTGGACAAAGAGGGCTTGCACACCCTCATATGAGGCAGGAGTGTTTTTATGGTGCTGCACCTTCATTGCTCCACCAAGAGCATGGGTTTCCCTGCATGCTTTCAGCGCTGTTAACTTCAGTGCCTAATGGAGGATGTGGTAACAAATCCTCATAATCTGCAAACACCAGAAGTATGTGTAATGCATCCGCAGCTGCCTCATGTTTCCCACAACAGTTGAGAGATGGGAAAGTAGTTAGACTATTACTCATTTTGTAATGGCCACTGATTAATTCCTGAAGTGGATTTTGCTTCCAGCACTTCTCTAGGTGCACCTCATTCCCTCCCTGGTTCCTCTGGGCATACTGAGAGACCTGCTGACTGCAGATAGGGATTTGTGATCATTGCAGACTTGTACAAATGTTAGAATTTTTATTAGCAGCCAAAATAATTCAGCTTTTTTGCATCAACCCCTGCCACACCCCCAGGAAGATCCAGAAATCTTAGGTTGGAATCAGCAGCAAAGAGGTAGATGAATTAAGCATTGATGGTCTGTGGGAAAGTCATTGTTAATATCCCAGAGCCACCACAGTCTCCCAGAGAAATGCCAGCCAAGCTTGTTAGCGTGACACAGAAACCTGTTCGCCTCTGTCTCTTCTCCCAAATGCAGCAGTTGTTAGATTGCTGCTCCTTAGCTAACCCCGGCGCTAGGAGCAGTTTGGGTCAGGATGTCAGGACAGAAGGGGTGGAAGTAACGCTGCACTTTTTGGGTAGCCCTGGAGAGGTACCCAAGTTGGAATTACCCAAATCAATTGCAATCTTAATTTAGCTATATTTACTGATAATGAATTTGGTTTAGACATGTTTTTTGAAGAGGGTTGGTTTTAACCCAGATCACTCCAAAGATTCAGTTTACCCTGCAGTCTCACAGACAATTATATTGGAACAAGCGAGGATGCAGCAAGGGTGGACCATGAGTGAGAGAGTATGTGAGAAACCTCTCAAGCAAAGTCCATGGCAGGGAAGCTGCAACGTGCAGGTTTATTCTCAGAAGCCGGTATTTTGACACCACTGTTGTGTGAATGTTTTGGACTCCTGTGACAGGAATGACCAGTGTGAGTATGTCCTCGATGCTTGCACTGCTGTGCAGAAGGACTACTATACAAGCAAACGCCTGCCTGAGGAAGTACGCAGCAGAGCAAAGGAAACAGAGGTAGTAGTGTTGCTGGCCAGGCGAATCATGTGTCTTGGTCACCAATTTATAAAGATTGTAGGGGACCGTGGTGATCAATGGCTCCAACGTCCTACAGAACAGAAGACGTGGGACTTCCTGAAAGTCATGACATTGGAACTAAAGAGTTCATTTTACTAAGAACACATAATCTCACTAGAATGAAAGTGCTGTTAGGGAAAGTCCACTGCAACTCTCAATAAGTTACTTTTAGCTTTCCTCAGAGTAAAAGGAATAAAAACCTCTGAAAACCACCACTGACTTAGTTTTAGCCTGAATTTACACAGTTTCATCTCCTTTCTAGAGCCATGCCTACTAAGCAATGGTTTCTTATTAACAAACTCATTTTGACATTATCTATTAGCCATTTTCAATCCACTTTACATGTTGCATATTCTTTTGTTTCAAGTTTTTTTTGGTTTCTAAATTAAAATTTTGTCTTATAACAAGTCAGTTATTGTAGTGAAGCCTCTTTCAGCAGTGCTTGTATCAATCTTAGCAATCCATGTAGAAAAAAGATGGATCAGCGTTTTTCTCCATAAATTTAACTTTGCTGGCACCGATTCTAAGTCTACCTTTCAACCATTGTCAAAATAATGGTGAAACTGAAGACGGGTTTTACTGGCTTACAAACCCTTGCTCTACTTCATGTACTCTTTCTAAACAAAAATTAGTTTTCTTCCAGATGGCCAAATGTTCAAAGGCCTCTTGAAAGAATTAGCATTGAAAGAATTATCATTGAAAGTTCAAGTTGATCTTTACTTATTTCTTCTTGAATGCTTGGATGCAAATGATTTGGATTTGCTGATTTTAAAATATCTGACTTTAATTATTGCTCTTTAGTAACCTTCAGACTCACTCTGACAAAATTTGTTTCATCCTTATAACTTTTGGTGAATTTTTCTCACATTTGGGATAGAAATACATGCTGAACACTGCCTTTGCTGCCTTATCAGACAGTTTACCATTTGCATTGGAAACAGTAAAATCTTTAGACCTCTTCATAGTCCTGCTACATACACCCCCACCACCAGTGTCCCAATTAGACAAATATGTGAAAAATTCTGAACAACAGGGAAGAGCAAACCATTATCTTTTGAAACCACAGAAGCTCAGAATTCAGCATTCTACCAGTTGGTAACTTTCAGTAATGTGTTTTGTTTGTATAATTCTCTTTCCTTCTCTCCCTTAGCTTATGCTCTCCCTTTGGAGTATTTGTAACCTTAAATGAATCTGATTTATACCTTCTGCTTAGCGAATTGGGCAGTGCTACCTTCAGAATTTTTCATGTACAGGAAAAAATTATATGTAGAAATAATGTAAACATGACTGATGTTCACTGGCACCCCATAATAATTGTGTATGATTTTATCAAGAGAACAAGATTCTTTAATGCAACATCAGAGAGTCTAGTATTCTCAGTAACCAGAAAGTCATGTGCATAGTAAAGTCATGACACTGTCTTGAAGTCTGGACTTCCCTCCTTTTACTTCTCAGGAATGGTAGTTCAGCTTTACCTGCTACAGAGCACTGGGGTGTTTCTCTGCAAATATTTCTTTTTTTTTTTTAATAGAACCTTTAATGTGCTTTAAAAAGCCTTTCTAACTTGAGTTTTCTCTCAGTGTTATTAATTTTTTTATTACAGATCTTGTTATTTTCAGGGTTCCCAAAGGACCTATTAACAGCAGACTTTTATGGAAAAGAAGCATGGTTAAACTGGTGAAAATAACTGTGCACAAGTCATAAGTAAGTAATATAAGCTGCAGCAAGGATACTGTGTGTTGTTTTAATTTCCAAAATAGCAACAGTTCAGACATTTAATTGCATTTTTTATGACTTTTTTTCATAGCTGCCTAGTGTAAAATATGTTGCCAGTAATATATAACTGCTAACAACTTTTAAGTTTCTTAAGCTGGCATTAGATTTCTTATCCTATTGGAAAGGAAGGTCACTTAATGTACTCTTCATTCTTATGAGGAAAAAAATGTGGATGGTGGATGTATATCTCCGTTTTCATGTTCTTATAATGTCAGTATTACCTGAAATCTTTTCTGCAGTAAGATACAAGACAGTGAACTATTTGTGTCTTCTCACAATCTTAGTTGTGTAAAGGGAGCTTTTCCACCCAAGGGATTTTATGAGGAGCCAGCTTAGCTTAACTTTGGAATAACTAATTCCTAGTGCCATGGACATGCAGATCCTCCAGTGCCTGCCCCCACCCCCTGTTATAGTCACCGGTGGTGACTTCAGTGCCGACGTGCCCCCTGCCCAGGGCTAGGCTGGCGACGTTGTTCCCCTTGGAGAGTCTGAGGCTCGGCCAGCACAGCGTCGCTGGCAGACCCTGCGCAGGCATGGGCGTCTGCTCCAAGGAAAAGCTGTGTTCATTGTTCCAGAGCAGCATCTCTCCACATTTCTAGTCACCTTGATATAAGCAGCCAGGAGACTGCAGAGCAAGTCTGATGGAGCAGGGCGGGACACGTCTTTTCCCCTAGACATGGTGGTAAAAGTTCAGCAGCTGACAAATGTCTCATTTTTTTCTCTTCCTCTGTTTTTGGCTTTTTTTTCTTCCCGCCCCCCCCCCGTTAACATCGGTAGAAGAGACTTTCATGTGCCCTGGACATTCAGCTGGTACCACTTCCCCATCCTATGAACTCACTGGTAAAGGCCCTTTAGGGTTGGAACTCCCTTCGAGATGTAGCTTTATATCAGCCTACAGTAACCTCTAAGATCCTGCTTGTTATGGAGGACCAGGAGGATCAGAGCCAGGTGCTTGCCCTAAAGCTTTGGCTCAAGCATTGTATTGATCTATTGGAGCTGAAATTAAATAAATATTGAAGGGTGGAGTGGGGACAGGGCACAGAGAGAGGGAAGGAAGTGGGCTAAGGCTTCTTTACCAGGCTGCTGGTTATCCAACTGTGTACTGACATTCAGCAGGAATGAACTTTGCTATCACCATTTGAAAACACAGCAGATGTGTACCGTTCACGGAACATTTGAGAGACAGAAACAGTCCCCCAGCACTGAGTTTGTTTTCTCCATGCACATAGGCAGTAGCTCTGAGTTTGCTGAATAGTTTGGTGATTTTGACAGGCATAGGATCAGCAATTTTTACATCTGGCTCATAATTAATATAAACAGGATGACAGAAAATCATTTACCTTGTACTGTAAAAAGCAGGTACAAGGTGATGCCCTAACAGACAGACTTGTAGGTACCTGGAAAGATAGCAGGAATTCACTTGTTTGAATTAGTTTCAACTTGATTTAGTATTTAAAAATTCTTACTAGAGCTCTAATCATTTTCTGCTCCAATACTACAACCTGCTTTTCTAGACTTCCTCTCCCTGCCCCCCTGCCCAAGCTGCAAAGATAATTTTCACCTGAGGTCTCTATTCATCCTTCCACTGGCTCTCTTCACTGTCACAAATGTGTGCTACTTGACGTCTCTCCATGGTCCATCACAGTTCATAGCGTCTTGCTGCCATATCCCACTTGCTATTAGGGCTGGGAAACTATCTCCAGTCAGTCAGTTTTTGCCAGTCACTGTCCATATTTTCCCATTTTCAAATAAGCTTTCAAATAAACATGTCTTCTCCTATGCTGCTCCTATCTCTATCCTCCTGCGCCTACCAGCTCTTATTGTGTAAGGATACAGACTGTAACAGTGCTTAAGTTGGACCCTAATATTGACCTATTCAAATATTAATACCCATAATAGCTTATAAAGACGGGAGATTGAGGTAGACAGGCTAAGGCACCATTCTGCTATGTCTATAGCTCTATTATGTCCACCTCTACCTATTTGCTGAGCCATGCCAGAAAGAGGACCCTGGCATCCAGTCCAGATGATGTCAGCTGGCTCACATCTGTGTTGTTCATGGCTAGTATCCTTTGGGGAAGAGCATATCCATCCATACTCTGGAGAAGTTGGTCATGTCTCCTCTGGATGCCCTATACTCCCAAAACACCTGATTGTAACTTCTATAATAGTGAAAGGTGTGGGGAGTTAGATCATTTTTAAAACATTGCATAAAGGATGAATGTTCTCTGCCTTGTGGCACTGCACAAAGGTGGACAGAGGCTTTTGGGTTAGTGCTAGAAGCCTGTCCTGGACAAAGGCAGGGAAATTTGCCTCTTCTCATGCAGAATTGCTGCCTGGAGTATCCCTTGTGTGAATGACTCAGCCAGCTCTGCTTGGGTTGCTCCAAGGATGGAATTAACTGGCTACCTAGAAAGGAACCTAAGTATCATGACTGAAGTATGGATTATGTAGATGCCAGGGTCTACAATGAATAGGGAGCAAGTCAGACTGGTAGTCTAGCCACAGGGAGGACTAAATCTCATATCTAGGAACAATCTGACCATTGAATTTAAATAACTTCCTTCCTTCTCTGCTTCACATCCTCAGTCTTAATGCCACTAAAGAGATACACAGATTCTCTAAACTCATAGCAAGGTATTAACATCAGCTACCCATACATTCTGCCACTCTCTCTTCCTCTTTGTCTTCCATCCACTGACTCTAAATCACTGACAGTATGCTAGGGAGTTGTCGTATTTATTGGGATCCAGTAATGCTTTACACATTCCTCCATGTGATGCACTTCTAATTATTCCCTTGGGGATTATTCAGGCAATACTGACTTTGGGAATATACATTACGACTGTTCAGGTTAATGGCCTAGTGATTCATTAGACAAGACATTCTTGGAAAGTAATTGATTGCATTAATTGTTTCACTGAACACTGTGAACCACAGCTGCTACACGGCCTTACTAGCACTGGCCCAGAGCTTCTGCCATGGCAGCATCAACGGGGCAAGCTGCTGCTGGCTGTCATGCTGTAGGTGTACTGGGTCTTCTTGTCTTCCTTTGCCCAAGACTCTTCTCACTGCCATTGTCACTCTTTGACTCTGTTTCTTATTCCTTCAGGAGATCTGTGATGTCATCTTGGACTAGAATAGGTGCTGGGGCGTGGGGAGGGACTGACCACTATTAGGTTACTAGATAGTCTTATTCAGTGAGGTTGAAAAAAAGGGCATTTTGCAAAACTTTATTAGGCTCAAAACACCAAATGACTTGGTGAAAGTCATACTGCTCAGAGTGAAAGCATCTATGATTTAGATGGCTCTCTCAGTTGCAGTGGAGGTGAAGAATAAATGGCCTGCAATAGTGAGAGAATGCCAGGGACGGGTATGACCATCTCTTATGTCATGTACTCCATTTTTCACATGGTAATGTTCCCCTTGCTTTCACTGCAATGACCTAAGAAAGATGAACAATAACAACACAGCTCCTGTTATGCCTGAGATTTAAACCAGCATGTAGGCCCATGCAAGCTGTTAGCTTTCCTACCCTTCCCTGCATCCACTATGCTGTGCAGCTTGAGGTGAGACACCTGCCTTCAGGGGGTTGGCTTTAGGTTAGGGTTAACACGAGTAAAGGCAATGGAGCAGAAACTTCAAGCCTGTGGGTCCCCGGATGGGTCTCTGCAGGATCTTCCAATTTGCGCTTCTCCTTGTCTCTGATCGGAGATTTATAGCCACCCCTTCCTAGTCCGTCAGCACAAAAGTTGACATTTGCATTGAGTGGCATCAAGACTCTAACTCCTCTCTGGGGGGTGACTCATCCGAACAGCTTCGTGCAGGCGCTCTCTGTGTCCTGTGTAGCTCTGAGGGCCCTTTCTAACGGGTCAGAGGCATTTGCTAGAGCAGAAGTGGCACTGAGGTAGGTGCATGACACTGTATGGAAAGATCTGCTTTAGTGATGTGGGGAATTGCTGCATCCAGGTGACGAAATTAAGGTTTCTTTTTGGAATTAGCTCACCATAGAAAACCTTGTCCCAGGATGAAGAGTAAGAGCTCCCGTACTTAGGGAGCAAAAACCAGTGCTTTTTTCTATGTTGCTCTGAGCATGCAGATGGCATGGCCTGGGCAGGGAATAGCTGTGCCTACAAGCAACCTTTCCGAGACGGCGTCACATGGCATGGCACACCTGTGTGTAACGTCCCTGGGATGCAATGGTCATCTACCATACAGAAAGAGAGGCTGTCACAGAGAAGCACAGAGATGCTACTGAAGACCAACGCAGCCAGCACCATGCTCTATTTGCCAGGGGAAAATGTGTGCCAACAAAATAAATATTTATGGAAGTAAAAGCAAGGCAAGCCACGGCTGCAAACCTCTATGTCAATTATGCATCTCTGCTTATTAAACCACCACTGTGGTGATGGTGATTATGATCCTTACAGTGTCTGGCCTTACAAAACATGGAATGTATATCAGGCAACCTAATTTCTGAGCATTTTAGGGGTCAGACCAGAGAAATTTGGCAACTTGTAAGACAAATGTAGCCCAGGAGGCTATAAATTAAGGTTACAAATTGTAGGAGACTTGGTGATAAGGAATACGCAGTTGAAAGTGTCATAGGTAGTAACCTTTTGTAATTACAGTTTGCTTAAATACTCCCTTGGAGACTTCATCATTGTAATTTACTCTTGCTCAGAACGTTATCTTTGTGAGGACTCATGGTGATTGATTACTTGGTGAGTATCTGAGCAGTCAAATGGGGAACAGTTGGGTAACTTCTAACAGAGAGGGAAGCAGAATCCCTAAATCTTGCAAATCCCTGACAGGACAGTCCTCTAGATATTGTGTACCCGATCCAACCGCTTTAGCTGGCATATAAAAACTAACCCAAACTTGAGGATGCTTCGGAATTTAAAGCTGCAGATTCTGAAATGCCTCATTATAGACTAGTTTTTTCATGAAAAGACATATGAGACTTTCTTGCTAATGGAAGAGAAATAAAGGCTACTGGTCAGAGCAGTTGCCTGGACCAGACACTAACAACCGCTGGGGTGCCCAGCCATGCTGGATCGGACCCAGAGTCTGTGGTCCTGTTTCTGACAGTGGCTGTCATGGATGTTGAGGGAAGACTGTAAGACCAGAGCATGCAAATAGCAGTTCTTCCCAAGGTGTACCTTCTCAGACTCCGGAGGTAGCAGCCTGGGGACATCCCAAGCTGGGAGGAATCAGGATAGCTCCTCTTGTCTTAGGGTCCAAGTAGCCACAGGGAGTTGTTCGGCCTGTGGAGGAACTGAACTCTTCATTGCTGCTGGGTGAACATACATGTTTGTGTGTATGTATAAAAAATCCATGTATTTTTCTGTGGGACATGTAGAGTGAAGTAGTGTTTCAGAGAGCTGCAGTAAGACTCGCTTTAGAGAGAAGTTAAATAATAACCTCAATTAGTCTGAATTGAGAAAACAGAATATATGTTTGTTGTACGAAAATGTAACGTCGTTGTCCAGAAACAAATACCGCAAAGAGCATACCATTGTTTTTTGGTGACTGAAGAAAGTTATTTGGTACTTTGGAATCAATAAATTTGGCTTAAACGATGCAGCTCAAGGCAATCCTAACTAATCATTGTTTTTAAAAGTATATAAAATTAAACAAAAAACTCTAAAAAGAGATATCTTAGACACAATATCAATGTCAGGGGAGAGTAAAATCTTCTTTGAACTTCCTGCCAACTGCTAGTCACTTACTGAAGTTTTATAGCATTAGCTTAGTAGTGGCAGCCTTCTGTATCTGTCACATCTTGTTTTATTTGCATCAGAGGCTATAATTATATTCATACAAACTTTACCTTATTTTAAAAGCCGAAAGTAGCCCCTGATTTATGCTCCCCACAAGGCAATTCTTCCTCTTCTGGATGTAATATGTCACAAAAAAGAGTGAGGCTGCAGCATTGCTGCTATCCTTCTGCCTCCTCCATGCATGCCTTCAGGATACTGCAGATACATTAAACAGCGACAGCAAGCCCTGGCTTCTTTCCCCTCTCATGCAATGCTCGCACTCAGGGGTTGCCTGTGCCTTCGCAGTAGAATTTGTAAGTGATGACTGCTCAGAAATGCTAAAACATGTTCCTGAGAAACCCATACATGTCTAGTCCTCTGTGCTCACAGGAAACCCCTCTGGGGGTACAGCCAGGCTCACAAGGGTAACCAGTTACTCCATCTCTTTGGCAGAAACGTGGAGAAAATGAACAAACACAAACATAAGCATGGACTAAAGGCCAAGAGAAATACTGTACTTGAGCGGGCTGACTGTGGCTTTGGGGAAAGGTACCGCTCTGGCCATGAATCTTTGGGTAGCTCAGGCACTGAGGCTGCTGTTCTTTAACAGCCACCCTTGGTAGCCACACGTTCGTTTGGGTGGCCACGTGCCCATCTGCCGGCACTAAAGTCCTCACCCTTCTCTGCTGCTCCCGGCGGCGAGGAGCTCCTTTGTCCAGGGAAGGTCACACCGGTGGGGTGGAGGGCTGTCAGACATCCAATGCAGGTCTCAGGCTGGGTTTTGCCAACACAGGCACAGGTTATTCAAGCCATGAACGTAACATGCCTGTCTCTTCTGGAGACCTGCATGTGTGGGCTGTGCCACCACTGGGAGGTAGTGGTCCAGGGCGCAGGGAACGACAGAACCGGAGGCAGCCCAGGATGCAACCTAATGGTATGGTGAGGACTGATGGGAGGGCTGTGAAAGAGCCCTGATGGAGGCTGGGGACAGCACTGTGATTGCAAAGAGGCTGCAGGTTTAAATTTTAAAGTATGAGGAGTGGGGAGGGCATGGGGGCATTGCAAACCCCTCTGTCTGTACCCTGTCTGCTTTTGGCTGAAGCAATGACCTCCGTGTTTGATCTGTAACTTCACTCATGAAACTTCTACAATAAATTGTGGACGATAAAGCTTTTCTGAGAGAGCAGTCGTACAACACTAGTGCTCCTGTTTCAAAGGCACTGGTGTGAAGGATTTTGCCTCTAAACTACTGAACCTTCCTGCAGTATCCCTTACTTCACTTTTACAGAAATTCAGCTGCACACCCTGTCAAAATGCGATTAGCTGACTAGAAAGATAGAGCTTTTGGCTAAAAGATTAAAATGAAGATTTATGGCCTGTGATGCTTCTCCCTAGGGTCACTCCCTGCACTTCCATGCAGAAGGAGTGGGGTGACACTGTCTCCTTTCCATATGTATGTTTTGATGACTTTTTCTTCAAGCTTGCTGCTTATTGTCTCTTAAAACTCCTTTAAAAACTCTTAGTCATGTCAGTAGACATGAAGCCAGCTTGCAATTGCTGACCAAGGACTTGTCTGAGGTTGGCTGGTACGTGAGAAACTAATATTCAAAAAGGAAAAAAAAAAAAGAACCTCTAGAAAAAGTCTGAGCTGAATAATTACAGAATGTATTTCCTATGCACAAATACTGCATGGGTTTAAATTTCTAAATTAATCGGGTTTTCACATTTCTGTAGAAACAACTGGGAAAGGAAAACCCAACCTCAGAAACCATTCCAGTCAGTTATAATGTGTGGAAATGCCAGGCTTTGTGACTTTTTGCTTCTTTTTGTTCTACATCATTAACATAGGATTCATGGCCTAATCGGCTCTCATAATGCACAAGTGGCAACCATAATAAAGGCAGAATTCAGGGGCCTTGACCAAGACGAAGGGGTCCTTGCATATTTGTGACACGGAAATAGAAGGCAGTCCCTCAGAAGCATAACCTGAGGTGCACAGCTAAATAGGTAAGACAAGGAGTGAGAGTACAACTGGCGTTGCTTGACTGAACAGGAACCAAGGATCACAGAGGTTAAGGGCCTGAGACAAAGTCAGCTGCAATCAAGGTCAAATCCAGACAATTTCTTTCAAACATGAACGAGACCGGAGGTAATCAACCCAGTACTATGGGGAGGGTGCTACTGGCCCCACAGCAGAACGCACCGTTGTCTCCCCGGTTCAGCGCTTTTACCACAGAATCAGCCATGGTGTATGGATGTGCACGTGTCTTTACCGGAAAATAGTCAGAGCTTTTCCAACCGTGGAAGAAACATGGAGAAAGTTTCCAGCTTGATTTCAAAGACAGACTCTAACATGCTGCCTTCCTACAGAGAAACTTCCAGAAGCTCAGTAGCAGGCGTCTCCAAACTTCGTGGCTCATTGGCTTGATGTGTATTTCAGAAGCTTCTGCCTTCTTTCTTCCTTAGCTGGTATCCCTGTTTGGCGTTTGAAGGACGGCAATTACTTTGTTTTATGCATTAGGACATCCCAAGCACCTGTCCTGTGACACTCAATGGCATTTTGGAGCGCAGCATCACTTCTCTGCTTTTGCTGATGTTAATTCTCACAGAAACACAACCACGTAAGCAATGTTTGCAGCAGTAGCACAGAGTCAAAATTCACCGAGTGACACAGGAAACCTTAGGAGGATTAAACTGCAGAAAGTTTGCCAAATGCTTTTTAAAAACTTGGGAACTGTTGGTAAAACTGCATGATCTACCCTTTGCATCAGCTTTCCCTTCCTATATTTCCTATTACACGTGGGAAGCCTGATAAGGGCATGATTTTATCTGCGATTTCTGAGCAGGTACAGAAGTGAACATGCGGTTTCTTGTGGGTACACTTAGGGGTCAGTTAAGCATTTACAAGGAAAAGCTGCTGCTTGGGGTAGAGCGCAGTGTGAGCGAACACCCCGCCACTGGGCAGCGAGCCCACCAGGCTGGGCCTGCACGCACCTAGCTTATATTTACTCATGATCTTTGCTTAAGTCACGGTTGAATGGATGATTGGCCGTGTGGGAAGGACAGCCAGAGCAGCAGCGTTTAGGTCTCTTTGGCGGGTCTCTGCTGAGGTCATGACAGAGACCTTCGGGAAGAGAGCGGCTCTGGATGTGCATCAAACCCCTCGCATTTCTGAGCCATCACTGGACCGGAATTCTCCAGCATCTTCCCAGGCAAAAAGGTTCCCTTCTGAAATCCCCATGCTTGCTTCCAGCATGTCATTTCCCCAGCAGCTTCCCAGACCCTCCATGGACGTGGTGAGATTTCTGAGGAAACGTGGGTCACGGAAAGCTGCAAGAGGAGCAGGCCTCCGGAGCCGGTGCCCAGCGAGTGGGGCTGAGGAATTTACAGCCCTTCTAATGCTCACACTCTATTTCTCTCCACAGTTGTTATTGTGCAGCCATGTGAGCCTTCTGTGTTGTGTCAGCCAGAGACCTCGGACGCAGAAGGAGAGTACCTTCCAGTGCCTTGTTCGTTGCCATTATTCCGAGTTTCCCATCCCCGAGCTCGGGGAATATTTCAGCTCCCTCGCAGGGCGTACTGATGTCACGAGTTCAAGCGTTGTGGCTGCAGCGAGCGGGGGATTTGTTCCGGGGGGGCGAAGGTGTGTGCGGCTGCCGTCCACCCTGGAGGGAGGCATAAACCAGAGCCAAGTGACTCTGCAGCCTGTGCTTTCGTGCTCGCTGCTGACCTCGGGACAGGGGGAGGGGGACTGACAGCCCCTTGCTCTTTGACTCTACCGTCTTAAGACAATATGCATTTCTGCATTGCTCATAAACAAATGTATCTAAAACACCACACTTTATATCCACTTACAATTCTGAATACCTTTCCATTTATCTAAAGCTTGCTGAGGTGAGTTCCTATAAGGGAAGACTTATTTCATTTCCATGAAATGTTTATATTTTCTGGGAAGTTTCTCTCTCACCTCTTTAAATTTTACTGCAGTTGGCGTGCAGCCTGCAGCAGGGTCCTCCCAAGGAAGCTGGTGAGGCAGGGAGGTTCAAGAGGGACTATAAATTTCAAACTCTCTGGGTTAGAATAATTTAAGTGCACCAAGTTCTTAACCTTAAAGGATCAATACTGAGGTTTTTTTTTCTTGTAGTGCTGTAAAATTCGAGCTAAGAAAAAAACTTCATAGAAAAAAACCCCCAGACCAAAACCAACCCCCCAAAAGCCCAAACCCAAAGTAAATAAAGATTGTATGTGAACAGGGGATTGATCCTGAACTACGTTTCTGGAGTTTCAAATTATATTGTCAGAAGGATGCCTGTTTTGGCTGTTCATGAAAATAACCATCTCGGGAAAGTTTTCTTTACAAAAAAATATAAAGACCCATGACCCAGTACTCATCCTTGCAAAATGGATGTAGTTCTCTTTCTGCATCTAATTTCTTTGTTAAAAGCCCAGAAGGGACTTGGCCTTTTCAGCACTGATTTTTGGAGTGGATTAGGGCTGGCAGATACGATATGTCCCCA
The DNA here is from genome assembly GCA_034782735.1 of Sagittarius serpentarius. NCBI lineage: Eukaryota > Metazoa > Chordata > Aves > Accipitriformes > Sagittariidae > Sagittarius > Sagittarius serpentarius. The sequence continues at coordinate 20,676,985 of JAVKLA010000052.1, read as the reverse complement.
TGGGTGATGAGGCTCTGGCTGTACAGACCACTTTTCCGCATTTTACCCTGCTGCAATTACATTTTCTGACTAGTTTGCTGAGTGTCCAACTTCATATCAAGCATATATATGCAGTTTTTATGTCTTACATCCTCTTGTATGGCATTTCTATTAAAGAAGGCATTGACTAACCTGTTTTCTTCTCAGAATATTAATGAATTGCCTCGATGAAATCTCTGGCAGTACACTCAGGCATCCATATCTGTTTTGGGAAAAAACCCACTACCTCCAAATGTGGCTTACAAACTTTGACCAAAAAACATACAAAGAATCCCGATGCAGTATAAAATCTCAAATGTTGTTTATCCAACAGGCAGGTAAGGTAAATGCATCTTAAAAGAAAGATTTAAATACCTTACCTTGTTTACTATTTCAACTATTTCAGTCAGAACTTGGGATTAGGATTTTCCATATTTTCCCTGGTGACACCACAGGCACCTAAACCAGCTTTTAAAATTTTATTTTAGCAGAATAAGTGAGATCAGCAATCTAATATGGGAAATATAGGATCCTGAGGTCAATATTTGACAAGTCAGTGCAGGAGAAGCTGTTTTATAAAATACAAATTCGTGTTTAACCCCTAACCCTACACACAGTCTCCAATAATAACTTTCAGTCTGAAACAGTTCTGTCCCATGGCACTCCCACAGCCTCCAAAAATCGCACTCATCTTTTATAGTCACTGGAGGCAAAGATTCTTTGTCAGCACTGTTACTAGACACAACTACGTGAGCTGTGCTGTGGCTGAGAGCTGTGCCACAGGTGGAGCGCGGTGGGTGCTCGGAGGAGGTTCCCACAGCTGCCTCTGGGGAAGGATGCTGCTGAGCCCCCCTTTCCCAGGGGAAAGAATGACAAGGGGATGGAAAGTGTCAATACAGGCTACATTTATGCCAGTATTTAAACACTTCAGGGTGCTGGAATTCATTCATACCTACTGCTGAACTGTTAGCGTGGTCCTTGGCCCAGTTCTGACTTAGGCCAGCTAGCGTTCTCCAGTCAATTCCCTGGCATGGTTTGGAAGTTAAGGCAGTTTGGGAACCATTCCCACCATGCGTTTTCCGTGTGGGCAGTGTTTGTGCAGACTGAGATGAACAGTACAGACACTGGTGGCTCTGTGCCAGCTGTCCTCAGTGCCACTGTCACTGGCATTTTATTGCTGCGTGCGTGGCCTCCCTGTCTGAGATGGATGCTCCTGTCTAGCATGGCCACCCCAACCCAGACGGGCCCTTGCCTGGTTTCATACCTGGCACCACTGAGAAGCCCTTGATCAACCAGTCTTCTCGGTGGAAAGTCACCTGACGTGAGACACTCCTGCCAGCCCAGCACAGTGGACTGAACTTGGACTGCGGTGCTAAGTCACTCACCCTCTTTACTTGTTCCTCACAGCCTGCCCCACAATAAAAATGGGGGACTTAAACAAAGAGGGCAGACCAGTGTTACAGGGTGTGTTTGGGGTCTCTCCAAGAGCAGCCCTGTAGAGAAAATTCCTAAGTTAATCTTCTGGATGCCCTCTGTTGATCTGGGATTACAGAGATGAAGCTCATTTTGGCATTTTACCTAGAAACTCCATTTGTAGATGCCAAGTACTGCTCAGAAGAAATAAAGAATACCTTGTGTGATAGTGACAAGGCTTTCTATATAGAAAGTATCATCTTTACGAACTAGATCCATAGCACAAACCCACCCAGTATGCACTCTTCTGGGCATTTTACATAGTCTGCAGATCCACCTGCCTACCTGCTGCTTTTTCTGGCAGCGCTCAGTACTGTACCCAATGACGGTGGAAGGTATGCACCACCTCGCCTGCAGCTGTAATGACAGCTGGTGATTGTGCTTCCACGGCTGCCAGCCTCCGCAGGCTCAGTGCCTCCAGAACCACCGTCTCAGTAAGGCACCTTCCTTTTCAGTGACAATCCTAGATTTGCCAGGCTTTAAGAGGCATAACTGAATCCAGTCTAATCTCTGTAAAAGTCTGGGAACAAACTGTACTGACACCTCTGTCTTCTAAGGACTTGAAATACAGGGTAGAAGTGGCAGGGTTTCTCATGATAGAAACGTTTAAATTGGGAGAATTCAGCTGGTGCTGAAAAGGGACAGAAGAAACCAGTGTATTAGATTTAGCTATTATCTACTAATCCTATTCTCTATATTTTCTGCCAGTTTTTTCTGGCATAGTTTGTAACTCCCAGAATCATCTCTGGGCAGTGAGATAAACTATGAATTCACACTCAGAAATCCCCCCTTGACCTGTGAGTGGACTTTCTGAGGAGCCAAAATATAGCAGAGGTAGAGCAGAGTTGATGTTTATGGTGCTTCTGGTCATATCAGCTTCAGGTGAGATTGGTCTTATCTGTCATCAGCCAGCTGAAACCAACAGGGACAACTTACCAGCAGTAAGATCCACAGTTGGCTCCCCAGTGTGCATGCGGCAACTGCCTCTGTATTTTATCCACAAAAAATACCCCAAACGTGTTCTAGCTGAGCATGTTCAAGCCTGCCACAGCCTTTCCAATAGCTGACTGGCAGCATAGCAAGGTAAAGGTTTGTAAAACTGCAGCCTGCTGTTCTGCAGGAGCAGGGCAGGAGCCAAAGCAGAGATCCATGCTAATGTAATTTGTCCTCCCATAGCTTTCAAGATAAGAAGGGAAATGTGGTATTGATTTACCTAGTAAAAGTGACGCCCCCCAACATGCGGAATCCATCCCTGCTTGTCACTCAGTGCTGCTCTGCCTTTTTGGACAAGGCTACTCATATGTGTGAAGTTATTAAGCAGAAACATATTGCCCAGCCTAACTATCATAGCCAGTTTCAGAAAGGGCAGGTATCATACCAATCCAAAAAAAGCATGTGAAAGACCAAATGGCACTTAGCAGCAAGCTACAAATCAGGCTGCAGGAATGTATACAGACACCTGAATCTAAAGAGACATATTTCTATTCCTGGACATAAATCCCATGAGATGGTTTAATTAATAATTAATTCAAGCTGCTTCTAATCCATTTTTTTTTATCCCACAAACCTAAGGCTTATGAGCTTATACTATGGAGAAAACCTTACAGAAGAAGCAGCTTAGGAAATCTATCCACAGCTAATGATGTACAGAAGAGAAGTGGTCACTGGCTCTTGCTTTATAAATGTCAGGGTTTTCAGGTGTATCTAGTAAATAATTAAGGCTGGTAACAGTCAGCTGGCTAGTAGTTCCTCCCAGGGCCTGGGGACTTCCAGTAATTAAGGCCTGAGCAGAACGGAATGGGTATTTGCCCTTTGTTGATATTAAAAAGGGTGAGAGCTGGAACTATGTCTGGGACTACTGTTAAATTAGGTTGTCTGTATGACAAGGTCACTTGGTGTCCTAATCATCCTTCCTCTGTCTTCCTTCTGCTTGTCTCCATCAAACTGTTTAATGAAGAGGTAGCAAGGAGCAATGCCTGTCTGTGGACTTCTCAGGAAGCAACGCAAGGAGGCTGCAGCCAGCTCAGGCTGAACAGCCACAATAGGCTCTGTGGGAAGTACCTGGAGGTAGAAGCTAGGAAGTTCTATGCTAACATGGAAAGTAATAAATCAGTGGGATTAGCTAGGTAATTTCCAGGTCTGTGAGCCTGGCAACAGTCACAGGAATGATCTGCCTCAGCTGATACGATTCAGTCAGTAAGAAGGCAAAAGACAAAGTTGTTGTTAACGCTGATCACCTGGGTTATGAAAAACAACATTTGTCAACTATCTGAGATTTTTTTTATTATAAGAAAACATGGAAATCCATAATTGAAGATTGACGTGAAATGGGGATTTATCCTGGGGAATGCTGGTCTATGTATTTCCCCTTAGCATTTGCTAATGACTGGCTGGGCAGGGACAATAGAACAGAAGGAGCCTCGACCGCCCTGGCACAGCCGTTGCAGTCTGCCTGGGAAGAGTAACAACGCAGACAGAACAGTCTCCAGTATGTCATCTGCTTTGGTACCATCTGCCATTTTGTTCAGGTAAGCAGAATGGTATAAACATGCACAACATGGCAGATATTTAGCATGGAATCTGGAGCGGAAATGGGGAGGTTTTACTTTCCTTGTGTTTGCCATCGTAGCTGAGGCTGGGTACCTTATTCTGGGGTCTTAGTTCAAAGAGTGGATATGTGAAAGAGCAACAGAGAAAATCAGCACTGAGGTGTTGAAGTATTCTGAAAAGTGTGTCTTGAAGTTTGCACACCAGTGCAAGCCTCTTGGTGCCTTACCTGCCCAGGAGGTTGGCCTCTTGCTTGGCAGGCCCTTGGGGGCACAGGCTTAGGGCCAGGTCCTCCTTCTGCGGAGCTCCCCAGCAGCAGAGTCCCACTGCAGGGCAGGCTCTTCTGTCAACAAAGAGGATTTCTCTGATGTTTTACAATTAAACATAGTATTGGTAAGAGACTTAAGATGGGACTTGTTCAGGTCTTCCCCATCTTTCTTTGTGTCTTGCAGCTGCCATACCCTGTCATCATGGTCATATTAACCATGCAAAGCAAGTGCTTGTGGCACTTCTGACACTGAAGAAATAGTGATCTTCACTGGTAAATGTCCTTATTAAAAAAAGAAATCACTTTAGTCTTTCTAAGTCATGTTGGGTAGACCCCCTGCTTCAAATGATTTTTCATCTAGGAAAGTAATGATATAAGTCATTAATTACAGACTGTAGTCATTATAACTACAGTGAGAAAAACTATTTTAACCTCTTTTCTTTGTAAAAGAGATTTTCCAGGATAAACAACAGTGCTACTTGCAGAGGCCTTGCTTACATGAATGTCTCTCTAGGGAGAAGGAAAAGAGAAAGGGACACAGAGGAAGTATTACTGTGAGCAAGGTTATTCCTAAACGGAATGTTTTTCCCACTTGTTGGGAGGCCCAAGGATCTTAGATGAGCAACAGCTTAAATATTCTTGCACACAACTTACTCTAATAGCAAAAGTTTCCTTTGCAGTGGCAAATAATGTGAGCTCCAGAGCAAGATGCAGGGAGTTCTCTCAGGTTACCTCTGCTGTGTGATCTAGTATAGCAGAAGGAGCAATGCAAACAAGAAATAATGACAGAATCAAAAAACATGGAAGCCCTTTTCCTGTAACAATATATATCTTCTAGTGAAACACTCTGATCTCACAGAAGTAATGCACCATTATGCCCCTGAGGCCACTCCTCTGATTCCACATTTTATGGACTAGCTCTTTATTCCTAAATTCAGCAAATGCATGGCTTATAGCTGGTCCCAGCATGGAATGCATCACAAGCAGCTTGTCTATTACAAGTGACCTGCAAAAGAGAAGAAATAGTGTTTGTATCCTCTGTAGCATTTTAAGGCTGAAAAAGACAACTTGGAAGGTTTCTTTTTTCTGGATCCTGCATATTGCTCAATATTAAGTACCTGGAATATAAAAAACCCTGAAGACTCATCGTTCATTTATTTTTTCTGTTGGAGGGGTGGAAACGGAGGATAAGTAGTGGAAATCCTTAGGAAGGACTCTGCTTGAACAATAAGACAACTAGAAATTATCTACAACTGCTCTCTGGGATTTTGGCTGAACAACCCTTCTCACATGGAATTTTAAAGGCTTTACTAACAGTATGATTTTAAAAATAATCTGTTTAAACTGCTGTGGAAAGTTTTATAGTGTTTTTTTTTTTCAAGATTTCTGTTCAAACAATCCTTAGTCTTTTCCTTTTTAGTAAGAGATTATTGTATTGCTTGTTGTTATAGCATAGTATACGCTAAGTAACCACACAAGCCTTCTTATGTCCTTAAAAATGGTCTATTGTACCTCTGTCCTTCCAGATTACAGACTCCTCTATCTAGCAATTACTTTTGGGGTGCAGTGGTGGGCTGTGTGCCAGGTTTAAATTGGAGTAATAGAAGTGATGCACAGCCTATAATTTCAGTTAACATCTACCCAAATTCCTGAGATAATGCCAGACAAATCTTTATGAGTGCGTGTTCACCTATATATCTATACACTTATATATATGTATATATGCATCAAGTCACTGCAGAGATGTTTTGGAGTACATGGTCCACATGATGGTTAGAAACACAAGCATTCTAGACCAACGGAAAGTAAAGGCTCCAGCTGCCACTGCCCAAGAGCTGGGGCTTTGCCTGTCGTGACTGACAAGTGCCCGTCTCCCGTGGAAATGAATAAAAGTTAGTTCCTGGTCACTTTTGGGTTGTGCTTCCCGTTGTGACTTGGCCATGAGCAGCAAAGCCAGTCTCCTGTATGCAAGGTCATACTGCTTTTTGGCAGGTAATACTGAACTGGCCACCACCAGAAGCGTAATAAACTCCAAGAGGATCTAAGCAGCATTACTTCAGGATCTTTCCACTTCCAATATTTTTCACGTTGTTCCAATCCCAGAATTCTGCAGCTTAGTCATAACAATATAGGTTGCTTTAATTGCTTTCTCCAAATTATCTTCATCACACCCTTGTCCATTTCATTCCCAGAGCTTATTTACAGCTCTGCTTTCTCAGTGGTTTTTTTGGACAAGTACTTCAAACAAACATTCTGGAGCTGCTCAAAGCAGGCACTGGCCTGCGAGCGGGATGCTGAATGAATGAGGATCCATATATGCATATGCCCTAGTTATGACACACTACGCAGGTGGTGTTTGTCTCAGTTGTGGCATCACATGGGGACTCTGATTTCCACTGTAGACTGACTATTCTGTAACAAGACACCAAAGCATATGGCACAAAGCAGAGCTAATATTTTCTTTGTCTCTTGTTTTCCTTCTGCTGGCTCCAGCAGCCTTCTCTGGCCTACCCACAAAAGCCAGCTTTGTACGTGAAGACAGAGCAGTCCAGTGGTTTGCCTCTATAACTCCTGCATGGAGATAAAAAAAAAAGCAGAAACAGTGGGGAGCTGTGAATTAAGGAAGACATTATACCGTGGTATATTTACTGAATGAACATGAGCACCCTAAAAACATGTATTCAGGTTGGACAGAGGACAGGCATAATAGAAAACTAGTAGTTTTGATTCCTTCACAGGAAAGACTGGAGCTGTGTTCTGCAGTTAAGAAGTAGTGATGATCTAAGGAATATTTAAAGAACGTACTTGCACTTTTTGAAGCTAAGTTTCTTAACTCCCATTGCCTTACGGAGAAGTCGAACCATTCTAAAAAGCTCTGTATTACCAGATCGCCCAACTTGCTCAGAGTGCTACCTATGTCAAAGGGAGTTTGGAATTCTCTCTTTACCAGTGTTTTTTGCAGAATGTGTACTGCAGTTCACAAAGCAATACTGTTTTAAGAAAGATAGCATGGTGGGGAAGGGAGAAGGCAGTGGAAGGATTGGCTTCCAAGTTATGGAAGAGTCTGATCTTGGTTACCTGAAACCATATGGGCATCCAAACACAACAGGACTGCAGCAGGAAAGGGGAGGGAGAGCTTATTTCTTCCCTGGAACGGAATGACATGGCTCAAAGTAACACTTGGCCAGGAAGCTTTATTATTGTTGGTGTGATTTCAGAGTTACAAGGAAAAAGGTCTGAGTGCTGATGGAAAGGACTTACACTTTTGCTTGATGGTGCTGAGAATTTTAAAATAATCACTTGAAAGAAGAGCACAATTGGAATCACAGTTGAATGTGTTGATTCTTCTCCCTGCAAAGTCTACAGAGAGCCTTACTAAAGGGGGGAAAATCGTCTGTGTGGCCTTGAAACCTTATATAATGTTTCTGTGTTGGGCCAATAAAAAATATCCTAACCGTTATTTCGTCTGAGCTCAAGTCTTGAAGGAAATGTTGGGCTGAGTAGGAAAAAGGTTCTACGGTTACAGGTCTTATAATTCTCAGAGCTTTCTCCCAAATACCCCCTACTTCCAAGCCCTGTCTCCAAACACTCAAACTGTGGAAGTGATAACCTGCAGACTTGGCAGTGTACATGACATTTTACTAAGGGAGCTTACACAAATATTATCTCAAGTGAAATGAGGGTTTAATTCTATTATCTGTGGCTTTTCTTTCCCTGGGGTCAAAAGTACAGAAAGTGGTCATGTTGTCTTTATAGCCCACGAAACAAAAGACCTGTTTTTAAACCAAATAATTAGTCATCCAGAACTAATGTCCCACAGCACTAACCACTAAGGGGGCTTTAGAGTGATCTGAACCAGTTTGCAGTTCTCCAGACACATCATTTCAGAAGTGCTGGTAAGAATGCATTGCAGGGGATTCTCTTGAGATGGCTGACACTATAGCCAGGGAAACAAGGAGCAGGGACTCTGCAGGTACTGTGAAGAAACCCTACAATAGCCTGTTTCTTGAAGAGTGCTGTTCCTTGTGTTACACTGAAAAATTCCATTCTCTGTTGCTTTGTCTTCACATTGTGCAGGTTGCAGGTGTGTGACAGCTAGCAGTCCATCGCAGAGAACAGAGGGCAGATCTAGGGTGATGCTGGTAGAGCTCAAATGTGAATAGTGTGTGGTCTAGCAGCCTAGAAGGCATCTTAAATTCTGCAAGTGTGATCAGAGCTGTTTGGAAGAAGAAACCTTCCACCCCAGCACCGGGATCAGCATAGATGTGCTCTTTGGCTTTGACTACTCACTTGCTTTTAGCAGTTCTTGTGCAAAACAAATGGAGTCCAGACTCAGTTCTCTGACTTTTAAACTGTTCATTATCCAGATTTGGGAATTCTGAAATCTGCAAATGACTGAAAAGCACCAAAGAATTTTTTTTAGCTGTGGAGCAAAAAACTTAGTAACGCCAGTGCCTGAATCCTGTCTCCTCCACTTTTGCTGAGGATGTCGGGCTCCACGGAGCTCCCAGTCTGGACAAAAGATGCGTGAAAGTGCTGGAGCACTATATTTGCTATACACTCTGTTTAGTCCACTGCTGTAGTGTTACTTCTCTCTAGATGATGAGTCCTTTAAGGAAGAATGACACAAGCTCTCTCTGACCAGGATTTTGGCAGTGGATCAGGTCAGAGGTTGTGCAAAAGAGCTTTTGGAACTGGCACGTCCTGAAGGAATTAACTGGGAAGGGTGCCTGTGTCAGTAATACAGACATCCATCAGTTTTGCCTTTGCTGTCAGGTGACACTGTGGGATAGAGCTGTGCAGGCCTTACTCCTAAACAGAATGGAAACCCTGAAAGGGTCATAGTAGTCAAGACATTGGCTCAGGGACTTACGGAGCTAATAACTTGCTACAATTCATGTTCCAAGCCAACTCTTTTAGCTAGTCATTAATTTACAAGCAGTGCCCACAGCACTGATTATTATTGCTTAGAATAGTGACTCAAATCTAGCCAGAGCTTTCATAATGCTTCCATCTCAGATATGCATTGCAAGGCTAAGAGCTGGATTTTCTTGTTCACTGCAGGTTCTCAAGGAGGTGCTAAGTTAGTTTCAAATTGCTTACTGTTTTCTCCTAGAAATCCCTGTTTTCTCCCAGCATCCACTGTGACTGCATACGACTGGCCAACAAATTTTACAACTATTTTATTGTACTGGTTTTGGCTGGGATAGAGTTACTTTTCTTCATAGTAGCTGGTATGGTGCTGTGATTTGGATTTGTGACCAAAGCAGCCTTGATAACACACTGATGTTTCAGTTATTGCTGAGCAGTGCTTACACAGCATCAAGGCGTGTTCTGGTTCTTACACTGACCGACCAGCGAGGAGGCTGGGGGTGCACGAGAAGCTGGGAGGGGACACAGGCAGGACAGCTGACCTCGACTGACCAGAAGGACATCCCAGACCATATGACATTGTGCTTAGCAATAAAAGCTGGGGAAAGAAGGAGGAAGGGGGAGACGTTGGGAGTTACGGTGTTGTCTTTCCAAGGAACCATTACACCTGGTGGAGCCCTGCTTTCCTGGAGACGGCTGAACACCTGCCTGCCGATGGGAGGTAGTGAATGAATTCCTTGTTTTCCTTTGCTTGTGCGTGCAGCTTTTGCTTTACCTATTAAACTGTCTTTATCTCAACCCATGAGTTTTCACACTCTCTTCTCTTCCCCATCCCACAGTGGGGGAGTGAGTGGCTGTGTGGGGCTGAGCTGCCTACCAGGGTTAACCCACAGCATTTATATGGCACAGCAACTGAGACTTTCAATTCACCTCATATCATTTGTCGGGTAAAAACTGCAGTCCTTTCTCAGGATTCAAGAGATACTCTCCACTTTCTCCTACTCCCAAAGTCACCTCAGACCTTTCTTTCAGATTGTTTTATCCTCAACACTGCACTGGGAACTCTGAATGAATGCAAAAATGGTTGTTTTAAAGAAGAAGAAACTGAAATATGTGTTTTGTTTACAGTATGTGCTAGAATAATAAGATCCAATGATACTACTGTGGTAGTTACAAGGGAAATAGTCCTTCACCCTCAAAGATACTATGCAGACTCTGTTTGTTCAGATGGCACACTGTCCTTCTGGTCTAAAGCTATTACTTAGATTTTCCACATAACAACTTCCCAAAGATGCCTTTGAAAATTTCTAAAGACAACATGTACTTAATACTTTAATATAAGCAGGTTTGATTCAATACAGATTGTTCAGAAGCACCAAATATCTGTGGATGTATCTTAGCTTGTATCTAAATCTGTACTTCCGTGCATAGTTTTGTGTCTGAAAGCAATCTCAAGCCACACGGTCTGTGAAACAGCACAGTGAGCTTAGTAGAAATATGAACCATGTGAACGGTGATGCTACTAAACCACAGATCTTCCTTTTGTCTGTTTTGATAGCCCTTGATCCTTCAAGGACGTGGAAGTATTTTTCAGTCCAGCAACTGAAAAATAAGGCCATTTTGGATTCTGGAAAGAAAAACATTCTGTTTAAATCCATGCCTCTATACTTTTGTTTTCAGACACTGTCTGTCAGTCTAGGCTTTGAAATTAGCAGAAATACCCATGAGAAATATAATCCTGCTCAAGGCTCTGAATCAAATACATTGCAGCCGATAAATAGTTGCCCTTTGACTTCCAAATGATGTTTAATCTCTGAAGCAGGTACAGTAACCTTGGATAATCTGCTCATCAGTTTTCTAGGTTAAATAAATGGATATATTAGTTTCTTCTAGATTTCATTGTTCTATAATAGCAATGGGAACATAAGACCAGCACCACAAAAAAGAATGAAGAACTGACTGCTACGCTTTGTGGAGTCTATTAATGAGCCTCAGAAAAAAGAATCTTTATCACCCATAAAGTGACTCTGTGCTGCCCAGTGAGACAGTAGGCATTTTGGGGGTGAGGAAGACTCTGCTATAGGAATGTTACGTCTGCCTTGATCAGATGGAAGTGGCTAGCAGAGTTGTTGACTGTTAGACTGAAATAGCACCCGTGTAGCCTAGGGCCGCTGAGGCTGGCACCTTTACTCTGCTTGAGGTGGAAATGGTATCACCAAGTTTCTCTTTTCAGGGTTTGCCCATTCATTGCCTGTATCCCAGTATCCCTGACTTTGCACAGTAACTTGTTGGAGACTTAGTTTACTTGCAAGAAAGCACAGAAGAACATGATCACTTCAGATGTTTAAACAAGCAATGTAAAGAAGATTAGTTAAAAGAAACTTTTACATAACATTGGGCATGCTCAGTAAAAACTTCTCTAGGAAATCAAAATAATGTCAGTGTATTTAGATGAAAATACTTTTAAAATTCTGATTCAGCTCAGAACGAATGAGTGGTTGACAGAACCCATGGTACAGCCTATAGAACTCACGCAGCTCATGATTTTAATGGCTGTAACATTTTTCATTTTTTTCAAAGCAAATCAAGAAAAAAAATGAAGCTCATCTAGTACAAAGTGTTCCCAGCGAACCCTAAGGACACAGCAGCATCAAACTCTGTGAGCCTCTGTGTTCATGAGATGGTGTCCTACTGAATTATCTTTTGGTAGGACACTGTTACACATTGTTTTGAATGCAAGTGACAATGGTCAGCTTGGCTTCCTTGTCATATAAATCATCAGAACAATTGCACCATATACAATTACCTACCTCAAATCCATACTTATGTAGAACACAGGAAACTGTGTAAAATCCATTGTTTAATGCAATTTACGGATCATTTGCAGAAATGATTTATGGAATTATAAAGGTCCGACATTCGTTGACCAGTGAATTACCCTTTAAATTATTCAATACTTTGGAGATTATTTGCTGACCTGCTGTGACCTAACTTGAGTTGACTATTGCAGAAATGAAGAGCATTGCTTGCTGCTGCAGTGCAGGCAGGTCACATGCAGATTTTACACCCTGTTGGCAGTAAAAACAATTCATTAAGTCCAAACTGGTTTTGCAATATAAAGCTATAAAAAAGCATTAAAGTGAAGGTCGTATCAGGTCAAGATTCCCCAAATCCTCTTCCAAAAAGAGAGCAAGCTGCCCACACCTCTACTTTATTGCAGTTGAAATCAGGTTAGGTCCCTGTTTGCCAAATATAACAAACAAATCCAGGCATTTTTCAAAAGGTAGTAGAGGTACACTGTACTTCTATCAGTCAGAGCAGGCAGTAATCATCTTAAGCTGGCTATTAGGGAGGTTTTGTGAGAAAGAAAGCAGATCAGACATGCTTAGTGGCAGTAACAGTGGCACTAGCTCTATACTCCAGAAGCACTTGCTTGCTGCAGTAATAGGTAATTATGGCATTTTTTTTTACTTTTGGTTGACAAGTAGATCTCTGAAGCCAAAGAAGAAAGCAACAGGAACTTCACAGCTGTATTTGTCAGTGTAATACTCAGAGATGAAATAGTCTGTGCCATATTTATAGAAAAAGAAAACTGAAAGTTTTGTTATGAATTTCAGATTATGTTAAACTGAAAGCACTTCCTTGGCACATCATGCTGAATACAGGAGGTTGATGGGGGGATTGCTTTTCAGAAAGCCACTGAAATTGTTAGAAAATGAACAAACATTTAAAGGTGTGTCCACACCTCACACAACAGGGAGAAGTTAATTGGAGAGTAATGTCTACGAAAAGATGGCAAGCTACAGCAGGTCTAGGCATATGGATGGCAAAAGGCTATTGTGTAAGAAGCATTTTGGTACAAGTGAAGAATCCACCACAGCTATACTCGTGACATTTGCACATGTTGAAAGTTCGTCCAGAGTTAGACTTACCCAGTTAGCATAAGGAGAAGAGGTATTTCCTTTTAAAGTTTTGATGAGTACTTGTGAGAAACTATTAAGAAACCATGTTCCTTCCAAGTTCTAAACTGTGACCCAAAGCTTTTCATGCAAAAACCTAAAGGTCCCCTTTTTCTCATGGGATTTTACTGATGTAATTGTTAGGTTAGTTGTATGAGTTTCCTTGTAGTTCCCAAAGAGAGGCACTTCAAAGTGGGACAAACTGTCCTGTAAAGGTGTGTATAGTAAGCTGGCAAAGCTGCATGAAGTGAATTGTGCCTCGCAACTTCCAGAGAAAACGGAGCAATTGCTCCGTTTCCCCTGAGCATGCTATAAAACAGTGGTTCATCTAAAGCTGAAGGGAAGAGTGCATAGAATAAATTCCTTCCTAGGTGAGTTAGAAGAACATGCTCTTTAGACTGTCTGTCTCTCCCTACTCCACACTTTCCCTTCTGCTGCTAGAATCTTGATCTGCATTATACTTACTCAGTTGCAAGTCCTCCAAACACATAATCTACTGGTATTTGGATTTCACAAAAGCACAAGAAATGCTCTTCCCTCCTTCCCATCCTTGCCGCGCACTATCTGCGGGGGAGATTGCTAGCACTGTGAGAAATAATGACTAGGGAGGTCTTGATCTACGCTGCTCGGGATGTTACAAGTAAGCCCAACAACAAAAGCAGAAGGGCTGGGAGTGGTTGCGACAGAACGCTTTCTAGTCACAGGACAGACAATGACAGGCAGCTACTGCAAGAGCTCTTCAAGTTGCTGTGCTAGCCCAGCCCCGAGAGGCAGAGCAGTCTCCTGGTTTGTGACAGAGGCAATCAGGTGCCAGTTACCCAGGGAGGCAAGGCAGTCTATGGCATTAGACTGGATTAGCTCCTGAGCTTCCCTTAGCTGCTTACGTGATGATACAGTGAAGGTGCCAGTTGCTTAACACAAGCCAGGTACAGAGAAACACAGGACTTTTAACATTTCCTGTGAGAAGTCACCCTAATCGATAGGTTTACCTTGAAAAAGGATGAGGTATTAGAAAGCTTGATTTCCATACTAAAGCAGTTAAGATACTTTTGGGAGTCTGGATGCTCACTTTCAGTTTGAAGTTCCTTGGGGCAAGAACAGGATCTCACTACGCATGCACACAGCCTTTAGCAAGAGGAGCCTGCCTGATCCTGCCCGACCTGTAACAGCTACTTAACCACATGTAGTTCTGTGTGGGTGTAAATGGGCTCCGACACTTGTGAGGACTGCACCTTGCGAAAAGCAAGCTTTTAAATCAGTTTATTCTGTTGTTGCCTATGTATGGAGGAAAAACGATGAAATGCAAATTTCTGCAGTGCCAGACCAGTTCTAATGGAAGGACCGAGACCTAGTGACCTCACAGTATTGCTTGCAGACACAAAACAATGACTTTTCTTCTAAACTTGTGGCTTCTACAGACCATTAATCACTTGGGCTGGAGTTCCACATTTTGTCCTTAGGCATTTTGTAAAGTGAATGCTCTTTCTTTTATTCTGAGATTTGTACAGTTAATATGCAAGAATATCGATCTGTCAAAATGTAATAGGCATACTCTGACCTTTGATACTCAGTGACTTCAGATACAGGTGCTCTGTTATGGACCACCACAACCTGGGCTGAGGGCTAATATTTCCCTCTCTTCAGTGATGTCTGATGCTGTCACACAGTCTCAATTTGAAAAACCTATGCTCCCTCACTGTTCCACACTGGATTTGCACCTAGCCTAAATGTAAACATTATAGACACTTGCATGCACATGTGTTTCATCTATAGTTTGAAATGTAGCTGCATTTACTATAGAATATGATTTTTTTAACTCAACAACTCCCACAATCTTAGGGAAGCATGTATAAGAGGCTTCAGCTAACTTCCATTAGATTGATTATTTGATTAAAACTGTCACAGCTCTCAGACATAGTTGGGATACTGTTTTTTTAAAGTATGTATCTTTAGCAGAGTCTAAAAAACATAGGCTGTAATATAAATGACATCATTACAGTTGAATTAAAATTAAAATACTGTCAGACTTACTGAGAAATATTTTTCAAATTATGTTTTATTTAAATAACAAATACAATTTTTATTTTTTAAATATCACCTTTGTCCAACTTCACAGCCTGTCTGCAGTGGTGACAGCATGGTACAGAGTTTAGGTCCCCTTTCCCTCTCTCCACTTGCATCTGATGAAGTGGGCATTGAGAAGCTAGGGTTGTGAGTGGCAGCTCTTATGCAGAGAAGTTTTATTTCACAAACCAGCTTGGGCAGCATCCATGCTTTATTTTATTTTATTTTATTTTATTTTATTTTATTTTATTTTATTTTATTTTTAAAAAACATGTTGCAGTTCTGTTTTGCTTGTACCAGCTTTGAGGTAAGTAGGGTGTTCACGTTTCTTTGGCTAACCAGTCACAACTTCGCTGTTTTGCTTGGTCAACTTCTAAGGACATTAAGGATGCTTCTAAATTTTTTTCTCCTGTCCTCAGTGTCTCATTCCTCCCACTGTGGAGCTAACAGTGAATTTTGCAATCACGGGATTATAGCATGGAAAAATAACAGCGCTGGTCTGTGTTCAGCACAACACTGCCTGCGTGAGCCCCGTGAGTGAAAGTGGGTGGCTGTTGCCCAGACTATGCAAATGTTGTAACCTTTCCTTAGTAGGGCTTCTGTCCTAGATATGCAGTCTCCTGTGATCCTTTCCTGATCCATACGTGTTGTGGTTTAACCCCACGCAGCAACTAAGCACCACACAGCTGCTCACTCACTTCCCAGTGGGATGGGGGAGAGAATCGGAAAAAGGTAAGGCTCGTGGGCTGACATAAGAACAGTTTAACAGAACAGAAAGGAAGCAACTAGCAATGACACCAATAACAACAACAAAGTGACACTAATAACAAAAGGATTGGAATACACAAAACGTGATGCACAATGCAATTGCTCACCGCTTGCCGACCGATGCCCGAGCAGCGCTCCTCCCCAGCCCACTCCCCCCAGTCTATATACTGGGCATGGTGTCCCATGGTATGGAATACCCCGTTGGCCCCTTTGGGCCAGCTGTCCTGGCTGTGTCCCCTCCTCCCAACTCTCTTGTGCCCCTCCAGCCTTCGTGCTGGCTGGGCCTGAGAATCTGAGAAGTCCTTGACTTGGTCTAAACACGACTGAGCAACAACTGGAAACATCCGGGTGTTATCAACATTCTTCTCGTACTAAACCCAAAACACAGCACTGTACCAGCTACTAGGAAGACAATTAACTGTGTCCCAGCCGAAACCAGGACAATATATTATACGTGCAGGATAGAAACCTTCTGAATTTGCCTTTCCTGTGCCCCTTTTGCACAGTCTAGCCAGAGTGTGCTTTGGAGCAAGGCTGCCCTACTAGGGATTCTCCTGGCTGTTTCTTTCCCTCTGTGGTAGATATACCTTAGCTGCCTGCTCCTCCCCGAATACTTTACATGTACAGAAATGAAACTGGTGAGCTGTTAAGGGTTTTCTTCTGCTGAATTTATCAGTGTGAGGAATGTTCAGCTAGAAGTTACTTTAATCTTACTGTGAACTGTAATCAACAATCCCAAATATGCTAGAGTTCCCAAAAGTGCCATTCCCATGCAATCTCTACACCTTTAGGGACTTCAGGACTGGTGACTGTACTTTTGATTTCCTAGTGGCCTTAGAAAGCAGAATGTTCAGTTTTATGCAGTGAAAAGTGATGCACTGATTTCACTAACTGAGCAATTTTTCCTTTAATTTGTTTTCTCTTTTTTGTCACTGTGACATTGCAAAGCAAAATCCATGGGCTAAACTTAGGAGCCCATGAGAAAAAATAATTTATCAAGGTAAATATCTGCTTTGAAGTTAATTTAAAAATTTTAATATGACTTACCAGAGGACCTGTGCCTGTCCCCTTTGCAGGTCTCTGGTTGAAACATTGCTCAGTAGGGAGAGGCTGGTTTGTGACTACAAATCCTGGACTATAGTAGGGGCTTTTTTTTCTCCTGCACTAGAATACCTTCGTTTCTAAGAAATTAAGTTTAATTTCATATACAGTTGGCATAAAACCCTCTTTGCTTTATTTTGTTTCTTAAGATCAGTTACGTGCAGATGTGTGTATGTGCAGGCGTGGGGGTGTGCATTTGTGTGTAATGTAAGGTACCCTGATCAATCTTGCCAATGTTCAGGATTAGTAATTGGCGGTTCAAACTCAACTGAACAGTTGGATTTTGTCTCTGCTATCTGCAGTGTCAGTGTTGGTATAGTAACTGCCAACTGCAGAAAGCAAAAGCCACGTGTTCTAACTCACCGTTAGGTGGTGCCCCTGCCTTTTATTAAAAAAAAACAAAACAAAACAAAAAAAACCCAAAACTCAAACCAAAACACACAAAAGCCTCTACTATCCTCATTTTAATTACACAAATAGGAGCAGCTCCAAGAAAGAATCTGTAGGGGAAGATTAAGTCCTAATGTGGAAATAAATGAAATATATATATATATATATACACTTTTAATGAAAGAGATTTTGGCTGTTGAATGGTTCGTAGAGAATAGTAGCTTCTTGACTTGAGCTCAGTTACGATGCTGTCTGCCAGACCTGGAAGAAGCATTGCCCTGTTAGGTTTGCCACCCGCCCTTACCAGGGCACTTGTCCAGCGTGTATATCTTACGCCTAACTTTTCTCACTGCAGTTTACGCCAATTGCAGAAAACCAGCATCGAGGAGGGACTCCACAGAGAGTCATTTTACACACCAAAGCATGTTTTCTTCTGCATCATTGCCTAAGCTTACGTATTTGTCGCTATTATTTTGGGTTTTGCCAATTTACCTGCCCTGTTTTAAATCCTGTTGAAGTGACTTGCCTTGTAACCTGCTGATAGGAATGCCACACAATAAAATTACTTCTTTACCTGTATTTCTTCTTGGCTGGTTTTCATTTTTTTATTGTCTGTCCCCGTGCCCAGTGGTGACGTGATACCGATATTACTCAGTAGACCAAATCAAGCTCATGATGTAATCTCTCTAGTTGCAAGCAACACACATATGTTAATGGGATGTCTTTTTGCATGCCATCTATAGACAGCTGGCATTGTTCGCTTTATTCCGAGGCTCAGTTCATGGGATGAAGTAAATGAGCCAAATACTGAACCTTCGCTAGTCACCAACAGTGGAATGAAACTCGGAGCTGCTGACCACCTGATCACTCCTTCAACCCTGGTCCCACAAAGGCACCTGAATAGCTGGGTCAGCTGAAAGAATTTTGGCTGCAACCAGGGAAGGTTTTAAAAAAACCCAAATGTTCCCCGACTTCGCCATTTTTGTTTCAGCTGCTTCCTAGATAAACGCCAGTGTACAGCTTAGAAAAACGGCAGGTGGGGTGGGGGGATAGTGTTCAAGATATTTGGGCCTGGCTTGGACCTTATTTTGCCTTTTTGAGAAAACAAGCACTCCCTGTTTCCTGTTCGTGGATCCAGGACTTTCTGACCAGCTCGGCAAGAGCAGCTGGTAAGAGCAAAGAGCTGGGGAGGTGCCTGGTACTCCTTGGTTCCAGCAATCCCAGGAAAATCAACAGCCTCATTTCTGCACATCAGCTTTTCCATTAGCATAATTGAGAATAATGAACTGAACCAACAACCCCAAGGTTGACTAATAACTACAGCATTCCATATCCTGTTATTAGCAGATCAATGGGAATAACTGGCAGACATACAACAAAAGCTACTGGTTGCAGAGATTTCGTTATAGTTTTCAAGTAAAATTTCAACAGCTACGTTTCTATGATTTAAATATTATCTCTTTGATTTAATCTCTTGAAACATTCAAAATTACTATTATTTTTATAATTAGCTTACCTACAATTACAGAAACCAGAACCTTGTATTTGTCCTATCCCCTTATTTCTTACACGTGCATCACCCTCACTATCCTTGTGATTGCTGTTATAAAACCTGCCATCCCAACACTGAGATACTCCCTATCTCAGGGAATTTCCCACTGTGCTGGCCTCACTCCCCTGGAGCCTGTGCTCAGGTTTAATCAGTAAGCTGCTTAGTAAGAGAGATTTTTTGCCCTTCTTCTGGCTTCATTGTCGGGGAAAATTATTTTTCCTCCTGCATGTCTGCTGAGCAGAAAACTGCAGTACTCAGCTGCCGTGAGGGAACAAAACAGCTCTCATTTTCTTTTGAAATAGAGATCCAATCACCTACAAACTCAAAGAAGCTGGCACTGGAGACTAGTGCTTTCTCCACTTAGCAGGTTGTTGGAGAAGGTATTTGGCTGAACGGGCAGCTCCTGTGCTTCACCTCACACCTTCTCTGTCAGCAGATCCAGGGGCTTTTGCACTGGCTTTGCGGGGGCTGCTGCGCAGGGAGGGAGGACTCACTCCTCGCGTGACTGCACAGAGTGCTGCTGCAGATGGAGTGTGTCGTGGTAGTCTAGGGGCTGGAAAGACAATGTGAGTTTGGATCCAGCGGGTCAGGCACATGCACAGCAGGCTTAGCACTAGGCTGAGCTACAGTGCTCAGTAAAGTCCTCGTGCTGGAAGTGAGTCATTTCAGCCTCTCCAGCTCTGGCAAAGCTGGTACCTACAGGCACGGGTGAGGAGGAGCGGGAAGAAGTATTCTGTCTGAGATGCCACCACTTTTATCCCTGCACTTGTCCCTCCAGGCTTTGCAGGATCTGGCGATTGTCTCAGCATTTTACATGCAGCTCATGCCAGCAATTCTCCTGACCCTCACCCCAAGTGGAGTGGGGTGAGGGCTAAGTGGGGGGTGATCAGCACATGTTTTATTTATTATTATCTATTTATCCTGTGTTTAATTTTTTAAAATACAACCTGTTCATTTTGGGGGTGATTTCTTTTTTCCCTTTTTTTAGGTTCCCAAAATTAGCGTAACTACTATGGAGGGTATCTTGCACTAGGAAATTTGCAGATGCAGATGAAAGTATGTCTCTGGTGCTAGTTACCTTCACTGGACCTGACCCTGACCTGTGGATTGACTTCGTGGCTTCACCCCGGACCTTCCTCAAGGCCACAGACTTGCCCAGTGATCTGGACGCTCTGCCTACCTTGCTCAGGTACTCCAGGACAGGCCATGGCTAAAAAAGCCTCTAACCTGCCAGCCATGCCGTCACGCTTGGCTCCCATCCCTTAGCAAGCAGCTGGTCTTTGCTACTTCTTGACACCTGCCACATATCTGATCTGCATCATGTTGTCTCCAAAACGTGCATGCTGCATAATCAGCTGTATGTAGCTGATACTATCTCTGACTTCTAAGTCTGCAGGGATATTTTTAAACATGCTCCTCCGAACTTCCAAAAACTAAATTTGACGTTTCTGTGTGCCACTTGTTCCTTTCAGAGTTTCCTGGGAATCCTAACTCAGCTTTTGCCCCAGGAAGTTTCCTGTGCTGATGCTATGGTGAGTGGATGCTGTGCCTTAGCAGCCTGGTAAGACTGTCCCTTTGTTCCCTGACTGTGGTGGAAACAACACTCGGGAATGTGGTTTGCACCTGCTTCCTTTCTTGCATGTCCTGTTTGGAGGTGAACACTTAGGCTGTGTCAAACATTAAAAAAACCCCAACAAACAAATGCAAACAAAAGCTGTAGTCATTGGTGTAGGATTTTCTTTCTTGAACCTTTTCCAAAATCAGTAGCTGCATCTTTCTTCATCTGTAGGTGAACAAGAACATTCTCTGGGGCAGTAGCATGCTCCAAAGATGGAAGCAGTTGCGTTGTTACTGGACTTCTTTAACAGGAGGATGTGAATCCACCCTGATGCCGAGTGAGACAGGAAAGGTGCTGGGCCAGGAGGACTCTGTGAATTTGCAGTCAGTATTACTCCCAGCAGCGCAGCTCCAGATCTAACCAGAGCCAGAGTACGGCTCCTCGCTGTGGAGGGGGAGATTCAACTCAACAGATAGTTTCCTCATCTGGAATACCAGGTTTCTACTAAAAGAGGGCACAGGGGAGCAGCTGGAAGGAAAACAAACCACTTCTAGATAAGCAGGGTGCAATTAACATCTCGCTTGTGCTCCTTTCAAGTTCACTGTTTTCTTTTGTTAAGCCTAATTATCATCCAAGACAAGTTCTGAAATTTGTAAGTTGAAATTGCCCTTCGCTTCTGTGAAGACGGGCATTTATCTCTTCTGTTCCTTACTTTGTTTTTAACCTTTCTTCCTCATTACTATTTCTTTGGCCTGAGTGAAAAGCTGACCTTGTACAGACTGCCTTTCCATTTTAATTTCATCTGGTACTGCAGGCACCTCGTGGAGCTATTCGCACAGAAGCTAACCTGCACTACAGATCCCCTATCGGCTGCGTGCCCTGGGCAGGGAGGGAGGAGAGGGCAGCAGCGGAGAAGGCTGGTGGTGCCACTCCTACCATACAGCCTGCAGATAAATTTGGGAGTGTGTGTGTTAGTTAAGCTCTGAGTATCTTACCTAGACTTTGTATCTAGAGCTTTCCACGGAGCAGTGCATGGATATTTGGTTATTAAAATCTAACCTGTGGCTGTCAGACCAAGTGTATGTACTGGCTGTGTGGAATCTGCTTCTAAAGTCACATAGGCAATCAGCTTGCACCCGTAAATCAGCCAAGCCAGGTGTTTCCTCAGTGCTTTCAGCTTTTTCACAATTCAAAGGGCTGGCACCAGTTGCTGAGTCTTTGACTTATGAACAACCACGTCCTGGTGGGTTGGAGGTGGAGGAAGTGAGAAGAGTTTCTGCCAACAACGTCCCTAGGGCCTCCGGGTCCCAGGAATGACCTGCTGAGTGTTTAGGAGAGCTGGTGCTGGGGGGGCAGTGAGACAAAACCAACATAAAGAGCTCTCTAGGGGGGAACTGCTGCTGTGGCCAGTGGACCTGGAAACTTCTCCAAGGCTGTCTAATACCAGCAATCCTGAACTGAAAGGCATGGGCTTGTTGAAAAGGTGTCCAGAAGAGATGGTGGTAAGAGAGAAAGCTACGTTGCCATGGCAAACGAAACTTCCCAGGGCACAAGGACACTTGAATTCTGGTCTCCATCCAGCGGGCTGCATGTGTCTTGAAAGTGGTAAGGAAGCCTTTACCTGGGTAAGCAATCTTAATGCCATCCTTGGCGTGCTGGAGAAAGGTGGCATTGGTGCATGGCTCTCAGAGATCTGGCTCCAGCGATCCTACTAATCTTTACAGAAAACTGGTCTGAATGGGACAGGGATGTCCTTGGTCTCCTGTGTGTCCGTCAAGCTCCACAAAGCCTCAGGGCGGGGCCACCTTCTCTGAAACGTAACACGGGCCTTCTAGCTGTCTCTCCCCGTTGTTCGTTTGGTTGTTTTTGAGGATGTGATAATGATGCAATGAAGTAGATGAACATTTCTATTATTTTTGAAGTCATTAAAGACAGTTGCTATTTACTTCTAATTAAAACAGTAACTTTTTCATTTTTCAAGATCAGGTTGATTGCCAAATTGGTTCATTATAGGCCTCACAGATGGTAGTTTGTTGCACATTACTTCTACTAACATGCTATAAAATATGTAAAAAAAATGCAAATGACAAAAAAATGAAGCAGGCTCTATAAAACACTGAAAAGGAATTTTTTAATTGTGCAGAACTGAAGATATTCTAAAATGAAAGTTTTTCTGTGGAAGTTTTCGTCCTTGGAGTTGAAAAACCTTGACAGAAAAATTAACGTTCATCAGAATAGCCTTTTTGACAAAAAGCCTTGTTATAATAAAGGTTTTTCTAAGAAGCATCGCTGACCACAAAGGGCTTGTGTCCTTGGCGGCAGAGACAGGCCCTGTGTTTGCGGCCGCTCTCCCCTCCAGCCTGTCTTCTGTTTCTATAGGCCTTGGCAGGAGAGGAGACAATTTATATCAAATCTTGGCTTTCTATAGGCTGACTGCGCTGCAGGTTGACTTGATGGAGCAGGAAAAAGTCTACCTTTTGTGGAAATTTTTAACGTTCAGACATAATATATTGAAATGTAAAATGCGTTCAAATTAGAGACTAGGTGTAACAGTGTTAGTGGCTTACCGCAGCTGGAATTCAGTGCTGAGCAAGGGAACCCAGCACAGGCCTACTCTAATTTGGATCAGATGGCATGCCAGAACATGTGCGCTAAATCTGGAAGGTTTTCTGTGGGTATGGTGGCGGGTAGTCTACACCACAATAGCAGCACAGATTTGCAGCGGCCAGCCCCGCTCACTTCCAGAAGACCTATGTATTGAATAGACAGGTCATCCCAGTAAATGAGAGATTGATCTCAGCAGGTTGCTCTAGTCAAATAATTGTGTTTAAGTAAACAGGGGGAGTAAAATATCTTCTCCTTTTGCCACAAAACCCCTGGGCCCTCCCAGAGTGGGACTGGAGCGGGCAGCGCGGGAGTCCTGCGCTCCCGTGGCTCTGGGTTGTGCTGTGACAGACAGCCCAGGCCTCGCTGCCTTCCAGCACCGAGGAGAGGCGGGGGGGGCTGCTGGCTGTCGCTCTTCAGCCTCAGTGGCTGTTTCGGGGAGGAGCCTTCGGACAGGGAACTGCAGGTCAGGCCAGGCCACAAGCTTCTGCGACTGTTTTACACCATCACGGGCCTCTGAGCGTTTTCCAAGACGTGTCCCCGCCACGCTTCCATAGCCGTGGCAGCTCAGGTCTTGGCGTGCGTCTCCCCTCGCTGCTCGCGTTGCGCTGCAGTCTGCCAGGGAGGCTGAGGGAGCCTTTGACCAAACTCTCACGCTGCCTCCCCAGTGGCTCGGGCCGCTGGGCCCCAGCGGGAGCGCGGCTGTTTGTGTTGTAAAGATACCCTGCATTTCTGCAGAAGAGCAACTGCCCACCCTGCCAGGACTGCTGCGCAGGTTGCTTGCCAGCTCTCCCGAATGTTTTGCCCAATTCTGAATCTCGCTGAACGTCCAGCACATGATTTCCGTACAAAAATGTCAAATACTGCTTTGAATTACCAGAAGGCAGAGGGAAAACCCTTCAGCATCACTCACAGAATTTTATAACAGATATGATGTATATGAGTTCACACCAGTTGCTGTTTCACCAGTCTGTATGTAAAAATATGATAACTGGACAGCGTTGGGCTGGGCAAGGCAGCGAGATTAGATGTGAGGGTTTTCAGCAAGGCAAAACATTCTGGGGGTTTTGCTTTGTTTTGCTGGAGAAATATAAAGTCAGTCTCAGCAGCCTTTTACTCTGTGTGGCTCAGAGATTTTGTCGTTGATGCTGTTTCTCTTTGATTTTCATTGCTGTGTGTGACTTCCGCAGACGACCATCTGTACTGTGCACTGCCTGGAATCGGAGTTGTTTTCAGTGCACTCCCAGCACAGCTACTGAACGCAAACTGTGAGGCAGCACAGCAGGAGCCGTGCAGTGACCTGCGATCAAAGGGAGATGCTGCTCTGCTGGCCCGGGTGCCAAGTGATCTTGTTTTAACTTAAGAATGTCAAAATAATACGGAATAAAATACGTGAGGAATGATCTCCCATTGCTCATGGAGGGGAGGAGGGATTCCTTCTTGCCTTCCTGCGGAGTTCTGTCAGAGCTGAGTCCCGCTGTGCGAAAGTGGGGAAGGAAAAGGCAGGAGAGAAGAGGAAGGGCAGGGAGGAATCAAATGGAGGGGTGGTGATCTGCAAAGAGAAATGTTGCTGCTGCTGAAGCACGACCACATAGGAAGGGTTTCTGAAGGGAATCGCCCCACTCTCAACTCCTGAAAGGCTGGGTTTTCAGCAGTTAGGAGGATCGTGGTTTAGTTCCTACTGACAAATATCACACCTTCTTCCCTGCTGTTGTGGGTGCGGATGGCCTTTCTGACCGTAGTCTGTGTATTTGAAAGTGCAGGTTTTTGCCCATTCACAGGCCCTGGCAGGTGAGGCTGGCAGAGGAGTTACGCCAGTTGCCTCTGTGCCTACGTGTTTGTGCAGTACTGATAGCAGGCGGGGCAGGTTCACAGCCCCGTTCGATTGCCAGAGGCTGCGGCAGGTGCAGTCAGGTGTGCTCAGGGCAGGCGCTGCCTGTTGCTATCTCCTGTCAGTCTTTGGTGCAGGGAACAGAAGAAAACTGGCCCAGAGTTTCCATGGCCTCCAAGAAGTAAAAAAAAATCAACCTGAGGTTCCTGGAAAAGGCTACCAGAAGCATGCCTCCCTCACGTCTCGCTGAACAGGAGGGGGCCTCGCCCCAGGATCCTGCAGCCGTACAAAGCCCAAGCGCAGTGCATTACTAAGAGGGGCTGTTCTTGTGCATGGCTTCTGGCTGGCCGTAAAGGTGTTACTTGACAGCAAGACTCCTGAGACAGAGCTGCTTTTACTTACAAAGGCCTCTCATGTGTTTTGTGATACCTGCAACGGTTACATTGACAAAGAACATGGTACAGAACAATACGGGGACCAGGACTGTGACATTTCAGATTAAAAATCACACAGAAATTAGGTTCAAAATAGAAGATTTTGCATTTACCAGTGCACATCTGCTGGAGCCCAACCCCTGAGTTTCAGGCAGCACAGTGCAAATTCACAAAATCTGTGTGGAAAACCATGGCATCTGTTCGTCCTATGGACGAGGCTGAGGTAGTGCTGAAGTAGCTGAAGCCACAGTACAGAGGAGCAGCAAATACTCAGCTGCAGTTTGTGTTTGTGAATATGGGAAGGTCACCATTCGGCTAAGACTTCAGTATGGAAATTGCTGTTAATAGAGACATTCCAGTGAGGTGAAAAGTCAGACTTGGAGCAGACTGCATGGATGTGGAGGTTCCTTCAGTCTTACCCGTCTATCCTTAGCCTGCTCTATTTGGCCTGGGTTTTGCTTTAGTTACAGATGGAGGTTTAGGGCCAGGAAGTTAAGGGAAACTAGCAGCATTAGCTATAAGCATCATGACATAAGCGGGTGGAAATTGAACCCTTAAGGTTATTAGAGCAAATTTATTCTTTTGTGGTTTACTGTAAAAAGCAGTAGGAACGGACGGCTTTAAACACAGGCCTCTTTATAGAGTAATCTAGACACAGCAGACAGCTTCCTACTTGATTCTGACACTTCCGGAATTCAATCTTCAGCTCCATCTCTGTGTTTTTTGGGAATGCTCTTTCACGCAAAAGAAAAAAATTGCAATTTTGAGACTTTTTTATGGCTTCCTTATCAGGCCAGTTAAGCAGAGAAAGAAGTAATTTGTAACGGGATCACATTACCTGCTGTTGGGCTCTCTTTCTGCTGAGAGGTGCTGTGGGACACACACTTAGTTCTGACAGGTTGCTAGCTCTTGCTAATTGTAGCTCATGCCCCAGCTGAAGTAAGCAACAGAATTACCATTTAGGCAAGTCTTGCCTTCTGCTCAAAAGTCTTGAGCAGTGCTAGAATAGCACCGGTGCATATATGCAGTAAAGGAGAGGCGTTTTAGAGAGTGACTACTCATGAGAAACAGAGTGAAAAATGATTTTGAACCCCCTGGTAGTGCTTTGACACAATTGCTGAGCTTGGTTGGACAATTGGGCTTTACTGCTCTCTGTAGATTTTCTCAAGAGGCTGAGAACTGCCCTGACATGGGGGCAGTAAAAGAAACTCATCTGACTGAATTTCTTATAGTGCTCCACAAAATGGCCAAGTGCAGCTCTGTCTAGCTGAGAGCTACATGTATGTGTGAAATGGGAAAAATCTGACCACTGTCCCTACCCACAATGCAATAAACCTCTCCCACTAGCAGAGCACAAGACTTTTATGCTTTACTAGCTGATTACAGACAGGAGATTCATTCAACACTATTGATAACATATTACTAACTCCACTTGATACTTGTCAAGAAAATATCGCACCTGTCTTGGAAAGGAATTTCACCACATCCACTGTAATGGGAGAACTGTAAAGTATCCCCATGGTAAAGAAACATGGGTATCAGAACCTGAACTAAACATTTTCATTTCTTTTTTGCATTTTGTGCCTGGTTTCTTTAGCTAATATGAGGACTCTAGAGAATAATTCCCAGCAAATAATTTCTTTGACAAATTTATTCTCATTTTCTGCCTGTGAAATACCACAAATGTATTGTGTTTTTTAAAGACTAACTCAAATGCTTTTCCATCTTTTGCACTAATGTTTATAAATATTTGGAATTCAAGCTATGCTGCTTAACAGGGAGTGGTCAGCCAGCTTCTGTGGTGCTTTTAAATTTTCTTTCTCATAGAGATTGAGTTAAGAAATCTGGCGCAAAGAATTGTAGCATATGAGCATGGAAGTTCACTTCCATGTAGTTTCGAGTTCTCTCACCGTAAACATTCTTACTGGTTTGACCATTTATCTCATGTCAGTTCAAAAGGGGAATGAATGTGCCTGTGGCACATGAACTTAGAAGATGGAAGGATGGCTTTGGAGTGGGTTCCCCACCCTTCTCAGCACAAGTGTCAGCAGCCCTGCAGCCCTGCGCTTCTCCACAATGGAGCGTGTCAGGCTTGTGCTGGGACCTTGCTAAGAAGCTTGCAGTGAGCTTCTCCTGGTGAAACCTGCGTCAGTGCTGTCTGACCTCAAGAGTATTCAGCCCTTGTTAGCTGAGGATAAAATGGTGTCTTCAAAATGCTGTTTAGTACAGGCATGCTGTACAAACTGACTATTTTCTTTGGAATGGTGTTAATACCAGGCTTTGCCATTTCCCAGAGGAGACCACCAGTTTGTAGCCTCTGCTATCTCACTTCTGGCAGGACTGGTGTAAAGATTGTTGAGACTATCTAGAATCTCAGCCTTTGGGGAAAGATATTCAGCTTCAGAGTGGAGGAGATTCTCTGCATTGGAAACTTCTTTATTTATGCGAAAGGAAGGTATCGATAGAATAGTATGCAAAGAGTATGTCTCACAGTCCCATGTGTGGCTGAATCTGGGGAGAAGAAAGAACAAAAATTGCTGAAGTTTCAGCAAATTGGTTTGCTTTGAGTTTGACTCCTCCTTTCCTTGATCTGGGATCCCTGCTAGCTGTTAGTATAACCACAGCTGATGCTTGTGGTAGACTCACTGGCTCTGCCTTTCTTGGTCTCAAGTATCTCCTGTAACTTCACCTTTATTCTGCTAAATAATACAGCCCATTGTCTGCAGTTCCCCTCAAGACATTTCAAGCAGTTCTTAGTGTCAGCTGTAATTCTGTCAGTAACTCAATCCAGGATGGGCTCTCACTGTTTAGCAATGCTCTTGAACTCTGTAGCTCCTTGGAAGCAGTTGCTAAATTAATGTAAACAACGCCCTTGGGATAATAGACGGTACTACTTTTTTATTTTTTATCTGTAAATAAAATAAGACTCATTTCTACTGGGAATGCAACTGGCCTGGTAATGTGATCCCAGCCTGGGCTAGCTTCAAAGTCCACATTTCTTTGTCAGAAGAGGAGTCAGTCCTGAATATCAACCTATTCAGGGTCCCACACTTGGAAAGAACAGCAGATGGGATAAAATATGGGAATAAAAATATGGGATGAGATGTCATATTTTCTTTTCTTGAGAGGCCGAGTGTGATCAATAGGTGGTTTCAAGAAGACAAAGCATGTGCAGAGATGCCAGCGCTCCTGGGTCAGCTGCTGAGCTTTATTCCTGCTCGCCCAGTCGTTGCTCTGTGTAATAGCTTGGATCAGCAGCTGCAGAAGAACTATCCTCCTGGCAGCCCTCTGTGTGGAGATGAGTGGCCTCTTCCTTGCCAGCCCTGGTCAGGCTGGGAAGGAATGGGATGCACCCAGGCAGCCTAGCTGAGAGTCGGGAGGTGCAGGCCACTGCAGAATGGAGTGAGCCTTGGTGCTGCCCCAGCACATCGCTGAGCTCGTGCAGTCAGGGAGGGGCGGGGGGAGGCAGAGGAGCATGGCAAGGAAACACAGTCCTGCCCCTACCTCATGTTGCCAGTATTCGGCCTGTTCTCAAACGTTTTGTGACATCTAACCCGTAACTGTAGATACATAGCTATAGACATAGAGAATGTGGCTATCTGGGTAACTGTGTTATGTAGCACAGTAATCATCTAATGCCAAGATGAAGGTAGCACTCCTTTAGGATATATATGTGCTGCTGATGAAATCACGCTTGCAGTCATAGCTCTGTATGGACAGCATATAATACATATGGAAGAGACACAGCTTCCCTTAACCTGAGCAAACATGTATTAACACCATTGGCTTTAGCAAATTGCTCTGCTATAGTTTTATGTAAAAGCAGTATTTGGCCTGCTAGGTCTAAATCACTCTTGGTAGAAGGGCATAAGCTTCCACCATCAAGTCTTCAAACGCTTTGCAATAGTGAGAAATTTGTAAATTTCTCCAGTCTTATACCACCTGAATGATACATTTGAATTTTTTTCAAAATTTTATTGAGAGTGGAATGTGTGTGCTTTTGCAGAGTCCAGCACACTGGGATACGTTGGCACTTGCAAGATGTGGGCATTCCCTGTGGCTTCCTGTGCACCAAGGCAATTCTGGATACAGAAAACTAAAATTAGCAGAGCAAGCTCCACCACTGCGTACTGTTGTGAAACTCCAAGTTAGTACTAGCGTGTTACTTAAACCTAGTTAATTGGTGACTACCTTTTTGTAGCACAGCACAGTCAGAACTAGCACAAGAAGAGTAAAAAACAGGCAGAAAAATGCTGATGTCTTCCCCCACTCCCCTTTTTTGTTTAATTCTTTTTCCCTTATTTCCCATTAATCATCTTCTTGCAGCTGATGGGTCACATGACAGAACTGGAGTCTGGCATGGCATCAGTGCATTGATCTCGTCCAGACAGGATCCCTATCATAATTCTCTGCGGTACCTTCAAGGAAGTTCTTCCTCTCTGGCTGGCTGCTCGAAATCACTGGCTATGTTGATCTGGTTCTTATCTGTATTATTTAATAACCGGTTGACTTTTTTTCAAATACTGCCCTGGCCTCTTTTTTGTTTTAATTTTTTTGAGGTAATCAAAGGATATATTGGGGGTTTTTTTCAAATACATGGCAGTCAGAAGCTGAAGTACATAGAAATGGTAGGCAATGTAGAAAGCTTGTCAGCTTTTCGTATTTGCCCCAGAAAGTCAAAGCGGATAATTTCTGCCATTAAAATGACTTGTATTTCTTTGTTAGATGCAGTTGATTGTGAACATTTTGCCTGTCTTTCACATAGATTTTTTTTCATATGATTGTAAGAGAGATTTGGAACATGATGACACATCAAAGCAAGCTCTCAGGTTTACCAAAAATCTCCAAAATCCCTCAAGCTTTTAATATTTCCTTGGGGTGTCATTCATCAAGTGTAAACTATGGCCCCAAGGAAGCGTGTCAAAAACTGTCCTCAGTAGGAAGGTAGGTTGGGATGGAGAGGAGAGAGCTGCCTTTGAACAGAGAAAGCATCCCCTCGATAAAGTGGGGTATTTCTGTTTCATCAGGCCCATCTGGCTCCTTGTAAAACTAGTCCAGCTATGGGGGTCTCCTGTGACACACATACAGTCTGGCATGGAAACAACCTATTTAATTACTGTTACTGAATTCTCTGAGATGCTGGGAAGCCGCCTTCTAGGCTTTTATTTTGTATTGTGGGTGAGACACTGTTTGGGCTCTAAAACCAACCCTATCCTGTATGCTATATTCTGGTGGCCTGGGCTATAGCGCGAGTGACATACAGACAGAGACGAACCTGTGCTACTGTGGGCTTCATGACAACAAAATTTCATGTTTATCTCTCTCTGTGTGCTCACCTGTGCTCAACTGAGGCCAAGACCCCAGGGCTTTTTCCCACCCCTGCATTTGGGTAAGGTGGCCCTGAAAATTAAAGATTCAAACCGATACCTTGCACTTCAGGCTTCCTTTTATATATTAACATAGCATCTCTACTCTCCACTGGCACTTCTGGGGGAGTCAGATGCTATCAGACATGGCTTTCATTTGCTTTGAGAAGGTGCTGCTGCATCCTGGCTAAACAAAGGACGAGCACATGACTCACAAGTGTTGAGGTAGTCTAATCGCACTCTTCCCTTTCACTAAAGAAGCAGATTTGAGTTATAACTGTAACACAAATACTTGTCTAAAATGTCTTCTTTCTATTTGAAATTTATTCTGCAGCTCATCAGTGTGACACCTGGAACCTACCAGCTTAAATGGATAGGCACTAGCAAAGGCTCTTGTAGGATCTTCAAAATAGTTCTTCTGTTTTCAGGGTACGGAAAGCTGTTCCGGGGCAGAGAGGGGAGAATTCGGTGGAATATAGCTGACACCGAAGGAGGTCTTATCTTTGGCAAAAGTACTTGTGTTAGGGCAAGTAATACCTGGAAACCTCTCCCATGCATCCCATTTCTCAGGTGCTGGAAAACATGATGCCTAAGCATACTCAGTACAGTGTGCACACACTTACTGAAAGCGGATTAGGAAGATTTTTTTTATAACTTCCTGAGAAATTGCTCTCCCCTTCAGTAAGTTTTTACAAGTGTCTTGGATGGAATTTTTAGGATTTTTCAAGGTTCTTGAGACTGTTAATAATACTGCACAGGGCCTCAGGGAATGAGCAAGATGATCTAACAGGTTGTTTCCATCTCTTATTTCTGTGTCTCTTTGATTTAAGGATTTTCTGCATTTATTGGCTGCTGCTTCTCTTGGCCACTTTATACACTGTCTAGTGATTTTACCAGTCGTAGGTAATGGCAGAGGCTACTTGAAACACCACGTTGCCATAGAAACAGAGTAGCATCTAGTTGGGTCTAACCTCTCTCTCCCCCATATCAACCCCCATGGGAAGCAGAAATTCAGGCCTTAAAAACTAATCAATTTGATGTTAAGTTTTAGAAGTGATTTTCTTTTGGTTGCCTGGGTTTCCTGCTGGATATTCTCGTGCAGATTTAATTATTTACACTACTACTACTATATTAAAATTACAGCAACTAATTATTAGCACCAGTAACACGGTAGTTACCAGAGCCATCGTAACTCCTGTTGTTATTATTATTGTTTGTTTGCTCAGAAGACTAATTGGATTCCTGTTTCAGTCGTCTACTGATGCAGCCATGGAGGGAAACTTCCAGCATAATACGGAGAGGTGAACCCAGAGAGACCTGGGCCAGGCCTTTGGGGGGGAGTGGGGCTCGTGAATCCTGCGCAGGAACGTGCCGCTCAGCCAGAGGCCCGGCGCAGCAGTGCCTGCTTGGCTCTGTTACACCGAATCACGTTTCTTGCGTTTGCAGTCGCTAGTCATAATTGCTTCCCGCCCCCTGCCACCTCTGTTTAGCACACAGTGCTACAGCCTTGTATTTGGAGACGCATGACTCAAGACTGGTTTTCCTCCTTTTACTGATGGTTTTCAGATCCTTGTTCCTTTTCTGGGGAAGGACTGGCCATCACGTGGACTGCAGCCCGACACAGGCCCTGTACGATTTCCTTGTCATGATTCAGTGATCACTTTAGCCTGTAGAATTCTGTTGTTTTCTCCTCTTACTCCCATTTAAGAATGGCAATATCTACAGGTCACAAGGGAAGGAAAGCACCTTTACAATGGAAGTGCTGGGGAGCGCTGTTCCTACGGTACTTGTCTCAGACAGGCAAGATGACTTTATAATTGTGTGCACAGAGAACAGTAATCTCAGGTAATCTTTAATAATTTGCAGCTTCAAGGAATCCATGGGAACCAGAGCTTTTTGTTGTATTCAGTCTTTGTGAGTTGTGATGTTTGGATCAGTTTACTGACATTGCACACCCTAGTGAGCACATACTCTGGCATCAAAGAGCAGGCTAGTGCTGTGATACTTCAAACAGGGTGGAAAAACCACATACAGCTATTGTTTTAAATTGCCACTACTGATTACAAAGAGATACCGAAGGTCTATGCTGGGTGAGTTCTGCATCATTAAGAGCTGAGCAGATCCAGGCCCATGGCAGACAGTGTACTCAGAAAGGTAGGTTACTAGAATTGCTTGCTTCTTCCAGTTGCTTCTCTAAAGTGACTGCTGCTGCCAGAGGAGGCTGGAGAAGAAAAAAAATTATAAAGGATTTGCAATATGAATGGCTTCTGGCAAACAAATACCACGTTTCAGCTCACTCAGAGATGACATCAGACCTTGCAACCCTTTTCTTGTCCTGGTCTATGGGAATAGGAAGTCTTTAGGAATTTTACCTAAAAGCTGGCTTTTACAGAATTTGCTTAAACTCTAGGCCAGTAGTTCCTCACAGTGAGAATGCTGACAAACTTATCTCTAGTTAAATAAAGGAATTCAGTGAGGAATAGCCCTCTAAGAATGGTTTATACTGCAAAAGCTTAGTCTTGCCAGGACTGGATTAGGAAATTACAGACGCAACTGTAGGGCCCCTGTCTCCTGTGTTCCCATGATTAGATCAGGCTGTAACCTTTCAATACAAAAAATGGTATCAGTGTGTATCTCTAAAGCTTTAGGAGACAATTTTATAATATAAATGGAATATAATTAGCGGTCTCAAAGCATAGAGACAGCTGCCTATGTTTGAGGAGAGTCTTAAGCAATAACTTTGACATAGCAAAAACTCCTAACATATTTCCAGGGAGTGTTTAGTTCAAGACGAACAGCTCACAGAAGCTACCTGTGTCTTTCTAGGAGGGAGCTGTGCACAACCAGTGAGAAGAGTGCTGATGGCTTGGACATGATCAGAAGCTAATTGATCATGCCGCCTCCTTAGTGGGAATGCTGGGAACATGCTCCTGTGTCTGGGAATGGCACAGAGCCCAGGGCCCTACGTGACATGTTAGCGCTGAGCTTTGCTGACAGTCTCATTTCTGTAACAGAAAGCTCTATGTTTTTCTTTTGTAAACAACAACAGCACAGCACTGATGTCCTCGGTGGTGTTAAACTGAGTTTGCCTCTGTAAAATGTGTATGTAGGTCTTCTGGAGCTTGCAGTCCATCTGCCCGCTCTATACTTTTACGTTTCTTTGAGAGCTCCTGTTACTTTACTCTTCCCTTCCCTCTCCTGGCTAATGTGTTTCTGATCTGCACCAGCCTGTATAAAAACCCAGAGAGGAGAAACACTCTCTGCTCTCTTTCCATAAGCTGGTAAACCTCTTCCTGAGACTTCACAACCCTTTGGAAGCACACAAAGTACATTTCATACTTTCCAGGTACAGTGCATGAAAATTCTGCTAAGTAAACACTATAAAGTAGGTTTTGAGAAAATATTAGTCACCATTATGCAATTCCAAAACCAAAACCACAAATAAAGTGCTAGTATATTTTGTTTTATTGGTTGTGACTGCAAATACTGTGTACACAAAGGAAACCTTTGAAAACCAACCAGCCTACAATTGTATGCATTTTACTCTTACAAGGCAATTTGTCTAGTAATCTCAGTGTTAATTTTTTTCATCTGGTATACACAGCTGATCCACTGGACAGTGTGTTCTGTAACACATCTGAAAAATCCATATAAGGTGATTTTTTTTTTTTTTTTGCTTAGCTCATTCTCCATCTTCTTAAAATAATCTTACCTGCCCTTCTTTTTTGTATTTCCTATTAAATATAGTGAAAATGATGTTTTCATATACTGTCTTTTCACTTCAAAGTTTTCTAAATAAATACAAGCAATGTGCACTCCATTTAAAAAAAAATGTACAAAGTATCTAAATCCTAATTTTTCAGGTCTGCCAGAGCTGCATCTGTTTAAACATGTTACTTATATGCATGTGTACAGTACAGGAAGCTGGAGTGCTTTTCAGAACTGCCTGGAGTTGTATCTTTTTTATTCTTCTCTTTCTCAAAACAATTTTAAATCTACAAGAAAGGTCAGAGGAGGTCACGATTCCTGACCCAATGCTGAACTGAGGTTGCCTGTACCGTCTTTTTGATGCTCCGACCAGGGTCACTGAACTGGGAGTTATTATTGGCTCCCTGTGTCTATGAGGCACAGCCTATCCCAAACAATTTTTAAATTACCACTGGCATGAGACTGTCAGGAAGGATAGTAGCTGGGAATGTCTAGACACTGCCGCCAAGACAAGCTCCCCTGTAGTGGAGACACTGTGCACCAAGGGGGGTCAGAGAGAGGGGCCGGGAAACTGCCCCGGGAGCCCCCAGGCTGAAAGACAAAACTCCCATCCCGCGCCCCGCAATTTGCTCCAGGGGCTTAGCCAAAGAATTTAAGATAAGGAAATCTATAGGCCTTACAACAGGGAGAATTTTTAACTGCTTTATTGCTTTCCATAGATTCTAAAGCCAGCTGTCTGCTTTTATGAGCTCTTTAAATCACACATCACAGTATCTCTTAGCTTCAGTCACACTGAACTCTCTCTGAATTTATACCGCTTCTTCTTGACTTTATTCTTTAGAAATTAACATTGAGGTAGGATTTTAAGGTTGTGTGAAAGAATTCTCATCCTTCTGCAAAGCTACAGCACTTCCCAGCACAGGTCAGCTGTCTTTCCGGTGTGTGAGGCACAGAGAGGTCACCGGAGACTTTAAAGGGTCTTTTTCCTGTTCATCACCCTGCTTAAGCAGAACTGCTAGGGGAAAGAGAGATTAAACCACTTCCTAACCTTTCCAGCTCCTTGTCTGTGTTTTCACCTTGGGTTTCATTGGGGTTTTTTAGGAAAGTTCATGCAGAACGTGCTGGCAACTTATTTAATAGTGATATATCAAAATTTATTAATACCATAACTCACACATAATAAACACCATGTTATTTATAAAAACAATACAGTCATTTTGAACTTTATACTGAAGGATATTTTTAAAAGAAAAATGCCCTGATCAGTCAGGTTAGATTGCGTCTAGTATTAAACTTTCACCCAGATTTGGAACAAATCTGAAACAAAATTTTGAAATAGAATTTCTTAATTACATTTTTGAGAAGTTATTCTTTATTTTCAGAAGCTTTGCCTTCTGACAGATATTAAGAGATATGGTGTCTGTAACACCCAATTTAGCTGCAGAGAGCAGAGGTGTCTGCCATAATGCTGCAGTCAGTAAAGAGCTGCTAAAAGCTGTCTGAGCTGTGGCTGCATCTTGGAAGTGGCTGATGTGACCCTGTACACAAGGACATGAGACTTTTATCATACTAAACCACACCAAATAAGAAAATGTTACACAAGTGCCTATGCCTTAATCTGTCACTTGCAGCTTCTCCCAGGGATAGGGGCTCACCAGGAACCTGCCTGCGTGTGCCCCAGCCCACTTGCACCACTGGTGAGACACCCGCCTGGGACATTTTTCAGGTTGGTCTGACGGGTGCACTGAACCGACCCCCAGACCCGCGGGGGCTGTTAGGCCTGTCCCCAGGGCGTCCCAGCGGCGGTGGCAGCCCGGGTACCAGGGATGCCTCAGCTTGCCCCCGCAGTCCCGCGGGGCGTCTCCTTTCCATCAGGCACCCCCGGGGGACCGCTGACTGGGGACTAAGCACTGGCTTTGGTTCTCGGGGTGCTTCGCAGCCGCCCTCTCCCACCAGTGGGAGACAGCCCAGGCACCCCGGCCCGCGGTGCTGGTCAGGGTGCAGCAGTGCTGCAGCCCCAGCCGGCCGCCGGCTGGGCACCGTGCTGGCGGCGGGGGGCCAGCACCTTCCCCCCGAGCGGAGGCCGGGGTGTGCTGGGCTCACCTCTGCGGGAGTGGGCACCCTGCGGCGTTGCGTCCTGGTTGCTGAACGTAAAAAACTCCTCACAAAATCCCATGTGTTTCACTGAAGACAGCTGACTGGTTATTATTTCCCTAAGGAAAAGTAAAGCTGTATGAAAACCAGCGCCCTTTGCTTATGTCCCTCGTTAAGATTCACCATCTTCCAAAGGGACGGTTTTCCTGCTCTTCCACTTGGCCCCACCATCACACTCTTTTACAGTACGTTTGGGCTAATCTGCACGTCGGTGGGAAAAAGACTTTCCATTCCCTTTTTTCCTGATATTTGATTTCTTAAACCCACACTTCACTTGTATTTATACTGTAAAAGATGGAACGTATAGCAGCTAACACAGCAGAACTCCAGCTCCTTGTTACCTTAGGCACACTGTAGTTAAGCACACAGCAGACTTTGACACAGAGCAATAAGGACATCAGTTTGCTTAAAATAGAGCAGTAACTTTGTTTAGCACACCTGTTAGGAAGTTCACTCGCTCACTGAGTAAAACGTCAGTGCTCTCTTTGTCACCGAGTAGAAAACGACCTAATACAGTCAAAGCCAAATTTGCAGCATAAATTAATTTACGTTTCAGTTGTTAGCTTATGTGGAATTTAATAACAAAAGAAAAATAACCCAAAGAGCTGATACTACACATGCTAATACACTTTTTAAAAAATCAGTGGCATTAGGGAAATGACAGTCCTTACCTTGCTCCCAGCAGTAATCTTTCGGTTAAGCAATTATCACATCCATGCCTAAGCCACAGACTGAGGCTTGCATATGAATTTATGGAATGAAAGGAGAGATGCTTCCGCTCACCCACGGCTGCCTTTTAGCCCATCCCGAGCATCACTGAGGCCGTGCTGCTGGGAAGTGGTTTACAGTTGCTAAGCTCATCATAATCCTCAAAGGTCACAGGTAAACCTCTGCTGTTGAGGCTGCATTTTTTACAGCAAGTGCCAGGGTGCAGCTGGGATGTGACGGCTCTGGTCCCCCAGGGGCTTTCCCGGGTGTCAGCTGGCTGCACTTGGGGCAGCACTGGCGGGCGCAGCAGGGACTGTCGCCTGCTGCAGCCTGTTGATGTTCTGGGAAAGAAGAGCTGTCTCA
Source organism: Sagittarius serpentarius (assembly GCA_034782735.1). Lineage (NCBI taxonomy): Eukaryota > Metazoa > Chordata > Aves > Accipitriformes > Sagittariidae > Sagittarius > Sagittarius serpentarius. The sequence goes on along the minus strand of JAVKLA010000052.1, from coordinate 20,639,247 downwards.
CAAAGTCTGAGGGCACTTCTTAACCTCTTCCTTTTGCTGAACTATATTGGAAAATTAATGCATATAAAGGAATGCACTTCAAATTTCCCACATAAGGTTAGCTCCTTCTATGGACACAGTTTTTCTTTTTTTAACAGACAATTAGCTTAGTCCATTTTTTGCATGCCTCTTAGCTGATTAGGAAAAAGACGCTTCTGTGCCCTCAAAGGGAGTTAATCAAGAACAGTTGAAGCAAGTTATTTTATGCTGGCTGGCTTTAGGAGCTGGCCTTCAACTGCTGGGATTTTCAGCCCGGGTAGGACTACAGGTCAGTGTATCTTGCATCTCTTTTTCTTACATCCTGTAATAATTGTGTGATAAACCAGTTTTTTTCTAAAGTTGCGTTTGCCTGTGAATAATCCTGTTTTAAACCAACCCTCCTTCTCATGAACTCAAGTACAGCTTTGTGTGGCAACAGATCCCATTTCAGAGGATGCAAGAAAAATCGGTCTACTTCCCTTAAGGCAAATGTTTGCAGAGAAGTATGTTGCTCAGCTATGACCTGCCTATTACTGCTTCAACCTGTTAAGATTGGGACGTAAGGGCACGTGAAAATAAGGAGTCTTTTGTGACTGCCTTCCCCGCTCACCCTGACAGCCTCTCTGCGGTCCGTCTGATCTGGGCTGGGCCCAGATGTGCCTGACTGCTTGCACTGCCGGCTGGTCACCCGGCGTCACCTCAGACTTTCCTGAATTTTACGGGTAAACCCAGTGACAAACTATAGTTGGACAAATTGACCCAACAGGCTTTTAGAAACTGAGCAGTGGGCCACTGAGTGTGTGAAGGGGCAGGATTTAACTTGTGCTGAGCCAGCTGGGATAACTGATATACAGGATAGTTCAGTTAGCAAAGCAGCCGAGAATGAAGTGGGGCAAGAGCCCAGGCAAGAAGAAAGATTCCCCTGAGGTCCCAGAAGCATTACCCATGAGTGATGTGAATTATGTAATCTGTGACGGTCCTGCTAGTTTTGCTGAATGTACGACACCTGCATATGGTATAAAAATGCATTTTCACAGAAAATGTAAGTCAGTGATGCACATAGATTATGCCAAAATATGTGAGCAGAAAAATGGGTCTCTTATTTAAGGCGTGAGATATGATTTTGATGCTTGCCTTTCAGGAATACTCTTCTGAATATCCCAACCTGCAAAATGCTGTTGAATGTTAAAACATAGCCGTTGAATGTCTAATTCAAAAGCGAAAATTTAGAATGAGAAAAAGGAACCGTATTAGCCACACAAAATACAAACGGAACACACGTACAGAAATAGTGCTCCCCAGAAAGCAGTCAATAAAATATCCCAGTATCTCTAGCCACTGGACTTTGCTCTCTGCATCATTATAGCTCTATTTCCCTGTCATACTTCTTGCAACTATCTGCTATAGACCTTTCTGTCTTTTAAGTATTAAAAAATGTGTTTTAAAGAAAAGGTGGTAGTGCTTTGGTTGTTCAAACAATTAACTCCCACTGTACGCCAGAGTGAGAGAAGCCCAAGAAATAAAATTATTGCTGTTACAGAACAGCATGTATCAAGTCACGGATTTTCATCCAGTTGATGGGAATACCTGAAAAACGGAGATGTCAAGTCTGTTTTTCTGGGTTTTTGCAGGGCAGTTTTTTCTAATTCCCCACAGATGAAAAGCTGTCATTTTCCCTTTTATATGTGTTGCACCCAGAAGGGTTAACTCTTTCCAGGATTAAGTGTTTTCTCCCTTCCGAAGAACACCGCAAAACATTTGAGGCAAAAGCACAAGAACTGTTACTCTCTGTGGCATACAGATACTTCCAGTTCCAAAAGCAGAGTAACTTTCCCCAACAGAGCTGTTGCAGCTTGATTTACCAAAAAACCCGGTCCTTGCCTCGCAACAAACCCCGTCACCAGTAGTGTGGTGTGCTCGTCTGAAGGCGTTTCCCTGCGAGTCACATCTCAGGTAAGGCTGAGCACTTTCTGCCAGTATTTCTAATCAGGCTGCAGAGCAAACAGTTCCTCCGTCCACGAGCAGTGCAACGTTGTGCTGAGCCTTTCACACCGTGGAAGTCACAGGCAGGCTCCTCGGCTGTATCAGCCCACGATATTTTTTGCTGCTTCTGTCCCTCCTTCTGGAGAAACCCCTGTTCTGGAGAGTCTCATTTACAGCTAGCAAGGTAACTTGAGAATAAAAAACGTACCATGAACCAGCATGAAGAAACTCACCAAGTAAGAGTGCAGATTAGTCTAATGAGCTAAGTTTTACATCCCAGCTGTGGCAGGCATTAAATACTTGTATTAAAAAAAAATTGCTGTACAAAACCTGAAAAGAGGCACCATTTGGAAGGAAGAGATTCCCAGTGTCACAGGGGACATGCTCTCCGGCGTGTGGGGCGGGGGATGGAGGGAACACTGGATTTGGCCCGGTGATGTTGAGGGGCCAGGAGCGCTCTACCTATTGGGCTCAGCTCCAGGATACTGGTAGGACCTGTAGCACAATCGCTGTGTCCGACCTGTGCGTAAGCTCATGGAGAAGTGCAGAGTTAAATATTTAGCATGATTCTTCTCATCTTGTCTTTTCCCAGATACACATGCGAGGTGTAGGAGTGAACTCCTTGGGCAGATGCAAAGAGAAGCCTGTGCTTTGCTTTGTAGAAGCCTCATCTCAGACAGAGCAGCGATACCGGGGCGGGCAGTGGGATTGCTCAGAGGCAAGAGAAGAGGCAGGGATCACTGGGGCTGTTTAGCCTGTGGGAGAGAGACATATCTTTACCTTTCTCATACATTCAAATTCAGTGAAATTAAAGGCAAGAGATTTGAGTAAAAGGGACCTCTTTCAAAAAGCTGTATTATTAACCCATTAACTCAGTGCCACCGGAAGGTCCTGGGGCTGGGGCTGTTTCAGGAGTCAGAGGAAGATGTGAAAGGTGTGTGGGTACCTAGAACACCCAGAACACGAGAGGAGGTACAGCCCTCCTCCCTCGGGCCATGTACCAGACTCGCTGCTGGGAGCTGGGAAGAGGCTTCCCTGGGGGCCAGCCCTGGGGGCTTCGGCTTCTCCGTGCTGGCGGCGGTGGCCAGTGTTGAAGGGAGCAACCACTGACGCCACTTGGTCTAGTAATTTTTATCTACCTATGGCAAACACCTCAAAACTCAATAGTAAGGCATATTATTTGTGGGGCTAAGGAAAAATTCATGTGAGTTATCTTCTTCAGATACAAAGCACCCCTATCTGCAACGAATGATGTAAAGCAACTTGTGATTAAGCATCCCAGAGCCCTTCCCTGCCCAGGGAGCTGTGGGACCGCCTTTTCTGCTGGTTCTTTCATTCTCTTTCTTTTTTTTTTGTCCCTAGGTTTCCACATTCTTGTTTATATATAGGTTTACCGTGTCTCTGATTTGATGCATGGATAACATACTTGATGGGATGTATGTGTGTATGTTCTCCTTCCTCAGAGGCGGTGTCTTGCCCTGATTTGTGTCATCACCTGGGCAAATAGCGCAGTGTTATGGATAGCTTAGAAATTCATTGTGGAAGTTGCAAAATAATCGTAGCAGGTAAGTGAAGTACAGGAAGTAAGAGAAAAGGGGCTTTCCTTTCTAGGTTTCTCAGTCACAGGAACACCCTGGTTTTTAGCAATGAAATACATAGCAAGAAGCAGAAAGTTGCAGGTTTAGTGTTAACAGAATTTTGAAAACAGAAGTAAATCCTTATAATGAGCATACAGAATAAAATGATAATATTAGTTTGTGTAAGAACGATTGTCTTTTAAAATAATATAAATTTTGGAAGACTTTCACAATTATGTCTTCTGTTTTGTACGTAAAGTCGCTTGCACACCTAAATACAGATCAAGTCATCAAAGAAAAAGAATAAATATTGTTGTACACAGTCTGAAACTGTTCAGTGAAAAAAAAAAAAAACTTAAAAAATAAACACACTTGAATGGTGCCAAATTGTTCCAATCCAAGCCACTTGATTTTAAGCTGCAATGTTTTGTCTGTTGCTTTCATGGTTTATTTTCTGATGTATCAATTACTGTTAGCTCACAGTAAACTAAAGCTGAATGTGAGCATGTGTATAAAGAGTTTTGTCTCTCTGCATAGGCTGCACAGTAAATAAATTTTTTTGCCTAATCAGATCAACTGCAAAGCATTCTTATTGCAGTGATAATTCAAAAATAGGGTCTTTTCATGGAAGCAAAGTATTGTACTGTATAACACTGCCATAGTATAATTTCATAATATAAAATCTTTGTTGGAGTTCTGTATTCTGCTTTTGACTTTTTAAAGTACTTCACTGCATGATGATATTTATATTTTATGAAAAAATTTAAGGCTTCAAATAACTAATTTTCATTCTTTAAATCGTAAGAGCAATTTCTGTTATAATGCAGATCATTAAAAAAGACCAGCAGTTAGGAGTATGATACAAATCTAATCCATACTAATTGTATTGAGTGTGATTTAAGGAACATAAGTCCTGTTATTAGCATGTTTAATAAAAAGAGCCTCTGGATTCTTCCTGTGCATGACTATCAAATCTGTTTGCAGCTAAGGTTTTGGTTTCCAGTCTAAAACACATTTCAAAGGAATTTGTATTTACTGATCTTCATAGTAAGCTGCACTCAGTTTTACGTTTACCTTCTATGATATCTTTTAAAACAAGAAGGTAACCAGGATCTTGTTAGATCAAATGCAGACTAAATGCTCCTAAGTTAGACAATTCCCCTAAATTATTAGGGATAGCAAGTGTCCAGCTCTTGCCCTCTTACCCCGCTCCAGACTTAGATGACAGAGGCTGATTTCAGCATGTAATAGGAATGCATCTGGGAAAATTAATTCAAAAAGCCTACGAAACTGGATATGCAATTTTGACACCTAGTCATTCAAGAGCAACGATTCCTAATATAAAATTAGGGCAATAAATCAAGGGGTTTTGTCACAGTTTCTTGTCATGCTGATACTCCAAACAGGAACACTCACACTGCTTGGTACAGAAAAAATGCTTTTTAAATAACCCTTCTTTCTTTTAACTTTTCGTCACTAATCAGCTGTGATTGTGTGCGTCTACCTATATGACTCAAACTATGCTGCATTTACTCAGAGAAGATTTTAAGCTCTGAGAAGATGAATTTGATTAAACTTGTGTTTTCTAAAATACTATACAAACCAAAAACACTTTGAGAAGAGCAATAATATTTAAAAAGAAAATCAATGGAACTAAATATGCTATTCCTCCCTTCAAAATATTTTTTTCTCTTTTCACTCATCTCTTTAAGCCAAACGTAATTTGAATGAAAGCAAATTCTCTAGTGGATTACTTTCTGTTAGCCAATAAAGAGTAAACTTCAGCAGATAACGAACTTTTAAAATTTTATCTCTTTATCAGTGCTGTAGTTTAGCAGATAAATTAGCACTCTGATTGGACAATTTCCAGAGCATTCACTTTCTAAAATCTCAGCATTCTAAAGCGTCTAAATAGCATATTCAATTTCTAAAAATTAAAAGAAACTCATACATTAAATTATGGGAGGAGCAATAATATAGACAGCTTTAGCCCTAAAGATTTTTACAGCTACGTTTTTCATTACGCTTCAGTGTCTCAAACAAGGTGTATAAAGCATCTATTTTTGTCTCTCAGTGTTCAATATGAATTTAATATTAATTCCTGTTGAATAAGATTATTCAAAGTCTGTAACAAGCTGATTCTTTGTTCTTAATTTTAACGTGGGTGAACTTAATTTTTCAGTGTACAAAGGAGCTTACGGTAAGTAGTCGTGAAGTTAAATAGAAAACCCAGGGAGCAATATTTATGAAGAAATGTGGCCAAATGCATTTAAAATGCAGGGTATTTAGGACATTGCTAACCAGTAAATCCTTTTCTGTTCTCTGGTTAGCTAGAGCAGCTGGTGAGTTTTCAGTTTACAGGTACAATATCAGTAGCGTAGCATTTATTTTGTGACAAAGGAATATAAGTTGCCTTGGAGATTTTTAATTAACTCTTCTCCTGTAGCTCTGCCTGCTTATCATTTCAGTAGTTATTTAAGCTTCACATCAGATTTTGGATATTGTTCTTCAGAAACGTCTTCTTAATCTCCCCAAATTAGCATTTCAGCAAAACAGTGTTTCCATAATGCACCATTCATTCCACTTTTTTTTAAAGGTACAGTTAGTATTTACAACCGTTAAGTCAGCCGTGAAAAGTAGAGGAATCCTAAAGAAGGGAACCTGTATGAATTTTGCAACTAAAATGGGTGTTCTTATTCTGAACAAGAGAAGTCATGGTGATTACTTTCCTACCTTTAATCAGACTGAGATGCTTCTTAATCACTTTTTATGATTTGTTCTTGTTAATAAATTAAGGTGATTAGATAATTTTTTTGAGGAATTGGGATTACTTAGACTAATTCATTTAATGCAGTATTAGTCATTGAGCAACTAAATTTACCTTGCAGAATCTACTTAACTTGCTCATTGCCATTTTGGAATGGCTAATTCTCTCAACCAAGTGGGTAAAGATATATTTTTATACATATAAAAATAAAAGAGACTAAAGCTGGAAGAGGCAGAAAGCGCTGCTTATGACAGTTACACCCCCAGATGTCAGAAAAATTTTCCCTATACTGTTCTTTTTACAAGTATGAATTTTACTATCATCAGACCTCTTAATGTCATTCAACTAGCAGTTGCGTTTTAGGGGCTTTTTTTTTTTTCCAGATGAATTCTAGATGACATAAATGCTTCCAAGAATATAGAATCGGAAGCCTTTTCTACCCTGAAAATGGAGGGATGAGTTTAAGCAAATATGATTTACAGATACAGGGTTAATGCCATAAGCTAGAGGGAGCTCCACCACAACGAAATACAAAGGTTCAGCTTCATTTATCAATGTGCTTCCCTGGCTTTGTCTGCTTCTGAACATAAAAGACCCAGTTTTATTGCAGATATTATCTACACCATTCTGTGATATGAATGTTATTGTCTAAACTGTTGCTGAGACATAAAACAGCTGAAACCCTCTACCAGCACCATATTTATGCCAAACCTTTTGATAAATACACCGTTCTTTTTGTTCGCCATCACTGTCTTTGTCTTCATCTTAATACTCAGCCATCTTTAATGAAAATGCATCCTCTATAAATCCAGAGCACAGATACGCTTCAGGAACTGATCTTGTACCCTTAATTGTGCAAGTTAATGTCCATCAGTTGTGCAAGAATTCTGGGCAAGCCCCAAGCTCTGCGTCTGCAGGTGCTAATATCCTCCTGTTTAAATTATTTCAAAGTGCTCTAGCCGAAGTAACTTACACCACAAATTCACCCTACTGACAACCTGGTTTATTCCACAATGGGGCTTAAAGAGCGATCAGCAAAGTGAAGTTAGACTGACCACACTGTTAAAGGAAGCATGGCTATTACAACTGGACCATTAATAATCTGTTTGCTTCTATTGAGCATCTCGGAGACGAAGTAATCCATTAATAGTCCCAATAATTCTATAGTAAGCTTGTTACCCATTCTGTAGTATTGGCTAAAGGACAGTATTTGTCCACTATTACTATGAGACACAATTTCAGTATAAGAATGATTTTTAGTTTATTTGCATCCCTGCCTCGCCTCTGTGCCCTGAAATTTCCTAGCCTACATTTGAGGTCCTTCTTTCTTACCTCCCGGTCCTTGATCTAAGCAGATGGTATTGCTCTAGTCATAGAGATAATAAGAAAGGACCTAATATCTTCTCATTGATTTTTGTTAATGAAATACCACTTCACAGAGAAAGCAACAGCTGAAACCACCAAGGCTGGGTTGTGGCTGTGTGAATGAACTTTATTTTTGTCTATATTGGGTGTGTAATTCATGGTGAATCATTTATTAAATGAATTTGGCCTCTTTCCTGTTTGTGGAATACCCACAAGCAAATTATGACCTTATTCCACATTTTAGAAACTGTATTATTGTTTTCTTCTGTGAATTTTAAAAACTTTCAAACGTAAATGACCAACTCTCTTCTCCTTCGCCATTAGCACAGTGAAATGCATTGGTTAGGCACAGTATTCTCCTATCAGAAAACAGGAATAAGCTCTCCAAACCACATTGCTGCAACTGTTCTCGCAGGATAAATTTAAAACTGCGTTTCCAAATATGTTGCAAAGAATACTTCAACATTTTCTGTGTATCAACATTCCTGAGCATAAAACCCAGTAGGCTTAAGCTCATTTGTGGGAAAAGGCCAGCGCAAGGCTTAGAACTGGGTCTGGTGTCGGTCATCCGAAACTCAAGGGAAGTGCTTTTTTCCAGAATACCACTTTTACCTTTGTTTCCACCAGGAGAAAAGATTGTGATCCAAAAGGCCGCATGGGCCTGCAACAGGGCCTCTCATTCTGGGTGCCTGGTCTGGCACCACCACTCATTTCAAACCCGGCCGCAAGCACTGGCTGATGCCATAGCTTAGGGGTACCTGGTGCATTTGGGTCAGTGGTGGCAGAGAGAAAATTGCCTGACCGAAACCCTTGCGTTCATATAGCTAGTTAGTTCCTTGTAGCCATAAACCATGTAACTGCAACCTTAAAACAATATGTCGGTATTAATCTTAAATATGAGTTGTTTTCTGCCTTTAATGTTTCTTTGCCAGCTTCTGAAGAGTGCTTGAATGAGAAAAGCAGGACGTCTTTGTCTCCCATATCTTATGGGAGACATGGACTTGTTTCTGCTCCTTTTATAAGTTACAGCAAATTTACTGAGTTATTCTTTACACAAAGGTATATAATTGTGCAGCATTTTTTATGCCTCTGTGCTTTAAAAAAGAGGTCTGAATGTACGAATATGTGGGGGAAGCTAGAAGTGAGCACATGAAACCTGAAATATTAAAGTTCTCTAAGAGGCTGACAAAAAATTGCTGCTCATGCAGATACAGACTCCTTCTCCTCCTAGGAAATTAAGTTGACCAAAATGGTCATTAAAAATCAATGGAGACTTTTCAGAGATGGCTAAATGAGGATTCTATCTGGGATTGAGCCTCTTGTGGTGGAGGTACCACCTCTACACCAGGCTTTTGCAGAACGGAAATTCAAGTGTCGTGTTGCACTGGTGCATTTTCCAGCTTCCTGCAGTGGCTGCGGTTGGGAGATCAATCCAGTTATCTATGCAGATGTTTGATGACTGCAGGAAGAAAAGTAACCTCGATTAAGCATGGGAAAGGAGCCCTCCAATACGTTTGCAGTCTCTACTGAAGGTGTGCGTCTTGTGAGGATCCTCAGTAAGATTAGTGGTCTCACAGGACCGGGACAAAATCTTCATAAACGTATCATCTAGGAAGTCTACCCTGAGGAATCTGGTAACACTCTCATCATCACCAGATGCTGTGCTCATGTCTCTGACATTACTTAGCACTACCATGCATAATTGAATTACAGTTCTATTTTGCAGTGTTTTCAGGAAGGAGGCTTTTGAGGCCAGCTCAGTAAGATACATATAGCAGATCCATTTTGTGTTACAGGTTTACAGTATTGGTACAGAAAAGAAATAAAGACCTACCGTGGCTTGTCAGGAGTATCAGTTCAGGAACTGAGGCCCAACAAGTACAATACAGAATCAGAGTCCGTATCATCCCTGTGTCAGGCGGAGCAAGGTGTCCCCTAACAGCTCTTCTGCCTTTCTTTTTTTCTGTGTATCTCTTTGTAGGTTTTTTAATTTATTTATTGATAGAAGCGTCTTTTTCCAGGGGAATTTCTTTCTGCATTGCCACCAAGTCAATTACCTGCAAGCAAAAAGGGACACGCACATATTCCTCTTCCAGGAGTTTTGCCTTGTTATTACCCTGGCCACACACCTGTATATCTGCAGTACAGCACCGTTTTTGCTGAAAAGACGGTAGTGGTGAGTAAACTCCTACAAATTTCTGGATGTCCTACTTCTTGCAGGATACTTATGGGAGAGCTACGTGCTTCACTGGCCGTTCTTGAGTAACCTGTCTTTTTATCTTCACTGCCACACCCCTGTTACTTTGATAAGCAAAGCAGCGAGGCACCGAAATACCCTTCCTCCTGGCTGCCGCATCAGGGATGCTTAGATGAGCTGGCAAAGTTAGATGGGCTCCTGTATGCGAAAGCTAACTGAGAATCTAATAGTTACAGATTTGTCTTACTGATAGGAAGATGCTTTCATTTCTTATTGAAAACACAAACTTCAAAAAATGTTGTTTTAATTGGGCATCTTGTCCTAATCTGAACCGATAAGAGTATTCAGACTTAGGTAGCTTAGGCTGCTATCAAAACTGCTCAAACGGATTTGCCAATCTAACCAACACCTCATTCATTTTGGAACTCCCTGAATTCACCTAATGCTTCCTTCAGAAAACGTTGCTGGCTGCAATCAGTACTGTAGAAATGATGATGCTGGATTTCCCCTTGCTGCTTCTTTGTATCTTTTGAGCCTTGAATGCAGGCTGATTTCTGGGAAAACATGCTCAGAGCACTGGGGGAAATTGCTTTGCAGAAAGCAGCTTGTTTCGGTACCTAGCGTGGTTAACATTACTATCCTCGTCCATTTCTCCTCATTGATAACTTGTAAAGGGCAAAAACTAAGTCAGGTTCTAATATGCTGGAGAGTCAGCCTTTTTCTTGACTTGAAGTTCATTAACAAAATCCACGGTTTAGCAGGGTGTAATCTTACCTTGAAAACAATAGGAAAGAACAATAATGTCTTTTGTTGTCTTTGGATCCCCACTGGTAGTCTCAGCAGAGAAAACACTATGTTTGACCTCGCAGCACTGTCGGATCAGAATAGCAGGGCTGAGCTTGATTCGGACGTCTGCTGACACTGTCGATTGTGCTTTGGTCTTACAACGGTTGTAAGTTAGGTCAGACTTGGATGCCAAGGAACAAACAGAAAAAAGGCTAAACCAGTTTCTGTGTCCCTCAGTAGATAAGGAAAGCTTAGACTGCCCTTTCCTGGTCTCTTCCTCTGCCTAGCAGCTCAGGAGAAATTAGTAGCCCGTAGTCTGGCACAGCCCTCGCAAACCCTAGCCTTTCACCCTGGAGGTAACAAGAACCTCGCAAGGCATCTCAGGGTGATACTCCAGCCCAGGACAATGACTGCTCCGCTAAAAGAGTGTGAGGTTTTGTGCCGCTGAAGAGTATGAGCTTTGTGATAACCCCTTACTCAGGTGAGGGCCAGAAGATTTCCTGATCAGAGTTCAAGCCAATGAAAGAACATTAAATGCCTGCGTAATGTGCTATGTGTTACGAGGAGGTGAAAAGAATACAATGCGCATCGTGTGAGTTCCTGAATTATTTGGTGATCCTGAGTACAATTACCAGGCGGTCTCCAGGCACATGCAGTTCTTCGGGATTTATATTGCATTCACTGTCCAGTTGCAAAATAGATATGATGCTAAATGGGTCCTTATAATAAACTGACACCCTGTTTGTTGAAGCCTTGTCCAGTGGAATTCAAACAACTAGAAAAAAGAAACCATATGCAAAGCAATTTTCTTCTTCTTGGGTAAGAAGGAAAAAAAAACCCAACTATGGTGTGCTTTTATTCGGGAGCAGCACTGCTTTCTTTTACCTGTCTGTACCACGGAAGGTGTAGAGCCTCTATTGTGGCAGTATTATTTCATGCTGTTTTTCCATGATGTGTTTATTATACAACAGCTCTTGTCCCAGGAAAGCAGAGAAACATCCACGTATGGTTGATGTTGCACCAAAGACAGGGAATAGTCCCTGTCTCTGTAACTGCAGCGCGGTTGTGCACTGGCTTGGCTTTTTGCCTCCGACATTTTCAGTCACCTGTCCATGTTCCAACTATGTGAAAATATTGCTACTTAGCAGGGAAGTAAAAATCAGCATATTCCCAAACATCAGCTGTTCTGGGAAGAGGTAGGCATTTTTACAGGGAAGATCAGATCTTGCCGACCTTATTCATTCACAGCTCTGAGTGGGAGTCTTGGCTTAGTAAAGGGCACAGGCGCAGGGTCTCAGAGCACTACTCTGCTCACAGACGGGCCTTTCTGGATGCTGAGTGGTACAGCTCTGCTCCTGATCCTGGCGGAAGGTGATGAAAGTTTTAGCAGTGGTGTTAGTGACTGCAGGACCGGCCTTTACAGTTGCCTGCGTATGGGTCAGATCTTCACCTTGTGGGGATTAATGGAAAGACTATTATCTGCTTCAGTGGGCTCTGGAGCAGGCCCTGGATGAGTGGCAGCTCCTTCTCAATAAGTATGCAAGAAATGTTTATCCTTCTCAGAACTCTGACTGTGGAACTGGCATTAATTTGCAGGTCAGGACATTTGTTTCCAGCAAAATGCCTGAACTTGTTTCTTAAAGGATTTTAATTTCTGTAACACAAAAGGAAAATACTTCATAATTTGTAAATATCCTCAAAGATCCCATGAGAAAAAGGACTTCTTTTGAAAGTATTTTTTCTTTTCCTCTCTCAACTTGAAATAAGCTTTCCAACGTAGATGGTCTAAGAAAAACAAGTTGTGGTCAGAAGTGGCAAAACGAAACTGGTGCTTTCCCAACAAGTCAGGGCTGCTTACACAAATGTTTACCAACATCTGTCTTGAGACTGTAATCGTTCTCCTGTATTTCCTTAAAAATAGAATAGAAAGGCAGAACGTGATTTCTCAGTTCTGTGCCTCTGATAATCACTAAAGCCTTTTATCTGAGAAATTCTCTCTTGAAAATGTTTTTTTGCTTTATTTGCTATTTAATATTAAACATTTCAATACTAAGAAGTTCTTACGGGTTTCATGGACAAACATGCAAGAAGCGATTCTTAGAATTTGTTATCAAAGCACAGACACTAGCCATCACTTTGGTGTCACAGTAACGAGCGGCTGGAGGAAGCAATACAGTCTGAAAGGCTTTCTAAAAGGTAATTTTAGAGGTAGCTGTTTGACAATCTTCAGTGTGTTTTCTGAGTTTGCTGAAAAGTCCTGCTCAACACCTTTGTGAACTGCCCTAAAACAGTAAAAGAAGCTTTTAAACTGTTTGTTTCTTTGGCATATATGATACTGCCTTCGCCTTCTGATAGAACCACTTGGGATGCAGCCTCATAATGCAGGTTTCCTGTCATACTGGCACCTAGCAGGTTGCCATAGTGACGGACATAAGAAACATTACTTCAGAAATGTTGCTTTATTACAGTTCAAGTGCGTTTTGAAAATGGATCGAATTTCAAGTGACTCCCTGTGTTTTATGTAGAAAAAAGCAGAATTATTGGCTTCTACTAATAAGAATTAGTTTGAGCCTGCCCATCCCCCAACATACATTCAAAGTACGTTGCGGTGTACTCCATGTGCTTTCGACTACCTTTAAGTGAAATAGGCCAGTATGCCTCTCGCTTTCTCCCTCCCAGTGCGTGCACAAACACACTTGGCTTCTTTGCTACATTCAAAACTGCCTCCGCTTGCAAACAGACTGGGACGTGCTAAGTCACTGCCGCCTCTGACATGCTGTATCTTTTATTTATAAAGAGCATCTCACTTCAGACTCCATCGATTTTGTTCACATTAATGTAGAAAAGACACAGAGGGGGACATCTGGGGAGATTTCTGAAGTATTCCCGGCTATGTTATGTTCCAACAAATTAATCAAATAACAAGCATTTTGTAAGCAGCAGAGCTGCCTAGCAGGCCTGTGCTGAGCCATCTCCCAGACCTACGATGGGCTTCCCCACGTGAACACGAAGCCGATGGAGAGTCAAGCTGGAAAGCTCATCAGCCATCCTCTCCCCCCGCAGCGCAGGCTCCGTCACACAGCTGGGGCAGCCCCGGGGCTATCTGCATCCCACCTCTCCACTGATTAAACCGATCCCCGGCGTTTGGCCTAATAAATAAGATTAAAGGGTGCACTGGCGAGGGGGAGGAGCTGGGGCACAGCTTAGGAACAGGTGAATTGAAGGTTTGCGGGAGGAATGTTCAGCCCCCGGAGAGCCTTCCGGCCACAGGGCTCCCCTTCCCCGCACACCCGGGTGACCCCGTAGGGGCTCAGCCGGCGCGGGGACAGGCTGCCCTGCCTGTGCGGGCAGCACCAGCAGCGTTATCTGCCGGCCAGTGGAAAGCATTCTTCACCAAGGCACCACCGAAAGCCCTGAAGTACTTCATTTTAGGTATTTGAAAGTGTACATTAAGGATGATGTACAGTGCTGTACAGGACCTGGCGCTGCTCATCCACCTGAGGAGCAACCGCATTGCAGTGCACCTGGTGCAGGCACTCGTGAGCGCCAACAAATGTTTAATCTTCACTTTCTTGAAAGTTATACCTTTCCGTTCTCTGTTAGACACCACTTTGCTGTACGCAAGTGGTAAGCAGCTAAACCAGTTTGGAAGTACAATTCATACCTCGTGACCATTGCTGACTGGGTATTTAAAAACCTAGTCTGAACCAGCCACAAAAAAGCCCGTATTACTCCCATGGCTGATAGGTGTCCTGTCCAGAAGTTCTTTTCAGGAGAACAGTTGACAATTATTAATACCATTGCGATTAGTTGATTGACTTCCTAACGTAAGAGGAATACAGGACAGTATGACCCTGCTACTTTTTCGAACAGAGCTTAGATCTGTGACTCAGATTTTACAGCTTGTCCTTTGACAGCCTTTCCTTTCCGTTTCTGTAACTCAGAAATTATTCCTTTTGCAGTAGGTAGCTGCAAAGGCTAGAGGCAGTATTCAGATCCTATGCTTTTGTGCATCTAGTTATAGTTATGCTAATAGTTCATACTAACAGTATAGTCACTAAGTAAAATGCCGATTTCAAGCCTATCCAGCATGCTCCTTCCAAAACATACTGTCCAAGTCAGATTTCCTTCATAAGAGAATAGTCTTACTGTTCTAACAGCTCCTTCCTTCCCAGCTGCTGTGACCCCTTGTTCCCTGGGCTGGGAACTCCAATAAGTTACTCTGAAATTCCCTCAGTGCACCCCATGCCGTGAATGTTAATGGTCTTCCTATCAGGGAGATTAGACTTCTTATTTTACTTCTCGGTCATTTTACTTCTTGCTCATTCCTCATCTTTCTGCTTAAGCAGACATGACTCTATTTCCATTTATTTATCTTCAATTAGTAAAATAAGCAACAAGCACTAGAACTGGATGAATTCTTGTCTTGCATAATTTTATTTTCCTGTCCATCAGTTAGCAGTCGGGCAAAGAGGTAGATTAAAGTGTAGTGCTCCAGGTGTGTTGTGACACTAGGAAACAGTAAAAATAATTAACGCGGGCAAAACATCCCTATTTTCTCATCTGCAAAAGATTGAATCTCTCTTCTATTGAACCTTTAAAAATAAGAGTAAAAATAAGAGCAGAAAGGTGGCATGGAGAACTGAAGACCACAGCTTCAGTTTGGCACAGGCGTATGGCCACAGCGGGACGTGTCTGCAGCTGCGATGGCAGGTGACCGTCAGTGGTTCCTCTCAGGGGGGTCCATGATTTGAACCACTTTGTGAATGAGGTGGACACAGCCAAAGGGCATAATTTGCTGCAGCTTTCAACAAAGCCTGTGGAAGAAAACCTGTATCAGAAGGAGTTACAGCATCAGCTTGCTGCAAGGAGCAAAGGGTTTGGCATTAGGAGGGATGAGGCTAGCTGAGGATCTAACTCTCGAGCTTGAGTTAAACTGTGCCCTGGCTTTTCTCAGGTGTGGGATATGGGCTGAAAGGAAGCAAAATGTGACAGACTTTATGTCTGATGGTATTCGGTATACCCTCATGCAAACATTGTCTTTTCTTTCCTTATATCCCTGCATGAAACCACACACTTGTGGTTTGCTGTGTAATTAGTTTTGGTGCTGAAAGAAGACAAGAGAACTTCTTGTTAGATGGATTAAAGGGATCTGTGCTCTTCACCATTTGAGTGACAAGAACCATGTCAGACCAGTCCGCTGTCAAGTGAAAAAAAGTGACAGCGCAGTCTGAGTGAGACAAGTTCTCCCACTTACTGCGTGGCAAGAGGCAGGCATAAACTAGCCCTGTCAAAGAGCAGCCACAGGTGACTGGGTCAAAACAACTGGGGCAGAGCCGATAGAAGTCAGTCCTGAAAGCAAACAGCATGATTCCTCTTTGGCTTAGTTGAAGCTCTCCTGCTGAGACTTGCGTCTTCCTACTAGGAGAATCAAAAAATGCTTTCAGGTCAAAAAGGAGGAAGGGGAGGAGGCTGGCACTAGTGCTGAACAAGTATTTCTCAGGTTGCAGCCACCAGTTTGGAACAGTGTTTACATGCAATGTGCAGTAACAGTAATTCTCGTAGAGTAAAAAAGGATGGAAAGTAAAATAGGATGAGAAAAACAGAGCTCCCTTTGCCTGCGGCACAGTGCCTATATATCTGAAATCCAAGCTTCAAGTCCTTCAGCAGCTGAAGCCAGAATAAAAGCGGGGGAAATGAGTGAGAGATTCCCCTTTAGTTTTCAGTTCCCGAGAGTTCCGCTAACAATAAATGTCGGCGCAGCAGCTAGCGTGGCAGCGGGGCAGAGAGGCTGGCTATCCACAGGGCTTGTGCTTGTGCTACTCAGCCCCTTGTGACTCCCCATGATTGTGGACAGCTCAGTGATGGTCTACCTGGATTTCTTAACCCTGCTTATTGCATTAAGATTATTGTCCGGAATAGTTAGTTCCCAGCTTCACAGACTCTAACAGCATGCCAGCAGTGTCACAATTATTCAAGATCCGTATCCTTCAGGTGCTGCAGGAGCAAGCTGGTGAGGAACGAATGCTCCAGATTTGGATTCATAGAATTAATGCCACGCTGGAAAAAACTTCCTCTCCTGTGGAATTCTACCTTAGTTC
Source organism: Sagittarius serpentarius (assembly GCA_034782735.1). Classification (NCBI taxonomy): domain Eukaryota; kingdom Metazoa; phylum Chordata; class Aves; order Accipitriformes; family Sagittariidae; genus Sagittarius; species Sagittarius serpentarius. Next base: position 20,622,453 of record JAVKLA010000052.1, on the reverse strand, counting down.
TGAAATCTGCAAGCGAATGAAATCTGCCTTTTCTGTCTCTAACCTATATAAACATATATACAGTTTAATGCAAATTTTACCAAGCATGAAAATCAGTACCTTGAAATTATATGATGAAGAAGAGCCCATGAAACAATGGGGTTTGTTCAACAATTTCATTCCAAAGGATTGGAAAAGGGAGGCAGAAGCTCTCACCCAGCCACCCGCACTTGCTAGTGCAAAGCAGGGCTGAGGCTGGGTATGGGCACACAAGAGCTTCCTCCTTCGCCTCCTGAAGCACTAACGCTGCACCTTCCCTGTGGTCTGAGGAGTGTGACCAGCTCTCTGCAGGGCAGCTCTTTGCACTCTCTCCCCATGCACACGTGCAATTACAGGCACAGACGACTATGTCAAATATGCGTCTGTAGCTATAAAAGTATCGACAGTGCTTGGGCTGCAGATGTGCTGTGACTACATCTGACGGCGTGGACTAGCATCGTCGCATTGTTACCTTATGTTCTGCAGATCTTTCTGATTTTACCTGGTGTGAATCATCTTCTACCTAGACTGTCAGCTCTTCGGGGCAGATAATAAAAGCTGCAGTTTAGATGGGTTCATGTGTGGCTGAAAGATGTGTGCCAAAGCAACGGTGAAACTGTTGTGAAATGTGTAAGGAGTAATAGGGCAAGAAGGGCAAAGAAAGCGATTTAAATGCTCTAAAGAAGAATGAACAGCTGTGTAATACTGATGCAGGAGATGAGGAAATAAATCATTTGGTGATGATCAGCAAAATAATGGCATGAAAATAACCAGCAGGGTGACCACAAAACCAGACATGTGCTGAGGGTGAGGCTCAACATAGCAGCATCGCAGCCATTTGATCAATAGTAAGAGTGTTGAAGTTGAGAACTGCATGCAAAACTGTCAGGGCACATATAAGCCATAAAATCCATGGTCTCTGGTTACAAAGTGACAATTGGGGTTGTTTTATTTATTTTTTTTTTGCACCTTACTCTATGACTCTGAAATGTGGACAAGTTAGTACAAGAACATCAGAGGAATTAGAAATCATTAATCAACAATACCTCCAAGCTATTATGCTTATAAGTGTCAAGACAAAAATAATGAGTAATGATTTTCTGCAATACATTTTCACAAATTGTTTTAAAAAAATACTTAGAAAAATATCTGGACTGCATTTTTTTCCTAGCTGAAAGAAATGAATATATTAAACCACAGTGATATTTTAATGGACAGATACAAAATGCAAAAAATGGACAGAAGGTCTAGAAAGAAGAGCGTGTCTATAGTGACTTGGAGCTTAACAGCAGCAAGGAGACAGTATGGCACATTGAGAATGACTTTCACATGTTAGTTACAAACCAGAGAAGAAGGGCTTCTGCGTTCATTTGGCATGTTGTGAGGTAGCCTAAAAGTCAAGAATCAGACTATTTAACTCTCTTGCAACTCACAGAAGCCTTTGAAAAACTGAAACTCATGATGGACAACTGCCACTAGAACTTCTTTTTCATGAATTCTTAGTGCATTGGGTTGTCTCTAATTTAAGAACATCTTTCAGCTTTTCTGGCCAGAAACTCTAACTGAAGGCATGCAGGCATCTGATATTTTCCTGTCGCCTAGGGTATTTGCAATATGATGGATGAACATTCAATGCTTTGCATACATCCTGCTTCTGTTACCTCCTTTTTATCATCTGAAAATAGAACTTATTAAAATTTTCCACACCAGGAATTTCTTCATTGCATTTGAGATGAACAAACACCTCAGGACAAATAGTATCATCATGAAAGGTCAGAGTGGTTGCTCTGTAAAACATCTTAAAAAAAAAAACCTTAAAAAAATGTTGAGATAGGTCAGACAAACTTTTCAAAACTCAAATAACTGGGAAATTGTCAGCCCACTTCAATTAAATGATCTTACATTTACATTATCACCTGAAATAACACTTAGTTATTAGTATTCCGTGAATTTTAAAACCTGCATTTTATACTCTTGAAACATAGCGCTAGGAAGGAAAAGGGACAGCTAAAAAGCTGTACCTGGCTGCAGCCTTCCGTGAAGACCTCAGTGCATGTGCACGACGGGTTTGGAGACGGGGCGGTGGCTGCCTGCTGCTGGTCCCATCCTGGCCGGTGCTGCTACGGGACCTGCTGCCGCCCCCCAGCCCAGGCGCTGCCACAAGCGGCCCAGGGCGTGGGCTGGCAGCCACAGCCCGACGTGCCGGTGGATGCGGAGCACCGGCACACCTGGGGAAGCAGATGTGGTGCTGTCTGGCACAGAAAGTGGGTGCACAGTGCACACAGCTGTTCTGTGGGCAGCGGCCAGGTCCCCCCCCCCGGGAAAGCCCTTCGCTGGTCGGCACCCTAACGGCTCCTTCCACGTGTTCCTTCCTCTCTGTGAAATGTCACTCCTTCACGCCATACTGCAGTCAAGGATCCCACGTCCTTATCTTGACATTAAAGAAATAGATTTAATTGTCAGTCCTCTTAAACAAGCGTTTAATTCCATTCTGTGGGGACTAAAGACACTCTTAAATAATTGAGCGGCTAAGAGATTGGTTATTTCTGTTTTCATTGCCCATATTGATTTAAGTGTAGTTAATCCTTTCAAATACCCATGTCACACAGGGCCTGATGGCTCTCTTTAGGGCAATATTGTTCCTCTGGCTAGATTATTCGACATCAAGCATTGTAATGTCACAATAAATCCTTCACGTGGCTGTTCTTTTCAAAGAGAAGTACCAGATGGGGACTTTGCCTCTTACATTAAACTCTTGGTTTTACTAGTCAGAAGTTGGGCTTGTGAATAATTTTCATTAAATTTTCTTTTGTGCCTCATAAAAAGCTACCTCTGCAGCGGTGACATTAAATAATCAGAAGCCCAATTAAACAGGCATGTGGACATAAAACAAACCAAGGTGTTCCCCTCACTGCAAATTAAATATAGTTGTGTGTAAAATAATCTCATTTGGGATATAACCCAACACAGAGCTTGTGGAATGAATTTTACAGAAGAAGTAGGGATGGCTGAAGCCAAGAACCAGCAGACGTGTTTTATAAGTCATTGCAACTTTTCTTACTTCTAGTTGAGTCCTGAATCTGTCTGTCTACCTTGAGCTCCATCCAATTAGTGGAGTGATACTCCACTTGTTACTTACAAACGGATCCAAAAAGTATCTGTTCTCTGAAACTCCCCTTGGTTGATGCAGTCATCTTGTTTCCTCCTTTACTGTGCTTTTCGTCATCACAGAGCCCTTAGAATAACTCTAGCTTTAGCTGACGGAGGAAAAGTGAAAAGCAGAGTAACGTATGAATTTCCCTTGAAGCAGAAGATCTCACTTCTTTGCCCATGCTGTTGACATGGATGACTGCTCTATGAAAGAGTTTTTAACTTTTTTGCTTTGTTTGTCTGGTCTTCCTTTTGGTGTTAATTGCATTGTCTGTTTTCCTTTTTTGGTTTAGACTTCTTATAAGAATAATTAATGGTCAGCTGCTAAAGAGCCTGCATGGTACTTCTTCGTCTCTGTCTCCAAAGAGTTTACTGTCTAAATACAGAAAATAATAGCAGGAATCACAGAATCGCACAACATCGAGGTTAGAAGGCACCTCTGGAGATCATCTAGCCCCAACACCCCGCTGTTTAAATGGAATTTCCTGTATTTCAGTTGGAGCCTATTCTCTCTTGTCCTTTCACTGGATACCACTGAGAAGAATCTGGCTCCATCTTCATCGCACCTTTCCACGTGTTTATACACATTGGTAAGATCCACCTGAGACTTCTCTTTTCAGGCTAAACAGCCCCAGCTCTCTCAGCCTCTCCTCGTATGTCGGATGCTCTAGTCCCTTGTTATCTTCACGGCCCTTTGCTGGACTTGCATCAGTACATTTGTGTGTCTTGTACTGCAGAACCCAAAACCAGGCACAGCACTCCAGAGGTGGTCTCACCAGTGCTAAGGAGAGGGAAATAACCACGTCCCTCAGGGTGAGGGGGAAAGGGTCTGATACACAGGTGGCAGAACCACTGCAAATGTCATGGTCTAATTGTGAACCTCTCCTCCTGAGTTACGTTTAGATAGTTTTAATGGTAGCAGGGGACATAGCTAGAAAGAAGAAAAGGTTGAGTCTTGAAAGATTAAAGTAAAGGCCTAGTTGAGACCACCTTTGTGAGCATGGTGGAAAGGAACTTCAACAGACTGTGACTCACTGAGCCACTATTTGGAATTTGCAGGTCACATCTACTAAAAGGGAACATTCAGAGTCAAGAGAAAATATTTAAATTCAACCTTATTTAAGACCTAGTGTATAGTTCTGTTTTTTCTAAGCACGGTGCAAACAAAGAGGGTCAATTTCCTCACTTGTTCAAGCCGTCTCTCCAGCCTGTTTTCTTGGGTTTTCGCACATCCCTGTACAAATATTCCCTGATTGTGCTGCTTCCTGGGTGTATTCCTCTGTGGAGCTGTGATTGCAAAGGCATCCTTCTCCAGGGTCTCCATTTACATTTACCACTCTGTAGCACTTGTTTCTATTGCATTAATAGTTACTTAAAACAGACCATTAAAATCCTTCTTTATTTTACCCAAGTCCCAGTGTACTCCATCAGCTCCAGCAGGAACTCTGAAAGTTTGCTGACAGCCTTTCTGTCATGCTTCCAGCATAATTTGCATCCATTATTTTTCCATGTTAGCTATTTCTGAGCGAGCTTTGTTCCCTGGCTATGGCCAGTGTCTTAAGCTTTTCTACCCACAAACAGGCTGGGCTGTCGAGATGCAAGAATGACTGCAAGTGGTTGAGCTCAACAGCAGGCAAGAAGATTTATGGTATTTGCCTTCCTTTGGTAATTTTAGTGTGAGCTGCATTGTACAGGTAAGAAGCAGCAGGACAACTTAGAGAGGTGCAGCCATTATGTACCTTTTCCATGCCACAAACAGAAGGGCGTTCAATTATCAGTACTTCAAATGTCTAGATAGCCAGGAAGCAGTTGACTTGAATACATTTCCAGTACTAATTATTTTAGCAGTCTGATCAAATCCATCTATACTGCTGATTCAATACGTATCCAAAATGCATTCACTGACTCTTCCTGCCTGTTGATATAACCCAGAATTTACCAAGATGTTCACAGTGTATTTTACACGTGCTACACCACATTTCTGAACAGCAGGCAAGCTGCGCGTGGGTGGTGGTTGCTGGCGCAGCTGCCTGCTGAGTGAGGTCCGCGGCTGGCTGGTTTCAGACAGCCCAGAGCGCAGCAAGCGGCCCAGCTGGGCTTTCTGCAGGGAGGAGTGACAGGGCAGTGGGCACGTTGCCCTCCACCTGGGACTCACATCTGGGACAGCCTCTCCCCTCCCTCCACCCCAAAGGGAAGGGTCCATTCTGTACTGCAACACTATTTCTTTAGTGCCCTGGCAAACTCTTACACCTTGCCCTCTGCATCCTAAGTGTCCAGGGTATGGGTGTACAAGCCCGCCCTTAATGCTACGACCTTTTGCTGTCTCCACAGATCACAAGCACAACTTTATGCTGCCCAGGGAAATGGTTAGTGTCACGGAGGGATGCACAGGACTTTCTGATACCACCGTGGCAGTGAGGGATAGGGCCAACAGCAGGATTAGGATTAGGGCAATGAGGCTGGTGAGGGGTCTGGAGCACAAGTCTTACGAGGAGCGGCTGAGGGAGCTGGGGTTGTTCAGCCTGGAGAAAAGGAGGCTGAGGGGAGACCTTATCGCTCTCTACAGCTACCTGAAAGGAGGCTGTAGAGAGGTGGGGGTCGGTCTCTTCTCCCAAGTAACAAGCGGTAGGACAAGGGGAAACGGCCTCAAGTTGTTCGAGGGGAGATTTAGATTGGCTATTAGGAAGAATGTCTTTACTGAAAGGGTCATTAGGCATTGGAACGGGATGCCCGGGGCAGTGGTGGAGGTCCCATCCCTGGGTGTTTTTAAAAGTCATGTAGACGTAGCACTTGGGGACATGGCTTAGTGGGGGACTTGTCAGTGCTAGGTTAAATGATTGGACTAGATGATCTTACAGGTCTTTTCCAATCTAAGCGATTCTATGATTCTATGATTCTATGATTAACTGGGCACGGTTCTCGTCTCACTAACTAGTGGGTACAGGCTGCTGCCATTTTCCTCTGGATTGATTTTATCAAAATGTAAGGTAATGTTTTTATTGGCATTCTTGATAATCAGCCAAGGGCTCTAAAGTCCTGGCCTGTTCAGCTGACATGGCTCTCTCCTCTGCTAATTTAAGTTTTATCACAGCATTGCTTTGGAAGTAGCAATAGCAGGACCAGGGCTCATGGATTTCAGTCTGTACTGTGGGGAGTGGGTCACTCTAATCAAGGATCTTGATGCTACCTGCACCAGCAACCTTTATATTAACCAAGGAAAAATGATTATTTATTAATATGAAACTCTACTTTTATTACTGCTTTTTTAGTAACCAGATGTGTATTTGAATTTCCTGAATTTTATGCATCATCTGGATGAAGCATCTGGATCCACCTCATTGTGTAGCCTTTACTGACAGAAAATATTTTGGACTGGCAGCTAAAAGGAAACAGAATCCGCTGGCAGTGTTCAGCTTGCTCCAGAGCCTGTTGGATTGTCCTGAATGACCGGACTACGCTGATCTGAAGCAGAGGGGAGCTGGCAGCCATGCAAGATACTGGAGTTCCCTTCTGACCCCAGCTCAGCCAGAACACTGGTTTTGTACATCTCTGAGCAGTGAATTCTCTCTTGGACTCACTCGGGGGGCAGAAGTGTTTCTGTACGTAGAACTGGAAGCCACTGGTAAAAACCTACAAGAACAATGAGCTCACATTTCCATGGACACCTACCAAAACAAAACCTGGTTTTCCCCCGAAGACGAAAAGAAATTTTCCCAGCTGAAATGCAGCTACAATGTATTTGTAGCTGCAGATGGCTGTCCTTTTCCTTTATCCTCACAACAGAGAGTATCAAGCAGTAGGAAAACTCTTGCAGTGGTGTTTTTGATCGTTTTGAGGTATCTGAGCCTGCCGTTGGTGCACAGCCTCCACGGAAAAGGTCCCCTCCCTTTTCTGCCATTTGAATGATGTTTCCCTTCAGGGGTATTCTCTGAAATGTCAAATTATGTGTTCTGAGTGGTGCAGCGTACAATAAATGCTGTGAACTCCTCCCCTCAAGCAAGCTGAACAATCCCTGCAGACCTGTGCAGGCATCACAGGCCCATTCTTAATATTCCAGAAGTGACTTTTCCAATTGGTCTGGTTACATGGTATGTTGTGTGATAGCATTCTTCATCTGAGGGAAGAATGCACTGCCGAGTGGTCAGACAGTGCGTGCATAGGAAAAGTCACCATCACTGGCAGAGCACAGCATCTTGATTTGATTGCACTGAATTCCCTAATGTCAGAATATGCATGGGGAAGAGCTGCTGCATTTGTTCAGTGCCATAAATTAACACGCTGAACTGAACAGTGAGCAGAGACTTACCTTGAAGATGATGCAATGGTCAAGATGGACAGTTGTTGGCCGAGATGGACAGTCAGGAGCTCCACCTTGGCTGGAAATCTTCTCAGCATGGATAAAGTTTCCACAGGCATATCACACCAGATTCCTGCTTTTCTTCCACAGTGTGACTAATGCATGCAATTTTTACAGAATCTAGAACATTGCATGCATGATTCTTTTAGCACAGCACTGCATTTTCATTCTCAGTTGCAGACATCGTTTCCTTTCTGTTGAAGTTTTGCTCTGTTACTTTGGGGGCTGAGGGTGATTTTCGGCATCATCTTCGGATGCAGGATTAAGTCAGACTTAATATTTCAAAGGTACAAAATGGTGTCCAGAGATACGTGGAGGTCTTCAGGGAAGGAAGATGCAGGAAAGGGAGGATGCTTCATATGGTATTGAGCTATATCTTTTCAACCTTCACTTTGACAGTGGATCTAGCTCCTACGAGATCCACAGCAAAGTACAGTCTTCCCTTTTATTGGCTCTTCTGCATGGAAAGTGGGCATTTGGGCCTGAATACGCAGTGTACCACAACCCCAACTTTTCAAACCTAAACTCAGTGGTGCATATACAGAACCCTGCCAGCAATGGAAAGGTGTAAATTCCTGGCACCTGTGTGAGCACACAAGCTGGACTGCAAACCTTGGCACAGCCCGCTGCTTTGCTCATATCATCCCTCTCTTAACATCTCTGCGTTAGCTCTCCCTTTCCTGTTGTCGCACAGATTGCTGGTCCACGTTGAAAGTTGTTCTCGCACTACCAACCTTCAGAATAAAAATATTATCCCCTTCTTCAGCAGAAGCAGCTTCCATTGTCCATGTGTTAAATGTTCCCTCTGGATTGTTACGTCTGTCATGGCTGCCCTTCTTTCTAAGTAGAAAGACGATGTCCAAGAGCAAAAATGTGTTTAGAAAACCAGCAGACAAAGAAGCTCTGCAAAACCAAATAAGTATGTGTTTTAGGCTTGTTTTTCTGTGCGAGGGTACAGATATTCATTGCACTTGTGGGTTATACCCAATCAGTTTCACTTTTGTTCACTGAATAGACTGCGTAAAGAATTCATGTCTATTACTCGTCTGCTTGGGGTATTTACAGCATAGTAGTACGCAGAGCACTATTTTTTTTGCCTCTTGATTGCCATTCTTCCATTATCTTGCCACAGAGCTGCCCTAAGCTCTTTCTGGGTGGTCATAACAGATCTAGGATCTTCAGCAAGGCACAGATAAATGTGCAGTTCAGTTCCGTCTTTCTAACGCACATTCGATCACTTTTTTCCACAGTTAATTTTAAGAAATACATGTTACTGTCAAATCCTGTCCTTATTAAGTAATAGTTTACATATTTGATGCATTTTTAAATGACATTTTAAAGAAGTTTTCTTAAGATTATAATGGAGACAGTCTGTCAAGAATGCAGCGAGCAGCAGCGAAGGGGAGCATTCCAACGGCATTACCGAGGCCCTCTGCAGCCGCACACCCAGCACGCAGGCTTTGCTTCGTTATGCCTAGAGGTGTAAGAATAGCTGTGAACAGCTAATAAGAATCAATGCTATTGGAGACATCTGTTTCAGTTTTCATTTTTCAGTGTTATTAGTGCTTATTGGTACAAGGCTCAGGAATGCAGCCAATCCCTTTGAAGTGAAGTGTATTGTAAGGCTAGAGGCATTGTGAGCCTTGTTGATGACCCTGTGTGTAACCTTTCAATTAAACGTCCGCAATGCACAGAATGAGAAAAGACCTTCTTAAAAGAGAAGACTGGTACACTGAAAATCCCGTTGCTGGCATTTTAATATTCATTTTGGATTTTATAAAGTAACCTCCAAACAAATAATAGGTTCATCAATTTTTCAAGATTCTTTAGTTTAAAAAAGAGTCTGTGACGCTGGTCATGTGAATATGCCACTGTTCTTTTAGTTATTAATATATAATAAAAATCCTTAATCTGTGCACAGTACAAGTAACCAGAGAAAAGACAGCTGTTTTCCCTAAACCTAGAAAATAAGACAGAGACCAACCAGAGCTGGTCAGCTGCCAGCTATGTCCTGTTCCCCTCAAAAAAATCAGTCCTCATCACATGCACCTACAACAAAAGCCGGGATCAGGGGGACACTTTGGCTTGTCAATAAACTGATCTGCATAAACTCCACAGACCAGAGTGAGGTTTTCAGAGGGGCGTTTTGCTGATGGCAAGGAGGTCAATGCAGCCTTGGGAAACCCCCGTCACAGGTCAGACTCGGAGCGGCAGCACCGTATGGTCCGGCAGTCCTGCAGGTAGAGCGCTATCCGCAGGCACCTCAGGGCAGGGACTGGGCTGATGAAAGAGACTGCCCCAAACGCACTGGTAATGTAATCTGGAGAAAGCTGAGGGAGACGAGCTATGTGGGAACTATCACTATTTTTAAGTCAGAGCTAGCATACTTTAAATCCACACATGGGAAATGTTTTCGAGGCCCTCTGACAGTCTGATAAACCAGTTCCTAACACTGCGGAGTAACCTTTGTGAAAGGTACTTTTACCAAGACAAAGAGAAGCGTATCCATCTGCCAAGTGGTTTATGCTGGGTGATAGCTGGTTGCTGCTCACTCACGGAGGACAGCGCAAATTTTTGCCACTCCTTTGCACAGATCTAGCAAGTGTCTTTTGGTATTTATCTTACCATGAAATGATGCAAGTCCTCCCTCCTAACTGCCTTGAGAGAAAACAAGTGAGAGCCTCTGCCCACTTTTTCTGAGTGGTGTATCTGGGCCACGGAGGAAGCTGACATTCAAATGGCATGATGCCATTCAGTACCTGGCATGTTTTAGTTAAAGGGACCTAGTGCTGACTGAATGCACTATTGACAAGTAAATGCAGATGAACAGGAGTGGAAACAGCCTTATGGCATGAGAAGAAATGGTACAGTAGGTGAACAGAGGCAGTGGTACCTTCATCACTGTTCTCTGCTTCTCATTACCAGTGGGGAGGACCAGCTCAGGTTTTTCAACAATTGGTGTGAAGTTTCAACTAATTAACTTTTTTTTTTTTCATAGAGTGATTAACACAATTACTTACTTGTACTTAAATGGAAAGAGTTACAAATATTAGCAAGAATCAAAACATAATAAAAATGGGCCAAGAGGGAGATGAGAAAAGTGGCAGAAGTTAGTTGGCCTCAGAGATGAGACGTTACAGCCTACACGCAAGTGGGAGAGGAATTACTTAGGATCGTAAAAGCAGGAATGATGGAAGGAATGAATAATGACAAACCTTGGGCTGGCAGTGAGCTTTGCTGGGCTGTGAGAAAGTCTCATAAGCGAAGGGTGGAGTACATCACTAAGGACATTAAAATCAACTAGAACAAGGTAGAGTAGAAAATGTCTTCTGAAAAAAATGCCTATCTTAGTCCTTTGGGATGAGATACAAGATGTTACAGTGCCAGTAAGTTCAATCTGTGTTTTAGAACAGGCCACCGATGTTGCTACTAGGAGATAGCTTGGCCTCAGCTGTAAAGAGGGCAAAAAGAGTGACTTGAGGGCTGTCAGACATACCCAGACAAGAGTCCTGACACAGCCTGCTCCTGAAACCTCCTGTGAGACTGTGAAGGTCTCCTGTGGTGAAGCAGCAAACGTACGTGTGTAGAGAAGCATCATCAGGGTGTAAAGGTTTTTTGGCTGTCTCAACAGGGTCTTCAGGGAGAAATCTACAGAAGAACGTGCACGATTTGCGTGGAGGGTAAGCAGTGGTACAGCTGGATCTGCCTGTGATGCCCCAAAGGCTAGCATCCTCAGGTCTCACGCCTGTGGGTGTCGTAGCTCATCTTAGTTTTCTGCAATGTTTACCTGCTGTGAGAGCATGTGAGCAGCGCCAGATCTGTTCTCTACCCTCAACTTTATGCAAGAAACTGGTGCCTAAGGTTAGCCTGAGACACGACACAATACAGCATCCACCTGCATTATGTTTTACTCATGCTATTCAAGATGGACATGGGCACTTTCATTGTGTTAAACGCCATTTTCTGCCACCATTATGTGCACAGCTTCCTTCTGAGGCCAGTCTTTTAGTCCCAGTCCATAAAAACCCCTGGCAGATGCCTGCATAATGCAGGGACAGCTTTGATGAGCATCAATAGTGTAGACCTAAGATCACCCTGTGGCTCCTGTCAGAAAAGTGATGGACACTATGGGAAACCAAGGTGCATTTTAAGGACCTTGTTCTCACAAGAGGATTAATTCACTGTATAAAATCATATATATGCACAATATTGTCTGACCCCCTCCCACCCTTTTTTAAAACCATAGGATCAAAATCAATGCTTACATAAATCCATTAACTTAATCAAATTAATGACAGCAGGGAAATGGAAAAAGTTAAAAATTACTTCTAGTAACTCCTTATGAGGTTTAGATAGCAAGACTTTTAGCACCATTTAAGGCTATGCTTGCAAAATTCAGATGTGTTTGTTTGCCTGTATGTATGTGTGCATTATAGAAAATGTTAGCAGATACAGGGAAAAAAGTAACAGAACTGTGTTTAGGTGGGGAGCCTTTGATACCAAAATTGTTTGATGTGAAAAATCTTTAACAAATGTGGATTCTTAAAAGGGTTGTTGGCTAGGTGGCTTGATTCACAGAAAATGGATTGGGAGAGAAATGAAAACTGCAGAGTCCTTCTAGCGTGGCTCATCCAAAGGAAAAACAGTGTCTTTTTTTATCGTTTGCATACATCACCACTAAGAAAAATAAATAAACTGAAACCACAGTAATAATGGCAATTTTTTTAAGAAACAAAACTGTTCTGATTATTTTTTAAAAATCTGGATATGCAGGAACATATCCCATATTATAACATTGTGGAACCAGGAGTGGAAGCATTTCTTGTTCTAATAACAATAACAGATGTTGCTGAAAACAAAATTTTGCTCAAAGACTCCACTGAGAACCTTTTGTTGTGATAGAATGGAAATATACAGTAGGAGCTGTAAATTCTTCTTAATGGATCATCGCATTCAGATTTCTTCAGAAAAGATGCAGACATGATGAGAAACAAACTGGAAATGTGTGTCCTTCATTGTTCTTAACAGAATGACCAATCAAACCAGGAAAATGTTATTCTTAAGGGCAGAAATGGTGCAAACTGGAGCACCATTTGTAGAAATCCTTGGAATTTTTTCACCCAACTTCCGAAAGATGTTTAGTAGCTCCTAGCCTTCGAAAATATTGGGAACTCCTATGTCCTTTTATCTTGTCAGAGACAACCTCTCTGTGGCTTTTTGACAGAAAGTTACTCATTGGAAGGCGCTTCTTTAAATTTTTGATCAGCTGTGGCTCAAATTTTCACATTATGTATCTGTGTTTGCTGAGATGGGAATAGGGTGAGTACCTGGTGATTATTCCGCAGTGGATGGACAAAATAGCACGCAGGTTTAGTTAGAGCTATACAGCACAGAAAGCATTTCTATTATGCTGCAGAAATACAGATTTGTTTAAAAGTTGTCCTTATTCAACGCATGTTTGCAGGAAACCTTGAGTAGCAACAAATCAAGTAAAGCTACCAAGGGAATTTTTCTTCATGTGGAACGAGTCATCTATGATTTTTTTTTATCTTCTAGACACTGCTGAATTGCTGTTTCCCAGTACAGATAGCAAGGGTATGTTCTAAGCTAGATACAATTTTTCTCTGATAATCCATAAAGAATGCACTTAGATTTTCTTCACCTGATGACCGGGTACAAAGAAACAAGGTGACACATAGGGACAGTGGATAGACATGTGGAACAAAGAAAACTAGCCCACCGTGAAAGTGGAAATAAGAAAACTGCACATTCCTATGCCTGGGGCTTCTTCGCACCTCAGTATCCTTAATTATGTTCCAGGGTATTTTGGCGTTCCTTCTATTTGCATTTAGATCTTTCATCAGGAAGTTAATGTTCTCAGAGCAAGTAAGATCTCAAACCCCATAAATCCTAATGTTTAATACGTTAACGATATAGAGATAAGTATTTAATTTTACTTTACGCGTGACAGAGAAGCCAATGACAAATAGCACTGAGTAATATTTATGAGTTCCATGCCTGAAGGAATAATGAGCACCTTAAATTATTGTAAGTTCTGACAAGGCACATACATTGAAGACTTTATAAAACTTTATGCATGTAACTACAACACTGTTCTTCTCCCCGCCACAGTTCAGCTCCTGATACTTCCAGCTGCTGTGATCACAAAGCAGTATCTTCCCAAGCGGAAACAATCTTTGGGAATGTCTCTGACTGTCCTGCTTGATATTGCTCTGGCCTGCAGATTCCAGTTATATTCTGAAATGTGCCACCAAAAGGGCAATAAGGAAATCTGTCGGTGTGCTATGGAAAGAGCATAGGATTACTATATGTCCATCATGGCTAGAAACAAAACAGGATTCTTCATTCCTTCTTTTCTTTCATTATTTGTATATTAATGTTACATATTCAACATCTCCCCCTCTGGAATACAGTTTGCAATCCCTTCCCACCTACAACACCAAGACAGGTTCCTTTATCAGCGAGCCGAGCGTGTCTTCTAGGAGTGTCCAGGAAGCATCTAGCACCTAATCTTAGGAATCTCCAAATTCCTATGCATTTCCTGTAAAGATAATCAAACAAAGACCTGGTAGAGCATTTGTATGCATTGCTAACTATTCAACTTCACAAGTTTCTCAAGGGTTAGCTGCAGCCAGCCGTGGTACTTGAGGAAATGGGACAACTGTACTGGCCAACATTTCCTAGGCATAGAGTGTTCGCTTGTTGAATGACAGCCGGAGGAAGAAAACTTACACAGCCATGAGCACAGCAGCAATTTTCTGCGAACATCTTAAAACAGTTCAGCAACAAAGAATCAAGAGCTATAGGAACAGAAGATGGACTATAGCAAAGGAAAGCTATAGGAAGCCACTTAATTGCTTGGATTTTTCAAGTGCACCTTGTAACTAGATTCAAAAGAAGTCACAAATGTACATGAAGGTACCAATTCCTCTGGCTGTATTTGGCTCTGATTGCGGTGGCAAACAGAAGCTAAAATATTTACAGACACTAATGAGAGAGGATGACACCCTTACATAAAATGATGCAGTTGCCAATTGCTATCATTAACACTAAAGATACACTGCAAGACTTACAAGATGTTTTCCAATGTACTATTTTAAGACCATTGTAGTAAGGGGGTAGCTGCCAGAACGAATGGAAAGTAACCCACTGCACGAATAAAATTTTTTTTTCCTCTGTTCTAAAAAAAAAGAAGGAACAACAAACAATTGGCTACTTTAACTCAAATAGTTTTTCTTTGAAATACACGTGTAGAGCAGAGGCAGTGGTTGACATAAATGGGCACCATTGTGTGACTGGGTTTCATGACATCATTTAACCAAGCATGATGAAATAAAGGGGGGTGGGAGGTGGGAATTTTCCTGTCTGGAGTCCTGTTTAGACTGGTTAAGGGGTAGTTCCCCCATTGCTAAACACCATGTCTTACCACCCACCCTTTGTACCACTGCACCACATCAGTGCAAACCCTGTGCAGTCCATGGACTCCGCACAGAAGGATGCACAAGACATATGCACTAGGACGTGCGCTTCTGCTTGCAGAAGGGATGTGCTGGCAGGAAATGTAGTGGCAGAACCAGTGTCCCAGTCCCGCGTGGCAGGACTCCCTCCTCTCCTCCCTCGTAGTCAAATCAAACTGTTGAAAAAAACCCAACCCCAAACCTTAATAAAAAAAAAAACCACCCCACAACAATCCCCCAAAGCAAGCACCCTTTTTTCCTCTTTTCCTTAAGGGCAATTTACACAACCTATACCTTGGATGGGACCTCTTCCAACAGAAGCTGAGTTTTGTTTTTACTCCGTTAATCAGGCGTGGCAGGAAACTGTTACCAGTTGTGCACAATGCATCTAGTTTCTTCCCTTCTCTGTTCCAAATGTGCTTGGATTTATTAAGGTACAGAAGACTTTGAGAAATGTGATGTTGTGGGCTTGCCAAAATAAACCGCAAGTGATGATGAAGCAATAATGTATTTAACAAAGTGTCATGGAAAAGACAAGCTGCAAAATCTATTTGCTGGGCTGCTATCTACACTTTACTGTCTGCAGCTGCATAAAACAGAATACGGTGTATTTACTGAGTGCTCTATACGCACAGGACTGCCCCATGACTTTACCCAAGTCCATGTGCTTCACCCAGACTCTGATCTTGGTTATAGTTCTTTAAATTCTGATACCGACTGTTGAAAATATGTTGGCTAGAGAAACTTTTGATAACAGCAAAAAATCATTCTTGCCAATACCTTTAGAAAGGACCCTGCAAGCAAGACGTGGCCACAGAAGGAAGAAAACCCCATCAGTTCTTCAAATGCTGGTTCAGACACTGGGACGTGACTGGACCGTCAGAAGCAGCGGCTCTAGGAGCTGCCTCCTTGTGATAGTTATGTTCACTTACTATGGGTACAACACTCAGGCCTGTCACAGTGGCGGCTGCTTGAATGTTTACATTTGAAGGGACAATGGAATCTACAACTGCTGCCTTTAGAGCATTCTTCTGGACTCAGTCAAAAGTCTAGTTTTGTCTTGCCACAACAGATGGCTTATGGGGAAGCAAGCATTGGTACTGAAAGTAGAAAGATGATACAAAAAGTTTGACTCCTGCAGGAGAACAGACAGCAAACACTTTCTGCTCCTCGTGTCTAGGTGTGTTGGTTTGCCCCTGCCTTGCTTCAGAGAAAATGCATAAAACATCTACCTGGTTAACAATGTGATTTCACTTATGCCAGGCCTCAAGGCTGTAAACTGCAGTTGCAATAGAATCCTAGGTTATGTCATTTAATTCTCCTTTTCATCTCCTATATGATTTTTGTGGCCATCTGTTCCAAAAGAAGATACTGAACTTTTTGCTGAGGAGCGACCTCATCGCTCTCTCCAGCTTCCTGAGGAGGGGACGTGGAGAGGGAGGTGCTGAGCTCTTCTCCCGGGGATCCAGGGACGGGACACGGGGGAGAGGTTCAACGCTGCGTCGGGGGAGCTTCAGGCTAGACATTGGGAAATGTTTCTGTAATGGGTTTACGTGGCAAGGTTTTTGTAGCGGGGGGGCCACAGGGGTGGCTTCTTTAAAAGTTGCTAGAAGCTTCCCCTGTGTTCGATACAGCCAATGCCAG
>JAVKLA010000052.1:20583293-20596265 GCA_034782735.1 Sagittarius serpentarius | reverse complement strand
ACATGCCCCCCGCCCCCCCCCCCCCCCCCCAATTTTACTCATGGAAACCGAGTACATGGAAACATGGAAATTTTATTCCTGGCTCTGAGTGACACAAGATGTTCGAAGTGAGTATGATGTGCTTGATATGGTTAAAAACCAACTTTTTTCATCAGAACTGCATTTCTAGAGACATCACAGGCAGCGTATTGGCTGACTGATGAGTGATCCTGGAGCGGCAACAATCAACCATCTTACATGGTACATGCACTTGCATTTCTGACCTGAGATCAAAAACTAATGCAGTAATGGATGAGTTGTGTGAACAACACAGCACAGATATGGTCTGATAGGGGGTGGGACTTTGGAAGCCACCCTTTGTCAGAGGTACTCAATCCAGCAGGGCAGAGAAGCCCAAAGCTGCTTTCTTATCAACAACATTGCAATACTAATATAAGCATCTTCATCAGATGTTGCTAAGTATGTTGAGAACTTAATGGCCAGATCATACAGCAAGTCAGAACATCCATTTTGAGGCATGAGTCTGATGCCCCCAAGATGAGTTATCCTGGAGACATGCTGTTTTCTGATGTTTGAACGAGAGCCAGGCTTACCTGTATTTGCTTTGATGTGTTAGGGCTTTGATACCCACATCAACATGAAATCAAATTACAAGAAAAATTTAGAGATTCATATCACCTTATTATGGCAGCTATTCATAAAAATCCCTGATAGAAAGGAGTGCATGTGTGATGTTTATACGAACTCTTAGAAGCGCAAGCCAGGGGACAAAGGTCTGATGCAAAATTGAGGTCTGAATGACAAAAAAACCAAGAACTACCATACGGGGAAGTAGGAATGACAGCAATTATGACACTTGTGATTCCCTGTGCCAGACCAGACTGCTGGTCTGGGACTTGCTATCTTCTTTACTTGCCACCACAGATGGCAAGGTGAGTCCTTTAAACAACGAGGCCAGAAACGTCAGTTGGTTTCCTGCCGGAGCACAACCGACATTGATTGTGAGCTTGGGACCTGTATAATTATGGCTGCTGGTTCCTTAGAGAAGGACAAGATCTCTGGTACAGATTTACTTCCCAAGTGTAGGTACGCTGAGGGAGCATCCAAGTCCAAACTCTTTGGTTTCTTTGTGACGCGGAGGAGAGGCAAGAGTTACTGTCTGAAATTACCTGCAAAAAGCATTTGCCTGAATTTGAGTTTTCCAGCATCAGTAAGGATGACCGAGCTGTTGGGCCAAGAACTGCTGAACTGCGGGCTGCAAGCGAGCAGTCGAGCAGGCCAGTAATACCCCCTTCTCCCAGGAGACAGATGAAAGGAAAGCTAAAGAACTATGTGAGCCACTGAAGAAAGGCAAAGGGTGTTCGCAGGCTGAAAAGAGTGATCCCAGATGTCACCATATGAAAGTGAGCTAGTTCAGTGCAGCGGTGGTGTCTCTAGTACCAGCTTGGCTCTCCAGTTTTTTTTTTTCCGTGTTGAACAAAACCTTCCCTACAAATTCACCCATTGTCGCTCCTCCTGTGGTTACTTTGGCAAGTGCGCCTTGACTGGAGGGACCGTGCTTGCTAGAGACAGAGCCTGCTTGCTGCCGTAAATATTCCTTCTTATTCCTGCATGAGGAAGGAAAGGACTTGCCCTGAATTCTTCCAAGCTAATTATCTGGAGAATGAACTCACACAAAAGCCAAGCCGTGCAAGAACAGGAATATGCCAATGATTTTTACTTTGCAGGGCCGAAGCGCTGGAGAGAAGGCTGCCCTGTGGAACAGAGTCCTGCCCTCCATCAGCACCCCCAGAGTCGACCACAGGGTCATTGAAGGCATTTTGCGTAACTGGAGGGCAAGATTTTCCTTTTGCTGGCCACAGTGTTTGTACAAGAAAGACCTGCATGTCTGATTGGGAAGAAAAGACTATTTGTACCGCATATATTGGAGAAATCGTTCAAGAACAGTCAATCCTTGTGAAAATCTTGCTCTGAAACGCTGCCAAGAGCAGTGGCTGTGTTGTTATCTGCTGTGTCAATGCCAGTCTATGAGCAACAGCTTCTTGCCATATAGCATGTAACTTGGGCATCTGACAGAAACAGCAGGACGTTTTTCTTCCAGAGGGACGCAGCGGATTCTGTCGTTAGTGCTGCCTGTTGCCGGAGCGCGCCGGCCTTTCCGCCGCCGCAGGCATTTTCTTGTATATGCTGCATAACCGTGGAAATGCTGGGTTCGTGATGTCCTACAGGTGGAGCACATGGGGCACTTCTTTCAAGTATCCTTACCTGAAAAACCGTTTCACACTCTACAAGCATATGCGTACACTGTGCATCTATTTTATCTCACGCATCTTTTCCTTGATCGCAGTGTGTATCCTAGATTCATAATCAACTGCATTCTGCATCGTTCAAAGCCAGGTTCTTCTCAGCCTGCTGCTGTCAGACAGGACGTGCTAGTAAACTCTGCACACCTCAGTGATGAAGCTCATCACTTAACGTAACCTTGTGCTTTCCTTCATGTTTCATTTTTCATGCTCTTAGCAGCCATAACAAGTCTGAAAGGTAAATGATATGAAGACTCAAGTGCAGAGGGGAAGATTGCTTGATTTTCCTGCAAAATTGGAAAAGAAACGCCATAAACACCTTTTGATTTTCATATATATAAGACATTGTTCATGTCACAGCCATGCCAAGCTCAGAAAGATAAAACATGCTGTTTTCTTTTTAAACTGGTACTTCCATTTTTTTCTCCCTAGCCACCCATACAGTCCCTACATACACACCTCTCTTCAACAAAAGAATATTTTTAGTTCATTACGCATTTCCCTGCCCTTTCTATCTGATTGGAATAACCATCTATGCTCTTTGGCAGACTTTCTGAAAATAAATGCTGTTCCCTGAATCGCAGTGCCCGTAAATGCCTTCTCTGACAGGAGCCCATCACGCGGTGGGCAGACACAACTTCTCTGAAAGTTGCTGCAGGGCTGAACTCCTTACAGAGCCTTAAGGAGAATGTACGACGGATGTTTTCCTCTAATTCTTTCTGTTCTTAATATACAATGGCACTCAAAATACTTGCGTGTAATTCTCAGATTGTTGTACAGTGTATTAGATGGGTCGTTCACAGTTCCTCTCTTTAGGGCCCATTTTAGACTCCTGTCCTGTTTGCCTGGGGCTCTGCGGCTCCACTCCGCACCTCTCCTGGTCCTGAGCTGGCCTTGCCTCCCGGGAGCAGAAGCCCCGGGCAGGGCACAGGGAGGGCAGCCCCCACCCCGCGCTCAGCTCCCACCGCACGTGGGGGTCACTGCCTAAACCACCCGGAACCGCGCACCTGGCGCCCAGGGAAAGCCTGGGCACCAATGCCGCCGGGGCATGGCGTTAGCGACCGTCATTGCAGTGTCCGTGTGTCCCTAGCAGGGCCTGAATCGCCAAACGGATTTGGAAAAGCTGCCTCTTACTGTTTCCTGGGAAGGTATACGCTAGCTCCAGCCTCCCTTCTGCCCCGGATAACGATCTAGGTCAGACTTTGGTTTGGCAAAGTAAGAGATGGTTATCTTTCCTTTTTGGATGAAATAAAGTGTAAGAGAACCTCAGGTTGCCAGAGCGAAGAAAGGAGAGTGCTTTTTATATGGCTGTGAGGCCGAAGAGAGACGGGAAAATCAGGACAGGTATCTGGAACATACCGTAGTTTCGCAAGAGCAGTTTGGGGGGGGGGGGGGAAATCGGTCTTATTCAGATATTCTTAATTTTATTTCAGAAATAATAAAATAATGATTACATAGAAATGTCACGTCGGGTAAACTTTTAGTTTTCTATTATATTAAAATATTCACGTTACCATTGTATTTTCATTAGTAAAAGCTTTAATCACTCATATATGCATTTGGTCCAAAACTAACCATTTAAGACTTCTTTCCCAACCTTCAGAAAGTTAGCTTTTCATTCCAGTCTGTCAGATTTTTCACTAGAATAAAAAAATCCATTTTCCTCCAGTGTTATAAGGCAAAGTTTGGCAAAGCAAAAAAATGATGATTGATAAAACATTATTCCATTGCTTTGATTAAACCTGTTCGGTTTTATCTACTTAGTCTGTGGAGGTTTGTTTTTCTTCCTGTGGTGTAATTGTTGCTTTTGGTACAGAAACACAAATATTCCAGACTTGCAGATATCAGCTCCAGCTTCCAGAAGCTCCTATCCGACAGCTAACTGAGGCATTGCTTCATGAGCAGCACTAGCAGAGCAGCACAGTCATCCTTACCCCTGTGGAATGATTCCTTTTGGAGTGGGTAAGTAGAACAATGCAGGGAAGAGCAGAACCCAGTAAAAGCAAGGATGGGCGAGTGTGGATGGGTTTGTCACAGGGCATGGCAGTTCTGAACGGTTAAGTCCTGGCCACCTGGAGGTGGGTTTTGATGCCCTGGCTCTTCAGCGTGCCCCTTCAAACATCTGAAAGCTGTTGCATGTTTTGAGCAGATTAGAGAAGAAAAAGGTGCAGCATTCTTTAATGGAAGCTGAAAATTCCTGAAAGCAGTAATGGGTCTGGTGTGCAAGTTGGAATAATAGTTTGAACATGTGGATTAAGGTCCAGAAATTTACTGTGATGCCCTCAGGGGCATGTCTTTGCAGTAGCTCTATGTAGAGATAAGCAAGGTACCATGAGAATGAATTTGTGCTTTTTGTAGGTAAGGTAATTTGGGCTAATTAGGGCAGGCTCAGCACCACCCTGGTGCAGAACAGAAAGCTGTACAGAAATTCAAAGGAACTAAGCTGTCAACTTCAGTGAGTTCCTCATTCAAAAGACCTCACTTGCAATCACCCATGGAAAAAAGCTACTTGCACAGGCAGGCCATCCTGAAAGCATCCAGATCCACGAAAAAATATTCCAGTTCTGAAGAGGGTGAGATGCTTAGAGCTTCCTGCCAAAACTCCCTAGTGATGCTTGCAGGGTACGCAGGCTGCTGACAAGCCCCACAGCGGGAGAACGGCTGCCCAGTGGACCACCAAGAGCCTGGCAAACCCTGGGATGGCTGTCTGGTCTCAGTGGGGGCAGAGAGAAACTGGGTTCACTTCGCATCTGTTCCGCCCAGCACCCAAGCCCAGCAGTGCTTGGCCACGCTTCCAGCAGTACCTGAAAGATGAAAGGCTAAGATCTGCCCTTGGTTACGACACTTTCCTCCAACCCAGCCCAGCACAGACATCAGTAATGCCCCCTGGGGCTGCCTGAATCATCGCTGCAGCACCAGTATCTGACACTTTGCTTTGCAAAGCATTCGCTGTTTAATGCCTGTCTCTGCTCCAGTTCCCACTTTGTTGAAATGACGAAACCCTGCACAACATCAGCCTGACACGGCTCCTTTCTCCTGGAGAGGATTCATTTGCTGTATTGACAAAGTTGCCAGGTATGTGGAAGGGGAAGGGCTAGGGCTGTGCTCACATGCTCCGAAAGCAGTTGAGAAACCTGAAAACACAGCACAATCTGATGTAAACAAACAAGTTCTGCATATTCTCCTTTCCCAAATATTCAGAAGTCTTAAAAGAATTGGGCGTGTAATTGAAAGTAGCCAAAGGCAGCTTTATCCTGTGCTACCAGCACTTACGCAGCCGATCACCCAAAGTTTCACTTGGCAGGTTGACAGGGTTATGCATTTTCACATGGGTGAACAGTTCGCTAGCAAAGCATTGCAGCCTGAACAACAAAAAAAACCACATCGCCTTGTTCCACTGAGTCTTATTTCAACAGGCTGGAAGATAAATTTTCATTCTTTCTTTGCCCCAGTCTTACCGTCAAGCCCCTTGCCTGATGTAACAGCTTTCCAGCCTATTTTCTTTTACCTCTTGAATCTCGCTTACATTTTCTTTGAGAGCCAATAGGAATGATCTTTCCTGCGTGAAGTCCCTTGTGCTCTTCTCCGTGTTCTTGGTAAGCACTTCTGAAGACGCCGTCCTTGATGTCATGGGATCCCATTGTCAGGAAGGGAACTGGAACCAGCAGCATGTTGGAGTTTGGAAGGCAATTTATCAGAAAATTTGGCACTTGAAGGGGATGCAATGGTTCTGAGAAATGAGGAGCGTTTCCCTGTAAACCAAAGCGCTCTCAGAGCTACTGCTCCAGGGAACGGTGCTGGCGCTGGTGCCAGAACACCAGGTCGGCTTCCTTGCATGCTAAGACCTGCACTCTTAAGGGCCAAGAGAAGAAAATCATTCCATGAAAGGAAAACTCAGTAGGCAACACATTACTGAACAAACCAATGAAGAAGAGGGTAAGATGAGCCTCTTACAGTTCTGCACTGAGAAAACAGAGAAACTTGTCCCTTCTATCATGTAAATTCAATAGCTCTCTTAAAAAACAGTGAATTTCCCATCTTTTGAGAAAAATTCTCACTTCTGATGACTTTGTTCCAGGCAAAAATAGTTTTTTTTTTACTGAAATATGGCAAGACAAACAGAAAACCCCATAATATGGGCAGATATTACACAATACTAAAATCTGACACTTTTTTCCACCAGTATCACCACTTTAATTCGTGTATCTGCTATTTCCTTCCTACTCTGCATAACTGAGAAATACATGAAAGCAGAAGAGTGGGTGAATGTCCTGAGAGCTCCACCCTAGAGAACCCATGAGAGGTGCTGAGCTCAGACAGAAAGAGTAATTCTCCTGACTAAATTAATAATGGCAATTATTTAAAAAAAGAAGAAGAAGAAAAAAAGAAAAAGTCTCTTCACACAGTTGATTTCTGTTATTTAGGGGGGAAAAAAAGTGCTTTTCTCAATCGTTGCTCTTGTGAGAGACAGAAAAGTCCATCTACAATACAAATCATCGTTTACCAAAACCACAAATGAGTGCATTTCTGGTTCCTTCTGTGGCAAGCTTTGACGTAGAGTGGCATTCCCAGCATGGAGACAAATTTATTTATTCATTAATTTAATATATTCAATAAACCAACCAGCACACAGACTTATTCTTTACAAGTAATTAGAATGTATTACAAGCATACAAATGTGCCTAAGATTGAGAACTTGGGTTATAATCTAATGAAAATATTGTCGCTGAATTAATTTCCTATGTGGTGCCAGAGCCATGGAATAAAAAGTGTATTGAAAGTCTTCAGAGACCTACTGTCAACAGCCTAGCACTACCTCTATTTTAAGCTGGAGAAGATTAGATTTCAAAAGCCTGTTCTTTTTCATGCACGTTCTAGTTGTCTTACAGGAATCTTCCGTGCTTCAAAGGCCTCGCAAAAGTGTCAGAGATTAAGAAAGTGAAGAAACAGGCAATTTCTGCTACAAACGTCATTAAAATGCATTAGTCTCACAGAAAGGCAGTTCAAATGCAGCTCCACCAGGAACTTGAGGCAGTTGGTCCTCTCTGAGCCACGCTGCAGTCTAATGAGCTGCAGATTGCATCACTGCAGTAATTGAAAATTACACTGTGGCTGCCTGTTCTTGGACGTAGATGTGGTCTCCATCCACGCTGCAGCAGCCGAGTGTACCAGCAGCATGTGCAAGGTCACTGCTGCTTCAGTCCTTCTGAAGACGATCAGATTTCATACTTGCCTAGCATTTCCATTTTCTAAGCATTTTGCAAACTAACTAATGATGTATCAGTGAGAAAAGGAATATTTTTAAGAATGGAACATGTAATCACGACAACACATACAAAAATGTTTGGAGTGAACTGGGACACAGACACAGGCTGCGCTTGCTGGTGTTCCCGGGAGAACAGCTGCAAACCGAAGGAAGACGCGTTCATGAAGTACAGCTGTTTGGACTCATCCGTTGACTTGCCCTTGGAAGTTAGACAGGCAGATGAACTACGACTGGTATATTGGTTCCAGCTTTCTGTTTCAATCAGCTGATACAGAGGGTAAGAAACCAAGCAGAAACGGCCCGGTTTGGGTGCGTGGTTTCAGACACAGGCTGCATCACTGTGTGAAGCCACATCTCCGATGCGCACCTGGAGCGGCCAGCCTATTAGCAATCTGCCTTCAAACACACTTTTGTTTCTTTCTACCTAGTGTACAGAGCTTGGGGCTTCTCCCTCTTTATAGCAATGAAAAAAAGAGATGAGGTTATCCAGGTCTTTGTCTTTTTTTAGTCACATATGTTTTGCCCGCTCCAGTAAGCGGCAGGTTTCCATTGCTGTGTCCTGCATGAAAGCCTGTTGCCACCGGGAGTGTAATTACCTGGTTCCTCCTCTCAGTCCTAAAGCGAAAGGTTTTCGCATAGCGTTAAGGTGTAAAGAAAGATCAAGGGAATGCATGCGGTTCACTGGGAGCACTTCTGTGCAAGGCTTATCAGCAGCTCCTTATCGACCTTAATCTGACAACACAGGTGTGAGGGAATGCCCCAGCTGGGATAGATCACTGGTAATCTGATCAGGAGTAACTCATTGTGTTCTGCTGGACACCAGTTTACTTGTTACCAGTTGAACAAAGGAACAAATTAAGCAAGCCTGATTAAGTCGCGTTGGTAACAAGGGAGGTGTGATGGAGAGAGCTGCGTGTCTTGGCTGTCTGCGGGTGTGCAGCTAATAACCATTACACAACACCCACAGACACGCTCCCTCGAGGCCGGGGGGGGGGAGAGGGCATGGTAATTGTAGAACGGGTGTTTAGAAGGAAAAGGCGTTTCATATCCCATGTTCCTCATTTTAATAATATAGACTGCTGTGTTGTGAAACACCTTCCTTAGAAAAGCATTAAGTGCCGCAACCATGCCCTCGCTGAGCCAGCGCAGCAGCGTGCCTGGCGGAAGGTCCCCGTCCCACCTGGTGAGCAGGGCTCGTCCCCAGGGCTGGGTTAGGGACGTTCACGGCTAAAAGGTTCAGCATCTGACTGGAGCCAGGGCAACAAAGCAGAGGGGTGTTCTTGCCAAGGCACTGCCTGAAACGCCTTGTGCAGAGGTGGACATCAGTGCCCGGTAGATTCTGCTCCTCCGCAGGCCCTGCCTCCATCTCCCTCCTCGTCCTCATCCCAACTCCCACAGGGGTCCTGCACGTGCCCCCCGGGCCCCACCGCCTGAGGGGAGGAGGCAGCACGCTGGGCCTGCAAGAGGCGCAGGCTCCGTCCTCCTCCTGCCCTGGTCCTGCCTGCTGCGGGCAGCCGCCCACGCTCTCCTCCACCCCTGCTTTCGTCCAGAGCAGCCGCTGCCGGCCAGGCTGGGCCCGAAGGAATGCTGCTGCTGCTCCACCAAGACCTCGATGGACGGAGAAGGCGGGGGGGGGGCGGGAATGGACTCTGTGCACGGTCTCGTCCGTGACTGCACAAAGCTAATGTGCATTTCTGACTGTGGGGACGCGGCAACACAAAGCCCCTGAAGCCACTCTCTCCTCAGTCCTGTCTCCGAGGACCAGAAGGCATCCTTATGGCCTGAGGAAAATAACTTCAGAGCTCCATCGTCCTGGTCACCGCCGTCCGCCTTGCAACCCCGCGTCTCTCAGCCAGCACCGTTACCTAGCTTCTCAACTTCACTTGGTCGCCTCTGTCTCTTCACAGTTCCCAAAACGATGTCTTGAACACCGAACTGAAGCAGTAGAAGAGCTAAAAGTGGTTTTGGGAAGAACTGTGTTGAGGCTGTCACAGTCCTGATGCTCCAAAAGGAGGCTGATTGTTTATGCAGGAAATAATATTCCAGGTAGAAGGCTGTAAGAAATCCTTCAGCACTTTACCATTTCCTACAGTAATTTGTACGGAAAAATGGCTCAACTCTGACAAAAGCACCTGAATTCTGAATAAGCCTTTTTAGGAGTAAAATATCGCAGCATACGGAAAGATTTTTTTTGCGGGGCGGGGGGGGATACACAAGCACAAGACAATGAGAAAAACTTGTGTGTCGCTGACAGACATGAGTGGTTTGAGCACTGGAGCCAGGCTGCTGGTGGTGTCGGCTATTAAATGCTTGTCTTAAAAGCATTGCTTTTATCTGCCCATCTTCCAAAATCCTTTTTCCTTCGGACATCATCTGACTATGCCAGGGTCTAACCGAACCCTCATTATCTGCTGCTCCTAGGAATGGATCTCATGTTTACTACCAGTTAATCAGTGGCTAGCTGGCACATGCGGTGGGCAGGAAGATTTCTGAGCAAGCAGATGTCCTGTTAGTCCCCTGCATAGCTCCTTATGGACACACCATCCCAAAGGCATACAAAAATATCACTCCATTTCCTCTTTTTGGCTAAAGAAGAGAGAATGCGATGCCCTCTTACTAACTAAGGGTCAAGAGATTATCAGTTAATGTAAATCCAGAGGGTAGAAAAGAGCAAAAGGGTAAATCCAGAGGGTAGAGAAGAGCAAATCTCTATCAAGAGCCAGTAAAATGTGCATCGCTCTAATTCACCTTGTGTTTTACATAATTCTCTGCTCAGTATTGTTTTCTCTCCTCTGCAGTTTGGGGCACAGCTCTGGTCATGTCTAATGCCGTGTCTTGCTCACCTCGTGGTACGCAAAGAGCCTGTGATTTGCAGAAGCAGTGATGCCAAACCCCTGGGGCTCAGTGCGGTGACTGACGAGCTGGCAATGACGAGTGAGTCCAACCCCAGCCACCACCGGTGGGAACTGTCAGACCCAAGTGAGGAGCCACAGGCCAAGGAGATGGGTATGTGCAGATCACTTCTGAATTTAAGGTCTTCCACAGGTGCAACCGACGGTGTGCTTTCACTTCAGCCAAGTAACTCATATTTAGTTCTCCAAATAAGAGAAAAAACAGTTTGAGGATGCAAATGGTGGCTCTTGCTTTGATAAATACTACAAGCCAAATTTATTAGTGGGCCTTCAAAGAGAATTTGTTTTCCCATCATATGTAAAGAAAGAAATAGCATTCTCTATCACCGCTCTTATTTCAGAATGTACCTGCTGGTTCTAGTGCTAATTACCATGTTCCTTCATGATGGAAAACAGCCCCACAGCATCTTAACTGCAAAATTTGGTTTTCAGGAAAGAACGGCTTTCTGAGAATGTAAAAATGTGTTTTATTCTTACTAATTGGTTTATATTTGAATACTAATAAATGAGAAGCAAGTATGCTATTTATTTAATAGCATTTAATGTACAATCATTTTATACAGTGGGGCCATATTCATAATGTTTCTTTTATGTTATTAAAAATATTGATAAAACACTAGACATTCATTAGTCACACCATTTCCAAGTGCACAGAAGGATGAACAAATGTGTTTTCATTATGAGAGGTAATAATAATTAAGAGTGACAGCACCTTATCCTCAGGATCTGCCTCCCAGCAGCAGTTTGGCTGATAAAAAAACAGAAGTTAAGATAAGGCAGCAATTATTAAGACAAATCTTTTGAAGGGCTGTTTGAACTCCTGTGTCCAGCAGATAATCTGATTTTACAAGGTGCTCCAAGGCGGGGGTAGACTGCATGGGAAGCAGTACCCAGGTGCAGGCCTTTAGCCCTTTGCACCGGTATTTTTACCTCTAGCCATTTCCCTGGTTGCGTCTTCTTTTGTTTGCTACAGCTGTGGCATATAAATCAGTCTTCATTCTGTCTCACTGACACCAAAGAGAAACAGAGCACAAACAATGTAGAACACCAAGCCCCAAATGTATTAATCATCTTTTTTTTTTCTTTCTTTTTTTGCTGATCCCTTTCACCTATCTTTTTTGGGAGATTCAGAAATGGCTATGGGCAACTCAGTCATTCTTCCTTCATAAATATTAGATGCACGCAAGCATGAATATTTGAGTAGCTAACTCTGACTTAGGTGAAACCAATTGCTAATGGCAATTCATTTTTCCTTAGTGACATTCCACCAATAACAAGCATGCGGGGGACAGGATGATGCAATTTGGAGCTGAGCAGCAAAAGGAAAGGAAGGTGCCGACTGGGAACAAAGATGCTTTATTGATCAGGCCTTCAGGTCAAACTCAGGGCTATGTATCCCCCCTTACCTTGGAGAGAATTTTAGTAGAGAGATCCATGCTCAGCAGTTATGTGCATATCCTTAGGAACTAAATATTGGAAAAAAGTTTTAAGCACTTAAGACCGATTTTTATCATGTCACTGAGCTACTGCTTCTTGACAGAGCGTGCCTGCATCATGCTGTGCACGCTGTGCAAACTGCAGTGGGACAGACCAGGCGGTTCTCTAACATCCTCCACCTGGGGTGCACCACATCCCCACTGGTAAAACTGTGGCTTGCCATGGGAAAGGGCAGTTGGGGTTCCTTCCGCCCAGCCCCGGTTCCCCGGTGCATTCCGTTTCTCTCACTGACTCTTGCAGCCAGCTCTGTGCTTACAGCGTAAGTCAGATTAAGCAGCTGTTCCAGGGGAAAATGCTGTCATTGTGGTCCTTAATGGACTGTTTTTCAAGCCAGATGAACTCGCCCTGCTGCACGAGGGCTGCAAAGGACATGCTGAAATGGTGTGGCCGGCAGCAGGGGGTGGAAGTGGGGCTGCCCCTCTTGGAGGTACCACGTTAGCTGTGAAACTGTATGTTTTGATTTTTAATAAAAGATAGAAATTGTGACTATATGCCTGAGGCACAGAAAAGAAATGTAGTGTCTCTGGACCTGGGGAATGGCAATGAGTAATCAGATGTGACCGGATCAAACCTCAGCTGAAGTTCATGTTCATGTTTACATGGCCCAAGAGACACCAGCATGTATCTATCATTTTATATTGGTCTCAAATTTGCCATTACTAGATGAATACTTTATAATCCATTGGTAATACTTACACACATTTGTCTGTTTTAGCATGCAGCTCCACTTGCACGCGTTTTTGCCTCAGGAAAGATCCTGTTAGGGCTCTCTGGAGCCACCACAGCCGCCCCAGGCCGTTTTGCCAGGGCTTCTGCCACGTCAGCCGGCACCGGGGCAGTGCTGGGGGCAGTTCGGGCAGAGCAGACGCTCCGGGCTCGCAGCAGCTGTCTGTGCCGGTCTGTGCCGTAGAGACAGTGCCTGCTTGCCCCCAGCACGCGTCTGCTGCCCACAGCCCTCGCCTGGCCAGGCAGGCGGACCAGCCGTCTCGGTTCC
>JAVKLA010000052.1:20565318-20583193 GCA_034782735.1 Sagittarius serpentarius | reverse complement strand
GGGGGCAGTTCGGGCAGAGCAGACGCTCCGGGCTCGCAGCAGCTGTCTGTGCCGGTCTGTGCCGTAGAGACAGTGCCCGGCAAGTGCCCGGGCTGGCCTGCTTGCCCCCAGCACGCGTCTGCTGCCCACAGCCCTCGCCTGGCCAGGCAGGCGGACCAGCCGTCTCGGTTCCGGCGTAAGGCCCCGCTTCTCACTCCAGACAGATCCGCCGTGGTTCAGTTGCTGGAAAGAGCAAGTGCAGCTTCAGCTGGAGCCCGTACAGCAGCACGTGAGGAGAGGATCATTTCTGAAGCACGCAAATAGAACACACGCCTCTTTGGACAGCGGAGCCGACTCTGGGGCTGCTGGCTGTGCTCCTGCCGTCCGTCCTGGCGAGCCCCCCCCCCCGACCGCACAGACCTGCTGACCACGCGGGGCAACCCGGGACGCTCGGGGACCCGCAGGGACGTGGTCCTTGGACAGGGCTGTAACGCTAGCTTGGTCCCTGTGTGCTGCCTGCACATACCAGAAACGACTGGCAGCAGAGAGGACCTTCTGAGCCCAAACGCGGGGGATACTAGCGCTTGGTTTTCCCCTGTGCACCCTCTGTGGCAGGGACCAGCAGAGCAGCACAGCTCGGCCGGCAGGGCAGGCTGTTTGGGTTGGCTCCCTGTCCCCAGGCACAGCCCGCCTGAGGAGCAGGCCCTGCTCCGGAGAGGCCCGGCACGCCGGGCAGCTGCGAGATGGACGGCCGGGCTTTCTCATTCCCCTGCAGCTCTGCGCCTCTCTTCTTGTGCCGCTTCTCCAAGTCAGCAATGCCGCCGGCTTTTCACTTAAGGATAAATGGCATTGGTTAAGATAATAAAATAATAACCACATGGCCACTTCTCTGTCACTTTAGCAGAGAAAAAGTGGTTAACAGCCTTGGCCCAGCTTATCTGGCTGCCTAGTTCTGGAGCTGGTTCGCTTTCCACACCTGCATTTGCTCTGCTTTGCTTCCTTTTAAAGACTCTCTCTTTCAGATAACGCTCTTTTCTCACAGTGTCTGTTGAAAACCGAGCAGGTTTTGGTCGGAAATTTTCCATTTGAGACATTTTAGCTCTATTTAAAAAAAAAAACAACCAAATTTTTCTCTGGAAAACCAAGCACATGCTTTCTGTAGGTGAAAAACAGCTTTTAGCTGGAAATCATAATTCTCAGCTTAAACATAGTTTTAATGGCAAACTTTCAAGGGAGCCTGTTAACAGTGTCTCTAGCTTGCCTTACAGCGAAACTGGAGGGATAGGACCAGACCCCGTCTCAGCGGGGGAGGCTCCCGTCTCTGGCTGTCGCCAGCGGGGGCTGCTCAGGGCACCCGCGCAGCGGCTGCGCCGGTCAGCCTTGCCTTGCCGGACGGCTGAGCCTTGGCAAACAGCAGGAACGCTGGAGGCTGCACCCAGAGCGCTGCTGTTAACAGCAGCAAATAGCCCTTACCTCCGCGAGCTTATCTGGCTCTTGGCCGTCGCCATAGCAGACGGTGGCAATGAGCGCTGACGTCTTCCCCTGAAGCAGTTCATGTACCATCCAAAACACTGCTCATCCTCCAGCCTCTGCTATGTAAGGGATGAAGCAGAAGGCCAGCGAGTTGCTGAGCTTGTGGTGTAAGCCGTTTGCTGTAATGAACAGGTATTTCCTTGCTTTCTTCCACAGCTGTGCCTGTGGCCAGTGGCGCGGTGCACCCAGGCTCGTCATGACCCCAGGTACGCCCGAAAACGCTACTGGGCTTATGGCAGTTGACTAGTCATGTGCACGTGCTTCAGAGCAAGCCTGGCGCTGCCAGGAACGGGGAGCGCCTGCCCCACACACATCTTAGCCCTGACAGAGCTCCGTCTGAGTGGTTGGTCTGGTTGCACCGTCTTTAATTCCTACAGACTTTTCCTGTCCTAAACTAGTCCATGCAAAAAATGGCTGGGGGCCGTGATGATGTATAAAACTGTTCCCATCCCTAGAGAGGAACTCTCAACCTGCAGAGGCCAAAGAACGGTGTGAAAGGAGACCCTGCCATTGCCCTTGCTGTGTCTCCCCCTGGAAGAAAGAAGGGCACCCACTGAGCAGCCTGGGCTACTGTTCCACACCACTAAAAAAATTAATGCGGTGCTCAGCTGTCACAGTCCCCTGGTTTTCCTGCCTGCGAGAACACTGGTGCCATCCCCAGTATATAGAGAACGTGCTTTCAGTCTGCAAAAGCAAAGAAAGAACTGCACACTGAAAGAAAATCCTGCTTTGTTTACAGGTTGCTTTTATTTACAAATATACTGAAGGGTAATCTCTCTCTTTTTTTTCTTTTTCTGTTTTGTTTAGAGTGTGTGTGTGTGCGTGCGCGCGCGCGCACAGACGTGCATATGGGAAGGAGCATAATGTATGAGAAACTCATGTATCTTAGCTGCCAGGCAATGGTGGCAGAAAAAAAAAGCAGTGAAATGAAATTTAAAAACACTAATAAATAATTTAACAATGACAAGTAATTAAATTAAAAAAAAAAAATTCCGATCTACATACATTATGGTGGTTTGTTACCGACACAGAGGAAAAGGAGCAGAGAATCTACGGGGAAAGGTAGCTGGTTAAGTATGAGAGAGCATAGTCATATTTTTTACAAGTTAAACAAATTGTAACAGACAGCTACAAAATACTACATTTCGATAACATAAATACAGAATATATAAATATACAAGTAATACAGCCATACACAGCTAAAAAAAGGGCGTTCACTTAAAAACAGAGTTCCCAATGCAAAGTATCTGGCAGTCCCTTCACAGTCACTGCTGAGCAGAAACAGGGTGTGCAGAACCAAGGGGACCCGGGCTGCATCCTTGAGGAGGGCATATAGTCATCAGTTTATTCAGGTAGGCCTCAAATTAGCAAGACCGTGCTTAAATCCCACGAAAGCCAAAAGACTTCGGGTACCTGCCAAGAGGTAAGCAAGCTCCCAAGGACCCCCCCCTGACCGGAGAGAACGGACGCCTGAAGCCCTGGCCATGCTGCTGTGGGTGCAGCGGCTGGCTGCCCCATGCCACTGGGGCGAGAAGGGTGGGCTGGAGATGGACCTGCACACACATGCCTGACGTGGTTTAGGCACGGGATTATGCAAAGCACTATCCTGAGCACTTGAGATTTTGGGTACTGTGACTCCAGCTCCCATGGCTTTGATGTGCTTCAGTGGCCTCTCTCTCCTTTCACCGTTGTGACCAAGCTGCAGGCTTGTGAGAACCCTCCCCTTCCTCCTGCACTCTGCTGTTAATTTCTAGTGACTTTTGGGGACAACCAGAATTATTACGACACGGTTCAAAGAGGTGCTCTCGCAAACCCCAGCTCGCAGCATCCCTAGCAGCATCACAGAGCCGGGTTCCCTGGGGCACCTGAGGTGGTGGCTTGGGATACACTTCTGATCCTTAAGGAAACTGGAAGGGAGTCCTGAGCACAGTAGGAAGAGGTAAGTGGGTTCACATCATCCCTGGAAGGTTTGCCAGCACGAAGGACCTTCCCCATGCAATGACAGCGCAGCGAGGTGGCCGCGTTGCTGCTGACAGCGGAGCAATGACCCCTTCAAAGGACCTGGTAGTAGTCATCCGACTCGTGCGGGGTGGGTCTGAAAAATCCACTCGGCAGCCGTCGTGAGACTAACGCGAGTCACATCTCGGGCACGGTTAGCAGCAACTGAGCCAAGTGATCTGGATTTTTTTGATGACAGTTTAAAGAAGAAAAGGAGATCAAAATACCTAGGATGGTGTTTCAATCTTAGTGATTGCAACCACCACACTTCTCTTACATCAACATAATTGTCTTCCATGTCGTGACTGTGAAACACATTTACCACCAGCCCCTAACTGCTTACGATACAGGGTTTAATCCATAGTGCTGTGGCAAACAGGGGGCTGAGAACAGCAGTGCCTGGTAGGAATCGTCCCCTCGACACTCGGCCGTGCGGCGGAAACGTGCCGCTGCCCAGCCGAGAGCCCGGCAGCGGGATCAAGGACCACATTGCTCAGTGACCATTTCTGAATGCCAGGAAATTTCTGTGTGCCACCATTACAGATCTGGCAACTGCACAGTAAAAACCTCTGAGGAAGCTGGTACCTACCATATTCCTTCTGATCTCACAGTCATCTTTTTTTAAACAGTGTTGAACAAACACTGAAACCTAATCAATCATCTTTTACTTAACTGCATCTTGTCACCACTTTAGCTTAACATGTATTCCTTGCTTAGCCAAAACACCACCACTGAAACACCGTCAAGAGCGCACTTGATGCATTTATATTAGAGAGGGGTTAATTTCCTAGGGAAAATGATCACTGTAAGGTGCATGTAATAAACTGCTGTCATGACCTCTAGCCTTCAAGCTCCCATATGTGCAATCATTGTTTGTGGTTTCCGTGGAAGTGCCAGATGCTAAGAATTTTTGGCAAGAGTTTATCAATTTGACTCGGTGTAAGATATTACTGCGATATGGCCCATTAAGCATTTTGCTTTCACCTGATCAGTGACATTCCCTTGACAATAGAACAGTAAAGCAGAAATCAAAAAGGTCAGAGGTTGCTATATAATCTTTTACTGCAGGTCCCAGGTTAAAACCACAATGATCACACTCCAGTAGGGTAATTCATTCCACAAAAAAAAGTGACATTTATTTTCCTTTAATGAACTTTGGCCTTTGCCAGATATAACGGGCCCACTGGAAATCATTGGCTATGCATTCCTTCTGTTGACCAGCAGCAACCCACAGTGGCATGGGAAACGTTACGCATGCCAGAGAGCTTGGCTGTGTCGTGCACGTGGCACCAGAGATGGTAGAATACGGGGGAACAAACAGCTAAGGCATCATCATACAACACACACCAAGGGAAGAGGAGATGGTATGTACAAGCAATGAAAAGAAAAAAAAAAAAAAGAAAAAAAAAGGTGGCAAACAGTCATCCAAAAAAATCAGCAAAAGATTATGGTTACTTCAGCTATAAAATGGGATATCTGATTCTTTCCTTGGAAATGGATTGTTTTTTCAACATCCAGCCCAGAAACAGAGGTAGAGTTGGGACAAGGCAGTTCTCCAAACTGTAGGTCACATTATAGTTCTCATGTAAGTCCCTGTAAACACTAAAAATGCCATTTTGATCCTGCCAGTAATGAGGAATGAAGCAAGGGTGCGCCTACGTGTAGAGTCTATAAACCTGG
Source organism: Sagittarius serpentarius (assembly GCA_034782735.1). Lineage (NCBI taxonomy): Eukaryota > Metazoa > Chordata > Aves > Accipitriformes > Sagittariidae > Sagittarius > Sagittarius serpentarius. Next base: position 20,578,003 of record JAVKLA010000052.1, on the reverse strand, counting down.
TATGTTTGAGATGGTGAAGATGCTTTTCTATGACTCTAAAGTAGCGCAGCAGAAGGGTGGGGAGGAAAACTTGATGAATCCATTGAGATCGGTGGTGACAAATGTTTCTAATGTGCCATGTGAAATCTGCTTGCTTTCTGCCCTGCAAGCAGTGAGGATCACCTGAGTTCTTTATAGATGTTTGCTATCATGCAGAGAGAAAGGAAATTGTTATTTATTTTGATACGCAAGGAAAGGGAAAAATAACTGAAGGGGATGGGTAAGAAAAGAAAGTTCTTCCAATTTCAAAACATATCCAGGGGCTTACAACCTTCAACTGAAAATCCACATCCCTGTCAGAAAGCAATGGACCCGTCTCCCCGGGCACGGCAGCCTGCAGTTCGGGCTGCCACCGCGGAGGGAGGAGATGGGAACCTGCAGGGAGGGGAGCGTCACCCCAGCATCCTCGCAGAGACACCGGCCCCTTCGCGAGCGAAGGGCCGCGCGCGTGGCAGACGGCGGGCCTGCCACCGCCCAGCAGCAGGAAGGGCTTGCCTTGGTCTGCGCCTTGCTCTCCTGCACTGCACACACACGGTCTTCTGCCCTGGTGCTTTCCTCGCCTCCACAGAGTGAAAATGCGCACGCTGACCTTGCAAATAAAACTTTGCTTTCTCAAGAAAACTCTAGCGCCCTTGGTCCACATTTCCACGCAGGGGGGCAAAACGTGATCTTATTTTTTCCCTTGGACCTATCATCTGATCCTTACCATCCACCCCTCCCGGACACAAGGAGGACCCTTCTCCGCCAGTGAAGGGGTGGGCAGCCATCCGCGGGGCTCCGCAGGAGGACCCCCCTCTGCCGAGGCCGGGGTGCCGCGGCGCTCAGCCTGGCTGCTCTCTGCCCAGGTGCTGAGGCTGTGGGGGCCCCACTCTGGCCTGGCCCCCCTCACCCCTGCGACGGGAGTCCCAGAGTCCTGCGCTGCTGCAGAAGGTGCTGAGCCCCACGGGAGACGCTGCAGCGCTGGCCTGGTACCGGTCCTAAGCCTGGAGGAGTCGGATTAACCAACGCTTTGGACTTGTTTTCGGCTATTATGGTCAATATATTAAAGGTATTTATTTAAGAAAGTGCCTATCCTGCCAATCTTTCCCCATGAGCTCTATTTTGAACACACCCTATAATTACTGATATTACCCTGGCAAATATTCCTCATGAAGTTTTCTCCACTAAAAGCCATGACCGTACTTGTCTGCCTCTCCACATTATAATTATCACCAGGCAATATTTATAACTATACTATTATTATTATTAATGATATTTTATGCCCTACAAAAACCTATATGACATATGCTCAGACTTCAGCACCTGAGACCTTCAGACGTCAGCCGGGACATTCCCTTCAGTTTGTGGACTTGTTCTTCTTACATTTGCACTAATAGGTTAGTTGGAGTATCGGTTGTAAATACAGGAGTCCCATCAGTGTGAAACCTGCGGGACTTGGATTAGACTCCAGCTCAGTGTATCTAAGCCTCCCATTGCGATCTCTCCCATTCTTTTTTCCCTCCAGTTGATGCACATTTCAGGACTTCTGATGGTTCAGGCTAGAACTGTGTATCATAGATTCTTGCTGAGGCGAGATAATTAACTAAAGGAGTGCTTAATTATCCCAGATGGACAATGGAGCACAGCACATTTATGCCTCATGCAAAACATAAATAAACAGAATGAACAACACGTTTGCCAATCACGGTCTAGACTTGAAATTTGGCACTGCAATACTTCCAAACAAATGTAAATGTTTTATTCTCACACTTCAAAAAAAATTAAATAAAACTCTGTCTTGTAAGCACCTTTAGTTTTCATTATTTAAGATCAATACTAACCTAAATGCCTCTGTCCCTAACATGCATCTCCTCTCCAGGGTCACAGACCTTTCTTATTATGAAATCACTGGCTTTCTCCACAAGTATTACTGTTAACCAGTTTCCTCAGTATCATATGCATAAGGGCTATAAACTAATGAGCAGATCTAGGTTATGTAGAAAAAGTGTAGAAAGGAAACAAATGTTGAACGTCACATTTACATTAACTTCTCACAGTTCAAATGGCAATTTATCCACAACATAGTATGAATCATGCAGTAAGAAAAGGGAGGAATCTCCAGTTTCTTTGATTTATTTGTCATATGGTCGACTGATGTCAGTATCAGTGGCTTTTTAGAAAAAAAAAAAAAAACAAAAAGTTTAAACATCCAAAAGAAAGGAAGAGAGAAAGGAGGAAAAGGTCCTAGCTTTCCGCAAAATCCATTTCCTTTACAACGATGAGCTCAAACCAAACCAAACCAAAGGCTGCTGACGAGCAGGGTCTTCTGTTCCTTCCATGCTTGTCTCGTGGTCTGGCGCAAGCTGGGAATCAAGGGTATGGGACTGGTGGGTGCATTTTGTTTATATATATGTATGTATGTAGGTAGGTATTTATATATATATACATACATACACATATATGCACACAGATACAGTCTTCCTAAAAATGCTCTTTGCAGTCCAGAGGCAGCAGGAGTCACTGTGAAGGAAGAGCTGGGCAACATATGGCTGTAGAGTCTGCACTGGAAAAAGTCACTGGCTAAATATACGCCGGCTGTTTGTTTTCTTTTATTTTCATGAGGCGAAATACGAGCTCTGCATAGAGTACAGCCTGTCAATGGGGTTTCCTACTCTAGCCTGCATGGAGTTAACTTCGGAAGAGGCAAGAAAACAGTCGCTCAAGCTAGTTAAAGAGGTATCACTGTCGATATCATGAAAAATGGAGTCGTTTCCTGCAAATGAAACGTATATGTTAAGCTGGATTCTGTGCAGCCAGAGGAGGACACAGTACACACGGATGCTCATATGTTGTGCGCTGCAGCAAAAGGGAACATTCCTGGTTCTGTTTTTACAAGTCAACGTAATTTCGCTCTAAGGGTCTGACCTACACAGAGGAAGGCTAGCAACCAATTCGCAGAGTTCAGCTGGCAGCAGTGCCACTCAAATCTGCCAGGATTTAATTTATACTTCAGTCAGCAGCACAAAAGAGAGTCTTGGCTGACGACGGGAGCAAGCGGTGCCGGGGAGGAGCAGGTCCCCGGCTCTCGGTGAGCTGGGATCCGGCATTCACAGGGGCACCGGGGCCGCCGAGGAAGGTGGGACCAGACATCGAGTGCCCGCGACAGGGAAAAGTGGTCTGAGAGCCGTAACCAGTAACGGTCTTCATTTACACACAAGGTAAAAGGCAGATCTACGAATGCGACGGGACCCAGGAGGAGACCCAGTTTCCCTGGCCCCAGGTGAGCTACAGTTGTAAACATGCTTTCACTTCAGAAAATGCCACTCTTTTTGGGCTGGTTTGGAACAGCACCTTTTATTTCCCTTAGCAACCAAGATTTCAGCTTACTTCAACTCCTAAGGTAACAGAAAGAGCTCTAGCTCAAGTCCTTTGAGCACTAAGAAAGTGTTAGTCCGGCTCTTTTTCCTCACACACTCATTTGAAGGAGCTTTGTGCTATCATCTCCTGCATTCGTTTCGGAGCACAGAACCTGCCCCTCAAGGAGATTTGCTTAGAAAGCCAAGCAAATCGTTAGCAGCAAAATCACGAGCCATCTCATGCTCACTGGCACTTCAGATGTCCTCAGCTCCTTACAGGATTTACCAAAATGCCGGGTGTGTACCGTGGCCTTGTCTCAGTGGGAAAAGTAGTAACACAGACCCAAAGCAGATTTCTTGTTGGCCTGTGCATGCCGTGCGCATGAAAGTGATACGCACGTGGACCTCTACAATGAAGCGCTCCTGGTCGGCAGAAACGAGCCTGACGTAACAGGCCCTTGTGGGGTACAGCAAGGCCAATAACCACAGTCTGAGAAATCCTCTTAAATTTTATTTAAATGCCACACTGCAATTGTCCAGAATCAATTATTAGGCATTTAATGCTTGTGATGTGTTTGGTGTACCTATCCACTTGATGGTGTGTGGTCAGGAAATCATGAAAGCAAACCATCATCTTGATTTTGGGCAGAGAATAAACTTATGCAGGAGAATTGTCCTGTGGTGACACATCTCTTAGCAGCTCAAGAACTGTTCTTTAACAACTCCATGCATCCAATCTGAGGGATCTTACAGGGGTGGTTATTCATTTTGGAATGAACAGATTACTTCTCTTTATTGAAGGCACTTTTTCCCAAAAAGCTTCTAAGAAAAAGGAAAAACTTGTGAGGGAGCTAGAATTTGGTACTATTTATTTTTCAGTGTCTTGGACAGTGGTTTAAAAAAGTGGAGCTGGAGAGGTGATGTTGCTTGGTTTATCATTTATCAGGATTATTCTGCGAAATATTTCTGAAGGGTGTCTAGAGCCTGGGATAAGCTCTCTTCTACCCCCTTATGTGTACATGAAAATATACAGACAAAACCGACTGGAACAAATTCCCTGGTACAAATCCCAGAAAAAATATTATAAAAGCAAGTAACTTTACTGAACCTGTGGTGCGTGAACCAGCATACGAACCCTGCTATTTCTGATGTGGCAGAATGATGCATGCCTTACCATAAGGGTTCATGTGGTCGCCTGGCATTTGCGGAGGGGTAAGACCCTGCTGAAATGGGTCTGTGCCATAACTGCTTTGATCCATTGCTACAATCTGCTGCTGTGGTGGTGCAAGTGGCGTGTAAGATGTCATCATCCCTTCCATGCGGTTGGACATTACTTCTGCAAAGCAAACAGGAGGGCACAGTCACTGCTCAGGAACAAAGAGGCAGCAGACAGCAGCATCAGTGGCAATACGGAACCCGAGCACAGCCTGAACGCAGCTAGGTGTGCCCTGCCATTCAGAGAAGCCTTCCAAATTTTGTCTGAGAGTACAACCCTGAGCAGTAACTTGAACAACTTGTCATTTCTGACTACAGCACGTCTGGAGCTCCGGGGCGCTGGACCGTATCTTCCCAAAGTCTGTCCTGTGCGTGACATAGCCCTATTATTCTCTAACTTCTGTTGGTGCCCGTTTTCCTGGCCCTGCGTAAAGAGGAGGATTTGAGGCTGCAAGGCCTTGGGAGCTGGAGAACCTCAAGAGCATCCACGGAGCAGCAGGGCAAGCCCGGGTGCCTCTGTGCAGCTCCCGGCCCAGGGTCCAGCCAGCTGCCGGGGCACAGGAGGGGCTCCCGGTGCCTTGGCCGGGGCAGTAATGCTGACGCCCTTGCAAGGAGCCCGCAGAAGCCCAGCTGAGCGTGGTCCCCCTTTCTTCAGGAGAAAACAAACTGGAGGGTCTACGTGGAGCGAGCCTCCTGGAGACTTCCCCCAGTGAAAGCTCCTCTGTACTGCACATTTCTCCTAGAAAGGAGGTGACAGCTTCTGTGTGAGCACCTCCAGGGTCTGGCCCCGTGGGAGAACTCTGGGATAACCTGGGGTGGGCGCTCAGACACAGCACCTCCGTGTGTTTCCACTGACCATGGCACGCATTATCCACAGACCTGGGCATGCCCCGTATGGCTGTCCTTCAGACATCGTGCGGGAATGGTACTTCAAGAAACCTTGCAGATTCTTTTCCCCTTGCTTTGCCTTCACCACAAATCCCCTACCTTGCCCTAGTCGCTGCGAGTTTTGTTGCTCCTGCTGCTGCTGATGCCTTCGTGCTAGTTTTTTCATCTGAATAAAAGAGGAAGAACAGAACAATCTCACGGCTCTGAATGCAACAATTTTGTTTCCTTACAAACATTTCCTTACTCTGCAAACATCGAATCAGTTAATACAGACCATTTATATTCATGCACACGCCACTGTGGGTTCAGCGTCATTTCTAAGGATGCAGACAGCAGTGCATGCAAAACACGTACGGTTCAGTGCCTGGGATCTCCAGTATGTTCTACATCTAGGGGGAGGACAATTTGCGTTTTACTTTTGAGAACTTGACAACCAACCTACCTTTGCTCTTTGGTTTTGAAACCAGACCTGGACAACTCGCACACTGAGTCCTGTTTCAGCTGCTAGTGTTTCTCTGACCTACAGGAGGAAATGTTTCATGATGTAATTTTTTGTATTTTTTTTAAAAACTTATCAGTTATGTTAGGAGGAATATGCCTGTACTTACAATAAAAACCACATGTACAGAATTACTTTTAAAAATTCCTCATATTTTTGCATAGTTGATTCAAGTTCTGCCCTTCATGTCGCTACCAGTTCCGTAAGTACTGAATAAATAATCTGAGCTGTGTAAAATGACACTGTCATTTCATGGTTTTTATTTTATCCGTAAAACAGTTCTGGGCAAAAAGATACAAATTTGGCTGCGAACAATTTTCATACTGTTGAGGTACAATTTCATACTTTAAAATGGCAAAAAGGCACATTGCACTGTCCCAAAAGACGTACTTGGTATGTCAGCAGGAGAATGTAACTTTTTGCAAAAATGATGGCTTTCAGGATGCAACTCCATTTTTTCCCAGTCAGTCTTAGGAGGAAACAGTTACCTGGGTTGCTTTTTGCAAAGATTTGATTTTCACCGGCTTCATCAGTGAAGCAGTACGTTCTACCTTTCCCTAGCTGCTATAAACAAGATCGACAGCAAGGTTAAGTTTCATAAAAAAGCAAGACTGGAAGGACAAGTAGTGGCACCAGAGCTGAGCACTTGTCTCCCTAGATAGCGACTCCCTCTGTGGCGGGAAGAAGGGCAAAAGCCACTGGTTTACCTGGGCTCTGACAGTCAAGGCCTACTTCATGTTTGTAAGAACCAAATACTGTTGTTCAGCAGGCATCAGTCATGGATCTGCTCTGCATACTGCGGGTGAACAGCCAGAAATAACGATGAGCTGGCTGGTCCTAAGCCGCTGATCGCTCCAGGCTGAGATGGTATTTGGGTGAGCATCACCATACACTGGCCTGGTCTCTGTAATCACCCCAGGGCACCCGCTGCTGTCCTGGGAAGGGGCAGGGGGCTACCTGGAGCTGTGGCCTGACCCTGTCACCCCCGTGGCTGGGTGTCAGAGCTGACTTCAGGTCCCCGATGAAGCACCTACCTTCCTACAGGGCTTGGAAGACACTTCAAAGGATGCTTTGAATGCTCGTCTCTGCTGCGTAGTAAGTATTGTCCTTGGTCGTTTAGGTCTTCTTGGGTCCTTCCCATCATCACTTCCTTTTCCTTGGGTTACTTGTCCTTTGGTGGGCTTAACATCTCCATCTTCATCATCGCTTTTAACTGGTGAAAAACAAACAGGATATAAAATTGTACTTGCTCCACCAAGATAACCGGGTGTTTGAGAACTGCTCTTCAGCTGCCAAACTGGTCAACAGGTTCAACTATTATCCTGTGTTTATCTGAATACCTAAAGCAACCGCGGGCAGGAAGAGACTATCTTAGGCTTGCATGCATTGCCTAAATCAAATCCCACAAAAACATAAGAACGTGTTTCATTTTTAACTGAGGGCTTGGGACTGATCAAGGGATGGAAACCTGCGCCCTTCCGGGCATCGCTTGGTCCCCTGTGTGCTCACCTGCTGCAACCACACCAACGGATACGCACCTTTCCCTTCACAGCAGAGCCGCATCTTCTCCCGAAGCACTAGTCGCAGACAGGTACTACTGCCCGCACTGCTATGGCAGCAAAACAGCGTAAATGCAAATATCACAAAAATATCTCAAAGTCTGGTCAGCTAAACACAGGGTAGATTCCAGTTATTGTTCTGAATATTTTGAAGCTCTAGAGATGATATTAAATATAAACTTTGCCATCTCCTTTCTGTATCCCACAGAAAACAACAGCATTCTTTCTCTGTGTATTACAATGCGTCTATATGCGCATGCACAAATTTCTCTTTCTTGGCAAATGCGTAGAAGTATGTATGTGCTTGTGTAGACCAAATAGATTATTTGTATTTTCTATAGTTAAATTCTGAATATTCGTACAATCTATTACGTGTGTTACTACACTGCACGGGGAAATCTCAATCGCAGTGGCAAAGGTTGAAGAGTAAGTACAAATTTTTTTGTGAAAAACCACCTTTCAACTCAGCATATTTTATTTCACCAGACGGCTGATTTTTCTTCCAGAAAACGTTAATGTACTATTATGGGGACTTCAACATGAAGAAACACACTGCAATTTTTATGTATTCAAAGATTACCTTTGGGGAATTAACAAATTAGACTTTAATTCATTTTAGGGTCTGATTATTATGCACCTAGCAATCTAATCACCTTTTACTTTAATAAGCATCTTTTGCCTAATGATTAAAGAGAAGTTCAGTCATTTTAATAACCATGACATTATTAACTTTCCAGCATGCCTTTTCTAAGGAAAGGTTTGTGAGGATTAATGCTGCTCATTGGAGAGTTACTTTCGTGTCCAGTAGATAAATATTTGATTGGAGAAGGACACATTCTCAGCCAGGGCTATGCGAAATCATTTGCTCTCACACAGGCATCCGGGAGAGCTGTGTTTTCAATGTATTAGACAATGGGAGACAAAACATCCCATTTAATTTGTCAACTTGTTTTTCAGGTTTGGGTTTGGCTAACAGAGAATAATGAGGAAAAAAAAAAGCATCTCCAGGAGTAAGAAACTACCCCTTGTGCCAAGGGGAAGTAAAATTGAAACCGAGGTTGTTTTGTGCCACTGTGGTAGCTTATTGCTGATCGCAACACAGAAAACCTTGTCCGGAAGCAGAGCCCACCCACGCCCAAAGCAGACCTCGAACGCGGCCGGCTGGCAAAGAGCAGCCACCAGTGCTGGCCGGGTGAGTGAGGAAGGCAGGGGAGGGGGATCGCAGCTTCTCAGAGGGGGTTTGTCTGGGCACAGACAGGCGGACGGCAGGACGCTGAAGCTGGCGATAGGAAGGACACGCTGAAGGGCAAGGAGGAAACTCGCGTGCCCTGGGCAAGTTCACAAAGAGCCCAGACCCTGCGACGTGAGATTTACAGAGCAGAGCACTCAAGGTCCTGCGATACCGTATGGCAGTAAGTAACACGCTGCTCCAAGAAAGCCCCCGGTCCCGCACGTCCCGCCGAGTCAGCAGTGACCTTTGTCTTGCAGCATTCCTGACGCAAAAATACGAATTTCAACAACGTGGAGAATATGGCTCTCGGATTAGAGATTAAGGATAATTACTGCTCCTAGCTAAATTGGAATAATGCATTTTCCCATAAACCAGAGGCAAACATTCGTGTCATTTGTACGCTTAATGGAACGGTAATTGTTGATTTTCTTAGACTTCTTCTTGGGAAACAAGTGCACGACTACGATGGCTGGCAGCAATTTGTGTACACACTGTCTCCAGTCCTGGGATTAGCCAGGGCACACCGGCAGCAGGAGGTTTCCCGTCTCCTTGAGCGTATACGGCACAGGAAGGAGGCATCCCGTCTCTCCTGGAACTGCCTGGGAGCCTGAAAGCCAGTCCTCACTGTAACCACCACTAGATCCCCCAGGTTTTGGACTGGAGAACCCAAATCCAGTGGGTGTGAACTATTTGTCCTGTGCAGTACTGTGCTCCCAGCCCGGGACAGACAGCCTCACTTTGCGTGCCTCACGTCTGTACTGTATGTCGCACACAAACCGTAGCGCAGCTACCCTTGGGTCAATACACAGATGATCTCCTAGGCTGACACCAGGATCAGGATGGGGCTGAGACACAAAACAGCGGGTAGGCAACAGTGACGATCGGAAACTAGAGCCTCAGTAGCGCAGAAGAGACGTACTGCCAGGAAGCAGTCGGGATGGAAGTCAGGAGAGCCAAGCACTGTAGCTGGCTGGAAGGCACCCAGAGACAGACTCCCCTAAACTCCTCATTCAAGTTACTGCTTTTTATTTTTCTTTTTGTGTGAGCCCCCTTGCCTGTCTTAACAGGAGTGGATACGCAGGCAGCCTCGCCAAGCAGGCAGCTGCCCTGGCTTCCGGCACTGCACATGCTATTATTGCTGCAGCGCAAACCCACTGCTTGGCTTCTTTCAGATGCTCCTCAGGATTTCTATGCTGTACTCGTAGTTTTTCTTGAAGTTACCATTTGCGATGGGCAGAGGGAATACTCCTGGAAATCGTGTTACTACTGTGCCCATTCTCCTAGCTCAGTACTGAAAGCGTTATGTGCAGAAGAACCTCTGAAAAACACGTTAAGTGGACGGAAGAATGCCTATGGAAAACAGAACACTTTGACTGAAGCCTCAGGTAACTGAGGTCAGTCTGATTCACGTTTTGTGACCTTACAGAAAAATACTCTGACGAAAACAACAAGTTTTTGTCCTTTACTAAGCAGCGAGTTAAGGAAGGGAGTCAAGTTAGGGAGAACAGACTGCAAGTAGGGGTTTTTTTTAGCTGCGCCTGCTAGTTTGCATGGGTGGCATGTGCATATAGATAAAATAGATGTGAAAATGGATATACGTTTCTATAAGAAAGCTCTACAAACCCTTGCGGCTTTTCCAGTCGGAGCAGGTGTGGGAAAAGCTCACCTGAGTCTGAGTCGTCTGGGCTGACCGAGCTCAACAAGTCTTTCTCTTTTTCATAGTCACTTTTGCAGAGCAACTGCCCTTCCTTAAGAACAAATTCGTCCCCTTTCCTCAGCTGTCGTTCACAAACGCAGCAGCAGAAGCAGCTTAAGTGGTAAACACACTCCAGGGCTCTCATCACGAATTCTGTTGGGGCGATCTTTTCCATGCAGCCACTGCACTTAGCAGCAAACAGCCTGTAAGAAAGAGAGGCAGTAAAGCCAAAGGGAATGTCAGATCATACACTGCGTGAATTTAAATACAGAAAATTCTTTAATTTAACTACAGATCAGCTTGGCTCATGCTTTTGCACACTGCGAGACTTGCATCCTTAGTCTTGGAAACATCACAGGCATGCGATTTATTCAAATCTCGATCCCTTTGGTCTAGAGATTCCCAAGTCACCTTTGCTGGATAAAAAATACTAAGATTTGTCCTTATCTCACTATTTTGTTCCTCTTCAAAATGAGAAACAAAGAGGAGCTCTCAGAGTTTGCATAACTTGTTCAAAGCCAAATTTATTTTAATTCAACTTTTAGAGGAAGGGCCAATTCACACATTGTTTTATACAGGCCCTCTGGTTTCAGCACTTAAATCCTATTCTGAATAGATTTCATGACTTTCCATTTTTGGTATTGTCTGTCTCTGAGGAGGCTGATAAATGAACACAGAAACAAGCATGAAAACTTAGTCCTATTGCTGGGGAGAAGACGAGGCGCACGCGCATGCAATCGCACACATGCAATTGATGGAGAGAGGAGTAGAATAACATGGCTTTTCTTCGGGTGTTGAGTTATTCCAGAACAACCTGTCTCCGAAGGGAACGCTGTGCATTTTAAATGGTGTGAAACATCCTTTGGCAGAGATAGGCAGTGATACAATCTGCTAAATTACCACCATAATCACAGGCTCTAGAATATACACTGTATTCCAGACTAGTTCTTATTAAACCTTTATAAACCCCCTCTTTCATCCATCGTTAATTTTCCAAGATAAAGTTAGAATGATTTTGATTAATTTTATTTTGCTTTTCTAATGGCAACTGGGAATCTCCCTAAGTGAGCTTTTAGGAAGAGGGCTGCTTCAAATAAAGATGAATAGCCAAGTTACATCCCTGTGTCACACAGTGGGCTTGGTGATTTGAAATTCAGTGTCTTTTATGGCAATACATCAAAGTGCAAGGTGCATTAACATTTACATTTCGGCAATGAAATTAACACAACTGCACCCATGTGTTCACAGGGAAAAAAAGGAGATTCCGCCTTTTAGGATGGGGTATGCAGATTTTTTTTTTCCATCCTCAAAACTACCACCTTTTATAAAAAAGGCAATTAACTTCAATTTTAGAAGGCAGAGGCCATAGGAGTTACTGATTCCTTCAAAGCCTCCATTTTGTCTGAGCTGGGAAGTACAGCAAAATGGCAGTCGCTGGCTCCTCAGCAAAACGATGGAGTTGCAGAATGGGCAGGAGGGAAAAGAAAATGTAAATACATTTGCATATGGCATCCAAAGAAAGGCTGAGTGCCCAGGAACTTGCGGGTTTTCCCCATCTGTATCTTTCGATCTAATAAGAGAGATGTATGTTATTAACCTTGCTGGTTCGGTGTGCGCCTTTGCACGACCACAGCCAGACGGTAACGGCTGCGCATCGTACAAGCCACGCAAGGTGGACCGAGTGGCTGTTTTTTGGGAACATAACGAATTAAACCTATTAAAGGGAAACCGATGCCACGCGGGACCCACGGGCACTGCTAGTCAACAGGCCATCTGATTTCATACAGTCCATTGGGTTTGTCTGCAAGGTTTTTCTCGCAATGCTTTAGCTGGCAAATTCCTAAGCAGGGAGCGTTTTTGTCTATACGCAACAACGTATCCGCAAGGATTAAAACACAAAGGGGAGAAAAGAGCGAGCGGATTTTAAGCACTTTAAAAAGTTGTTTCTATTTAACTGCTTCAACTTATTTGACTCAGCCTAATTAAGCCCGTCTCTTCCGTCCGAAGGCTGTTGCGATGAGGGAGCACGCTTTAAGCCTCCGGAGATGAGCAGGGCCGGCGTGAGGGCACCCGCCTCCCCGAACTGGCACCAGCTCGCTCGGCCCCCGAGGCCGCAAGCCGGGGCGGCGGGGGGGGGGGGGGGGGGGCGGCCGGCCGGGGGGGGGGGGGGGGGGGGGGGGCGGGGGGGGGGGTTTGGGGGGGGGGGATGTCACTGGGGGCGGC
>JAVKLA010000052.1:20474624-20564637 GCA_034782735.1 Sagittarius serpentarius | reverse complement strand
CCCCCCGCCCGTTCCCGGTACCGGGGTCACAGAAGCGATCGCCCCTCCTCCGGGCCGGGTGCTGCCGGCCCGGCCCTTACCTGCGCGGCACCCTCGCCGCCGCCCCGCCCTGCGGCGCGCTCGGCTCTTCTCTTTCTTCCACCTAGAGGCCGTCTGAGAGCCGGAGAGGAGGCACCTTGTGTGAGCGGGTGGCCAGGGAGCGCTGCCAGAAGGATGGCGCTTTCACAGCCATGTTGCCGAAGGCGGCCTTTACTTCCAACGAATGGCGTTGTCGTCAATGTAGCGCTAACGCACCCCGGTTCACTTCAGACTGGCCCGACGGCGCTGCACAGGCTTCGGAGCTCTGACTTGCCCGCCGTCAACGCAAGGAAATTCCATGCTCTGTACGCGGGTACTCGCTGCATTGTAACGTGCAGTCACGCAAGTACACACACACGCAGACGTTGCACCGTGCTGGATTTAATTCTGAGATTATAAAATCTTCATTAAATCCATCTTATAAAGTGTTTATGGGTATTTTTTCGGCTTCCAGAGAGTAACCCAAGGTTACGCACTTTTTTTTGCACAAGGCAATCTCACAACAGGAAACTAATCTTGACAAATGACCAGACTTTGATATCTGTGATCTAAACCACTGCTCATTAGACTGTTCATTTTATAAACGAATGGCAATAAACCTGTTGAGAAGTGTAGGATAGCAGGAATACTTTACAGATCACCCCTTTACAGGTTTCAATCAAAGCCATAAATTTGAAGGGGAGCATGCAGATACTCTGTGCCGAGACAAAGACTCTGTCCCGCACCAACCACATTTAAAGAAATACTTCTTTTGCTTTCTATACATTTTACAAATAATTTGCATAACTCTGACTTTTTACCCCCATGGCTGATTATCTCCAGCTCTCTTAAGTTAATGTCAAACCTCAAAATCCTTGGACTTGTTAAAGTATGTGGAGAGTGGAAATCAAATGCCTTTATTAGAAGCCCCAGGAAATCTCCGACTCCTAAGCACAACGAAAACATTCCAAAGAAAATTGTTCAAAGAGGACAAAGGAGAAAAGCAGAACAAGAAAACCTTGTTTTGAATCAACGATTGCAAGAGTTTTATAAATAAATTCTGTTGCCTGGACAATTTTGAAAGACAACTCAATAGGTTTAGGAGTTTTTAAGTGTGTTTGCCTCTACGCCTGAAACACTTCGGGGATTCAGCCGAGCTAAAGCTTGGAACAATGGCCTGTCTGTCCATCTGAGTATTCGTAATAATCGCTGTGAAGCAACTTTACAGTACTAGATAATCAGAAAACCTTCACCAGCTAAAACTGGGTGAACTTAACAAATTAATTTTGCATATATATTAGGGGCAATGAAAACACTAAGACATGTGGTCCTGTCTTTAAACAGTAGATGAAAATGTTCACCAGCGGAAGAGGCCATAAAGATTTTATTTGTTAGGATATCCCTGTGAAGTCAGGCTGAATCAGTAATCCTTAGAAACGACCGCAGTTACATGATCCATTGTGCCTTCCTGCATGGGCACAACCATCTGGTATTTAATACGTACTACTGATTTATTATCTCTCGCGTAGTTATCTTGCAGTACATTTGACCCTGCTGTGCTCCTGAGAATCACGGTTCTGCTGTTTACTCTTCTGATGTCCTGACAGCCCACCCTTTACCTTTCTGTTGCTCACCCAGGTCCTTCATTTCCTCCTGTCTGTGGGCAAATAGATTTTAATTGTTTTATTATAACTAATTTAATCTGTGCTGAGAGATCTCCATGTGCAGCGTGAAATTTGCTGTTCATATTAAGTGTGGTCAAGAGGTTTGTTATACAGGACAGAGGTATAAAAATAGACTAATTCAGTCAGGTTGTTTATTTACTGGAGCTCTGCTGTGAAGCAGTAAATAGGAAGTTATTAAGCCGTGTTTGATATATGCAAGAGGACAGATGCTGCTGTCTACCTATCAGAGACATTAAATCATTTTCCTTTCTGTGCTATTCTGACATTATGTGTTGCAAGAAACCACAGCAGATACCTGGCTTTTCTTTATTTAATAAATATGCAAAGTTGGTGGTCACAAGCTTTTGTAAATACTGTAGGTATAACAGTCTAGCTCTGACACTTTTCTTTCTGGTAATAGCCTGTATATGACAGCCCTTCCGTGCCTATATAGCCAGCTGGGAGTTTGCCTGGCACTCGTACAGTACGAAATATGTTAGTGCTGAAGTAAAATATATTATGCTTTTCACACAACTGAGTTTTATTAAGAGAAGAAATTAAATTACTAATGAATGACATCTGTTACTTGTTCTTTGGGAGAAATTTTGATACTTCCGTCTTCTTTAGATGACATAGAATAGGGAAAACACTGTACATGGGGTTTTTTTTCCAGCACAGGACTTGAACATTTTTTGGTAGCGTCTTACGACTCATGGGTGCTTATAAAAAAGAAAAACTGTTGCTTGGTTACACTGGATTCTGAACGTTCAAAACATCTCAAATGCACTAAAGCAAAACAGAAATATTATAATTTTATGATTTGGGGGAAAAAAAAAAAGAAACCCTAAAAAAAAGAATCCATTTTAAATATTTTCCCTGCAGAAAAAATAATTACACAGTTTATTAAAGCCAATTTCATAGCTGAAACTTCAGTAAAAGAAAGCTAATTCCCTTTCACCACGTAGTAATAAAACATGCACAAAAATTAAAAGTTTCTAGGAAAAAAAATGTAATATTTAGAGAGAAACTAAAACAAAGAAACCTTTTTCTTCTTCAGGGAGAACCGAAGAAAGTATTTATTAACCCTCTATCCACAGGTGCTGTAGTAAGAACACCAACTACTGGCGAAAGCCTGCGTTTAAAACTGCGCCTCGCAACATGGATTCGGGTTCACAGATTAAAATGTAGCACGTCTTAGTACTGAGTTGCGTTTTCTTCCCGTAAACATTTTAGCTGTATTTTCACGAGAAGTGCTGTACTGCCATGTAAAGGCAACCTAATGGATAAAATAATGATAGAGACCACACGTTATCCCATGCTAAGTGAACTCTTGCTCTGAAGCTGGCGGGAGTTGGACCACGGACACTGTCAGAGCCACAAGCTGACGTAACTGCTCTGCCCACCAAAGACAGGCCCCAGGCAGCATCACAGGACGGCCATACCCAGACGATGCCTCGCGTCACAACCGTATCCACAAAAATATTACCCTTCGTTTCATTTCCTTCCCATTGGAATATGAGGGAAAAGTCCCATTTGCCGCAACAGGAGCAGGATTTGGTTCATTTTTAGACGCTGCTTCCCATTAGCGGCAGGGACAGCGGCGCTGTGCGTACCTCTGTGCCACAAGGCAGACCCAACCGGACCACCATCACTGGCCTCTACCGCAACAGAAATGACAACTGCCAAGAAGTCTCCTGCCCTGTGTTATTCTTCTCTCTTCACATAGATTCAACAAAGGGAAAAAAGCCACCTGTGGACAGCGAGCTGACGTCCCCTCTTGAGCAGACCTCAGGACCTTGCAGGATCCCTGCAGCCGCTCCACCAGCAAGGGCCGGTCCATAGGGACCTTCGTGCAGACCAGGCGTTCCCAGCTCCCTCCCAACACGCCAAGACAGGTCTCGGCTGCTGCCTGCTCTGATGGGGCAGGTGTCTGGCCAGGGAAAGGACTGGGACAGCCGCTCCCTCACGTGGTGGACAGGTGACTGCTCGTCACCTTCTCGAGAGGTCCTCAGGCCACCAGGCACAGTTCTCCGCAGCCAGCCGGTACCCAACCCCAGCTCCTGCAGCCGAGGCACCTCGAAATCCCATCCGTGGGTGGGCCCGGCATTCACCGACCACACCGAAGCTCTGTGCGCTGGCGGTTCCGGGGTCGGGACCGCGATGCTGAGACAAATGGAAAAGACCCAACGAATGGATTCACTAAAATGCAAGGAGACACACAGAATTCAAAGCTGCCATCCTAATGTAACTTCCTCAAGAATGACCTAAAAGGTTACATCTTCCTTAGCTATAAAGTAAAACATAAAATTTAGAGTGCAGAGGAGTTTCTCACTTCAAGCAGAGCATGATAGAACAGATTCTTCTCTTTGCTTAATTTTCATCCCCTAATTGACCACTTTGTTTAGCTGTCTTCTATCACTGCCATGGAGTTCTATTTTATAGCATTTTTCCTTACAACACTTTGATGGAAAAATTTATGAAGAATCGAATTATTGCTGTTAGAAGGGAATTAAAACAATTTTTCATTTACAAAGTCACTGATATTGCTCTACTGTGCTCCACCTTTGGGAATCCAATTGCTCTTCTCAGCTACTCCCATTCCTCTTTATAGCACGGCAATTGCACCGTACAGATTATGGCTGCAATTTTCTCCTAATCTGTTCTGTAGAATAGAAACTGTTATAAAAGTTAAGGGCGCCAATTGAATTGATAAAGCCAGGGCTGCAATTAAGAAGCCTAATGGATTAACAAAATATGATGATTTTGTTAGAATTATATTTTTAGGCAGTGCAAACATTTGGGAAATAACGTTATTTTTGTCTACGAGTTTAAAAAAGGCTAAACAGGCTTCTGCCGTTGTGCTTTCTGTATTGCTTCAAATTATACGGAAATGCTATAAAAGCACAGTATGTGTTGGGGAGTTTGTAGTTCTGCTGCGACTCTGCTGAGCTAGGTCATTACCAAACCCAATGTTTTCTTCATTTTTTTCTTCCTTTGGACTTTTATTCAGTCATTTACACGTATGAAACTAAATCCATCTTTATTTCCTACCTGTACAACCTCACTGATTTCCAGTGGGCAGAACGGCTCGTGCTCTGCGTGGAGAGGGGGTCTTACTTCATAGCCCAGCTCTGTGCGAGGACCGCCTGTCTCCAGTGTGCTGAATATTCACTAGTCTGATCAGAGACGTCTTATCCTTCTTGTTCAGTAAGTGGCATACTGAATTTACAGTTGCCTTTGAATTTACATCGCCAGCAACACGAGGAAATTCTTCTAATATAATTTTTATATGAAAATTCACCCTAAAGGCCCTATAAGCAGGGAAATTGTACTGTTGGTGATTCACTGCCCCGGCCTTCACTTTTACAGAAAAAAATAATCGTGTGTCAAGGCAATTCAAATGTAATTTCTAAGTTATTTCTTGGCTGGCAAGAACGACTTAGGGAAAGAATTTACACAGGGCCTTTCCTCTCAACTAAGAGCATTAAGAGGAAGAAACGTTATTTGCCAGTATAAAACAAAATAACTTCCTGTGCCTGCTGCACTGATGCTGTACAAGAGCTTGTGCCCAAACCCATCAGCACAGCCAATTTAGCAACTGATTTGCAAGGGAAAGATACCTTAGTCCTGTGGTGTTAATGTCTTTCCAGTGGGGGGTCTATTGCCAGCTTCTCCAAACTCATCAACACAATCTATTATTAATACCCAGCGAGGCTTTATAGTATCTTTATAGCACAAGGCAATGAAAGCTCTGTGGTGTAATCTGTTATCTATATTGCAAAAACATGTGAAATAAAACAAAACATAGACACTTCATAAACAAAATGTTTCATCTGTTACATCTCTCTGCCTCTCCTATATATAAAGCAGTAGGGTGCAGGAAAGGCATTCAGAGAGATTTGCTGTTAGATGTGGGACCGGCTTCTTTTTAAATTTCATTTGTAATGTGACAAACTTTAAGCTGAATGAAAATTTCTGCTTCTTTCACCGAGATGAAAAAGTTCGGACCTTTGCAAAATTGGGCTGCATTTGATTTGTACAGCAAAGGGTTTGGGGACCAAAACACAGCATCTAAAAATCCGCAAGGTAAGCTCTTTATGAGAGCGCGACGAGCTGGTCAACCCAACGTAAGGACGCAGCCGCGGCAGGGTGAGGAGGCAGGCGCATCTCCGCTCCCGCAGCGGCTGAGCGCGGCGCCCAGGCAGAGGCAGGACCAGGTACTTATGTCAGGGGCATTGCCATGGCAAGAGCCGAAGAATTCGTCTCCAGTAAGCAGCGGCAAACCCAAGTGCCCACTGGCGTTTTCCTGGAGGCAGTTACTTCTTCGGGAAGCATTCAGGAACAGAATTTCAGCAGAGTTGGACCTTTTCTTCTGTTACTGATCCACATGTCAATGTTTTATAAGAAAAGCCCAGAATTACCCTACACTTAGTCCCTAGGAACAGACACAATTAGAAATATCATTTAACAGCAAATAAGTAAACACACAGTTTAAAACCCAAGAAGATTTTGTTTTGAACAAACAGACTGTGGCAAAGGTGGAACTGAGAAGGGGGTATGAAGAGAGTTTTGTGTATTTGGTGCATGTATGTTTGCAATACAGTAAGAACCAAAAAAGCCCTCAACACAGTCCTGTGTCTTACTTCCCAGACGCCCTTTTATTTTCTTTGCCTGTTGAAAATAAATTGTTCTTTTGTAGTGTTTCTCTTTTCAGTCCGACTGTCAGCTATTATTTTTCTATTTCCTCTTTTTGTCACTTTGCATTATTTTTGGTGCTGTAATTCCCATTTGTTCCCACTCCTATCTTCCTGTCTCCCATTGTTCCATTTTTTAATCCCCAGTTTTACTCTTCTTCGGCTCTTTTTTGGCCCATTCTCAGTAGGGTTTGAGAGAATACCCAGGCGTGACTCCCTGCTATAGCAACCACACCTCCCCAGGAAAGCCACGACAATCTCTTCGGGAGGAGGAAAGTCTTTCACAAGCTGGCAGCAAAAGTAAATCCTTCTTCAAGGAACAAGAAGGATTAGCGGAGAGCAGTGGGCTGCAGACTTAACCCTACCCCTCATTTCTTTAGAGCACCAGTCACTCAGAACCCCGCTGTGATGTACAATTAAACAGAACCCAAAAAAATCCTGAATGACACAAGAGCCGGATTGTGTAAAGGTTTAATTCCACTTTAATACCTTTCCAAGTTCAGAACTCAAAGATAGCAATTTAACCCAAGAATCCCCATCTGAGCATGAAAAGTTGCTGCTTGTCTTACAAAAGTCCCTGCTATATTCTGCTCTAAATCATGTTCTATTAGCCTGGCCTTCATTGATTAATTTCCCCCACACACACATCATCTCACATCGTTTTTCTTTACTGTCCTTCTTTCACAAACTTTGCTCTTCTGAGAAGACAGAAGAGTCTTACCAGAGGCACAGAGCTTTGGGAGAAACTCTGTAAAAAGGACCACCGAAAAAGGAAGAGGAACACAAGAAAAAACAAAACCAAACCCCAATAACTCAGGCAACTAAAGGTGTGTCCTGCAACGTCTAGGAATGATAATTTATTCTTGTCATGTACAGTCACTCTTATTAACATCATGTCAATTACTTATTATTAATACTACGATGGAAAGTAAATAGCTCTCTTAATACAGGCTTTTTTGAAGACTCCAAACATCTGATTCATCTTTTTTACATTGATGAATGGACATCTGATTCATCTTTTTTAAGTTAATGAACAGACTAGGCTAGTTATTCTAGTATGGACGATTACTGTAGCTGCTCTATAAACTGAATTTTTAGATTAACACAGAACCACCAAAATCTCCTAGCTTCTGTAAGGCCAAATACAGCTGACAGAGTCCTAAAGACTTAGCTATCGGCACCTGTGTTTGTATTCAGGCTTCAGTAAACTAGACTCTCTAAATCCGTACGAAAGGACTTATCAATAAGCAAGGCCCTATAGCATGTCCAGACCCTCCTTTTGCCTCGAACAGTAGCACAGGTTTTAAGTTATTCCAGCAGTTAAACATATATCACACAGGACACTTCCACATGTGTGAAAATGAAATCCCATTAGACACCAACAACATTATTAGGCATGCAAAGAGGATTATTCCCTTAAGCTCACAAGACTGAAAGGTTTGTCTAAACATTTTATTAACTTTTTCAGAATTTTTTTTTAATTAAATGAAAACTTGTAAGTAGGTCAAAGCTGGAAAATGCTACTTAACTTTTAGTTATGTGTGTGTATATATATACACTATAGACAGACGCACGTGCATACAGAGAGAAGAAATAGAGATGCCTGTTAGAGAGAAAGTGAACAAAATCCCCACCACATCATATCAGTACAGCATTCCTTTCTTTTGGCGAGAAAATTTGTACAGCTTGGAATTGTTCTATAAAAGCACAGAAATATCCCATGGTATTCCTGAGGGCTCCATAAATGTTTCCAAAAATTAGGTGCTTTGTTGAATATCTGGCTGAAAAAAAATCCTGCTCTAACTGTATTGTCCTTTCCACAAAGTTGACAAAGCACTTTTTTGTTTTGTTTTTAACAGACTATTTGCTGAAATAGGATGAAGTTTGCTCACCAGTAATTCTGAGGTTCTTAAGATCATCTGCTAAAGATAAATAAAGGAGGAGAAGCTGTGTCAATTTTTGCTTCGGTTAAGTGAAATGAAGAACTCCTTTGACGCTATCAGGAACAGGATTGGGTCCTCATTCACAGGTAAGATGACTTTAAAAACGCTTAGCTCCATTGAGAGGTCGGTCCTAAAGCTACTTTCTGCTACTCCCTCACAGAAGCCCCAGCTTTGACATTAAAGTGTTGTTAGCAGCGTCTCACTTTGCTGTGGGAAGGAAAATGATTCCTTTTTCGGATCTCACATCAACACATCACAATTCACAAAGCAGTTTGCGAACTGCCACAAAATTTTGTGAACGCCACAGGCGACACTGCAGCAGACACTTGTACGTCCTACCTGCTGGCGGGGATGGTCACGTAAGGGGCATGGCTGATCGGCACATTTCTCTTGTTCTCATTTCACTGACAATAGGCATTAAAATATTTAAGATTTGCTTCTAGCACTGCACCAAGCAGGCAGGAAATGTAGAAGCTTGGGTGTACAAGTTAATGAAATATGGTTGGGTGAACATAAGCTCTTCATTTAGACAATAACAGTTACTGCTGCAGTTTCTTTGTACCCACTTTATGAAAGTCATAAACTCTCCAAAGAAAAGCATGAGCTGTTTTACCCTGATGGTCTTTGACTCCCTCTCACTACCTGCTGGCGCACTTAGAAAGCATGAACTGCCTTTGAACAGATTAGGACCAAGTTAAAGTGTGACAACATCTTAAGCTTTCTCCACATGTTGCCAATGATTTCCAACTAAAGATGTTACCCTCATCACTTCTGCCACAATGATAAGAATCTATAGCCCACTCACTTGAGGAGATAAAAGCGGTTTAGCTGGAAGTATAAAGTACTCTGACTTGCTAAGCTGAGTGGCTGGCTGTCCCAACCTAGCTGAATTTCTCCTCTACAAAGCACAAAATCCTTATCATTAGGGACTTAAGCTGCTTTTTATTTTGAGACAAAAAGAATACTGTTTATTGGCATCCAACTCAAACCAGCTGTAAACAGTTGCTTTGATGAAGAAGCAGCTACAACTTCGGTATGCCCGAAGGCACATACCCACTGAGTGTCAATCATTAAAGGAAGAATGTAAGGTGTATACCGGGTCAAAAGAAGGCCAAGGGACATTTAAGACCTCAGGGATCCTGGATATCCCGGTTTGCCTTTAGAACCGAAAGAGGATTTTAAGCTATTCTGCTGTATGACCTTTATCTCAAGAGGCAGCTCCGTCGCTAGGCTCAGCCCTGAGTTTACCCACAGGAACAGCAGACTTGCGGCATTAGGCTTTTCTCCCCAACACGACTGTGGAAGCAACATGGTGAACTTTGATTTGACAGAGCCTAAACGGCTCCAGAATACTGCACCTCATGACAAACTCAGGATCCACACAGCCTGTGACCACAGAAATCCTGCTGGTTTCTATAGATATTTGAGTCACAGATGTGCAGGGCACTCCAAGTAATTTTAATTCTTGTATCAGCCCTTCTTGTAACTTCTTTCTTTCATCAAGAATCACTTTACTGGCTGCAACAACTACTTAGATTAAGAGATGCCCCACCAACCATTTTGGTGTGAGAAGTATAAAATTGTTCTAAAGATGAAACGGCAGGAAGATAAAAAATTTAACTAAAAAATAAGTCTGAGAACCAACAGCAATAGCTCTGTCATAAAACGTGTCTCTACAGTTGTAAATCCTCTTGTAAGCAGATACATACCAGCAAAAAGCCCAGATCTCAGGACAAGAGTCTCAGGAGTGCGTAGGCAATTCACAGATTCTGTTTGGAAAATAGTCGCTCTTGGATGTGGACTTGGAAGGGGTTCGTAGTCATCAGAAGAAAGCAAAATAGTCCCATTTTTGTCATACAGTTCACTCTGAAAGTGCTAGCTCTTTTCTGTTTCCTGAAGGGGGCTAGCCCAGTTCCTACTGTCATCAGAGTTAAATTAGGTCTCAGGCAAATAAATGCACACGTGGTGTGGGTTTCTTACATATCTCTACTTGTTCAACATTACACTTTAATGTCTTTATTTGGACAGTAGCACCTACTAAACACTTTCTAAACACAGAGAAAACATGCAAGCCCTGGCCCCAGAAATGTAAATTGAAGAGAGAAACAGTCATGGTTTGAGAGGTGAAGCGGCTCAATTGTTGATGGGCCCCTGATTCCTCAGTCGCAAAGTTCAACACAAGCGGGAAATAAAAGCCCACTTCTTACCGACTCCCCCTAATGAGGTTCACACTGTCTCCGTTCCCACCATTCCCTGACACAGACCATTAAAAAAGTCCAATTGAGGGGGCACTCGAGGTATCATGCTGCCTGACACTGGGGCTAGCTTTGGGTGCTGGCATGGCCTCCTCCACCCCTGCGCGCGGAGGGAGCTCCTGCAGGACCCCCCTCGGGGCTGCAGCAGCTGAGGTGGCTGCTGCCTCCCGGCCGTCCCCGGCAGATCGCCACCCCCCAGAGGGACAGCAACGCCCCTTTGACGCACAGCCGCCTTCCTGGCCCCGTGCATTAACGCAACCCCACAGCAGCAGCGTTCAGCCAAAAATTGCTGGTCTGAAACATGCAGCGACGCGGAGTGGAAATGCATTCGCTGCTCCGCAGGACTCAGGGGGGCGGCACTCCCCAGTGACAGCCAGCACCCAGAGAGGGGACGCAGCACCCACAGCCCCACCGCTGGCTTCAGGGTAGCCGGGGGCGAGCCTCACACACCTCGTGTCGCTGTCTAGGAGTCAGCTGGGTGACTCTCCACCAGCAGATCGGTACACTGTACGTGGAATTGAATACTGAGGCCAAACCTGAGACTCCCTTCATGGAAAACTCCCTCGGACACTGCCAAAGGACCCCTTTATAACATATAAGCAGGAAGAGACAGTTCTCTGCCACCCCATCCCCAGTCCAATGTGAAACTGTCTGTAAACCCGTCACATTTCAGGCTCAACCTCCTCAGCAAGGCACCACGTAGGAGAAGCGCATCCCATTCCAGCAGGGAAAGAAAAGAATTGAAGAAATGTGCAGGTGTGGCCGAGGAAGGGCATAAGATAGCATCACTGACGGCAGTGACACCTGGGGAGGGATCAGCAGAGTACGGACAGCCCTGGGGGTTGGTCTCCTGCAGGACTCCAAACCTGGCGGAACTCTGGAGCATGGACAAATCCAGCACGCCCAGCGCAGGGCTGCTGCTCAGCTCCGCGCTCTTGCCAGCGTGGCAGGGCATAGCTGGGACCGACAGCGCTTCAGGCAGTTGGTGCCTCACTTCTGCACCCCTGCAACACTATCCAAGTCCCCTGATGTGGCTCAATTTGCAGCCTGGCCTGTCTTGTGCAGCTGCCTGCAGCCTCCCAGTGCTCATGCAACTCCTCCCTGCAGCAGCTTCGTAAACGTTTGCAGCCTGCACGGTTGTGAGAGACCCAGCCCATGGCCCACACCTGCACACACGCCAGTCTCACGGCCAAGACTTGGCTCCCACGGCCAAGAAATACAGAGGCCCCAGGCCAGCCCTAAGCTCCACCGCCGGTCTCCTGTGGGTGGAAGGAAAGCAGAGCGCCTGTTCTGCGGCGTGCTGGAGAGAACAGGCTTTCTAAAGACCAGGCGCATGGATGCAGATGTCCCCTCGTCATGGGAGCAAAGACACCCTGGGGAAGCTTGGCCACCCGTGCCTACAGCTTCGTGCTGCAGCCAGGCTGGCACGGACCCTTACAGAGGTTAAACACCAGCTGCTCTGGGCAGCCCGTGAGGGTGGGCTGGCATGAGCTGCTGGCCCTCCGGCCACCGTTCCTCCTCATCGGACCCTCTGCCTGCTAGATGCTGACGTCTGACAGTTCCCCCAGGCTTCCTCCCGCTCCCCATCCCCGGCACAGCAAGAGAGCTTTCCCGAAATGAGCAGCGGTACAAAGGGTTTCAGCACTGAACGGCAGTGCTCGTCACTGGGTTGCAGAGTTTATGGCTCCTTTAGAAGACCGGAGCAACTGTTTCAGTGTGAATTCAAATGCTGAGTTAACTTAGCTACTAGGTGGGCCGGGCTAACCAGATCTCATTCACGGCACACAAGCTGGAATAGCTACGTATTTTATAGAAAAGTGTTATTTCTATAGAAGGCCCTGGTGCCACCAAAGATGTGGCTCCTCCAGGCACAGGCACAGGCACAGGCACAGGCTCAGCAGCTCCTTCTCCTCCTCCCATAGCTGGGAGGAAACACACCAGTTTTACCAGTTCCTCTGGGAGATACAGGGCGCATCTCCCTGCCCACATCCTCACAGATACCGCAAACAGATACCCTTTGTTTTGGGGATTCAGTTCAAAATTGCTGCCCGGGCTTGGAGCCCTCCCCAGGGCTCTTGCCAACCTCACAGCCTCTCCCTGGCCATACCTGCACCCACAGCACCATCCTCCCACTGCCCACTCACGCCGCCAAACCGGGAGCCAGGCTTTCCTGCTGCTGCTCGCCCCCACCCTTTCACAGACCGCATCCACAGAAAGATCTCTAGCCCTTGCTGCGCTGGTACCTGCCTGGCGTTCAGCTTCCGAACGTCCGTTCGATGCAGCCACTCCTCCCAGGTACACCTCACACTGCTGGAATTGCACGTATTATTTTGGGCTTGCATGACCGGCAAAAGACAGTAGAAAGTTTGTGGCGCTGTTAGATTATACAGCGTTACAGACATAGTATAGAAAAATAAGTCTTCGCAATTTATCCTGTTAAGAAATTTTCCTGCATAAAACCCCATAAAGTCTTTTTTAAAAGAGACAGTAGTTCATCTTTATTGTCACGTTGATATCTTTATAAACTTACTCTAGTGATCTATAGGAAAAGCAAACCAGACAGCTCTGTATTTATGGGCATATTTAAAAAGCCTCTTATATTTAACAACTGCATTTAGCTGCGTTAACTGCAAGTTGCAGTAATAAAGGCTCTGCACACTTCGATGCGAAATTAAAGAAAGTTCTGCTCTTCAATAATACATAGATGCTGGTTTTTTCATTACTCTTTAATATCATTTCCATTTAGTTTATAAATAATTGTAGCTAGCTAATGAAACGAAATAAAACCTGCCTCCAACCCATTCCCTAGAGCAAACTAAACTCCTCTTTTTAAAGCTTCTTAATCACCGCCCAGTTCTTACAAAATTAGCATAGTAATGGGCTTTAAATTGAGCCTCTTTGTTTTTTAATTAAGCTCCCAGCAGGTAAAAATAAAACAGATTATTGAAGAATATGCCAACACTAATAGCCTGAAACTCTTTTGACAATTAAAAAGATCCCATGTTAACCCTTTGGAGGAATCCTGCATGCTAATTAGTCACTCTGAGGCCCAAATCCATCAGCATTCCATCTAGACACCTTGTAACGTGGAGATGGTGAAGCCCATCTGTGTCAATACCCGCCACCCTTTCCAGCGGAAAGGTGAGGCACAAACTCCCTGCGGCAGCAGGACTGTGCAGGGCGGCAGTTGCCGACCCGCAAGCGCCGGTTTGTGCTGGACACGCGTGGGGCAGCACCCACAGAGCCCGGCCTCGGGAAGCCGTGGGACGACGCAGGCTTTGACGCCGTCCGCCGGACTGCCGGGGCTGGCTGGGCTCGCCGACTCGCAGCGGCGGGGCAGAGCTGCGTGGCGGCGGTGGGCGAGGGAAGGCCGGCACGGGCGTCGCCGGAGCTGCTCCTCGCGGCGAAGGCCGCCCGGCGCTGGCCGGTGCCCGCTGCGGTGCCCGCTGAGCCCGCAGCCCGGGCTGGGCCGCAGCTCCAGGTCTGCTCCGTCTCCGTCCCAGCCCCAGGGCCTCTGCCTCAAGCCCCTGGCGCCCGTACAGCTGGCTCTGGTGCTCAGACAAAGAGCCCCTCTCTCGGCCTTTCAACTCCAGCGCTCGCTGTTTGGCGATGCCTCCTTGGAGCCTCTGCTGCATTTAGTACAAAAAAATTAGCCGGATGCCAGAGGTAGCAGCCCTGGTCGGCATTTGAGCCCCTGAGGCTTATTTGGAGTGTCTGCCTAGCAGCGCCAGTGCCCCAAACATGCCGGAGACACAACTACTCTTTTTTGCTTAGCAACATCAAGCTGCCCCAGAGGCGAAGGTAAATCTTAAGCAGAACAAGGGGGTTCAGAAAGAGCAATGTCGAAGCCGCGCCGTGGACAGCAGTGATTCTCTGGGAAAATTTACTAGATACTGCTGGCAGCCCAGAAATAGGAATAGCACAAAGTTTCACTGGTGGGTCTCTGTCAAATATTTGGAAACCTCTTTCCGAGTCCCACACTTGATTTTCAGCGTCGGATTCAAGCGTCAAGTCAAGAGTGTGAGGTGCTGGCTGCACTCTGCTCGCATCCAGCCAGGACCATTAATCCCTCGCTTTCGGGAGGGCTGTGTCCAACCCCAGCAATGAAATCAACAACATGAAAAGCCCATTCATTTCCAAGAACGCTGATCACTCTGCATCCTTCAGAGACTCGCAATAAATGGTACCGAATGCTCTTGTGTACTCAGTAAAACCCTGTCAGGTCTTAGGCAGCTGCAGTAACTACTGGCAGTTGCTGCTTCATATTACACCTTATACCGCAGGGGTCACTGTGATGGAATTAGGGGCCGACAGAGAGCGTGATCAGATTTAAGGGCAGACTCCAGCCATGAATATATGCTGCCTTCTTTCACTGAAGCATCCGGGAGCCTCTGACATGTGTCCTAACGTTCCATTTTCAAAGACAAACGACAACTCTTGCGTCTCTTAACTGATACCAGATAATCTGGAGAAAGAAGGATGCACTTTGCTTATAACGGACTGTAAATTCATTAGGCGGAGACCTTCATTTACCCCCTGCGCAGGCATAAGCATTACAAACTTCACTGGGCATCTCTGGACCGTGCCCTGTCACAAGTATCACCAGCAGAATCATTCAAAACAACCTAAATCCCTCACAACTGAATTAACTTCCCCTGAACTACCCTGGAGTAGATCACGTATAATTTGTGTAAGAACCAGAGAGGCTGGACTGCAAGATGGTGAAGATGACTTAAGAGTTTCTTAGACGGGATCCTCGGTCTCACAACCCCTCTCCACTGCTGGGCCTGATGGAGAGACAGCTTATGTGTACAGAAATGCTAATTCCTCCTGGGACCATTTCAATTATGGGGACCTCTCCAGGAATATATTTTCTTTAAAGCAAAAAGCCGCAACATTGAGAATAAGCTCGCAGCATTTTCAGCACATCTGGCTGAGAACAGCTGGAGAGGCAGTATTCAGTACGCACTTCTTTATCCTTGTGCTTGAGGTTTGTCAGCTCTTGGTGGGGCTCCAGGGGGCTGGAGAAGAGAGCAGCAACTTGTGAGGGAGGCGTTTCTCAAATCCCCGCAGCACTGACTTTAGAGAATGCAGAATCCACTGCAGCAAACAACTGAACTCCAACCATTTCATACTGAAAACTTCCAGCAAACTGAGGGTAACGATCCCCTACGCCTACGAGATTTATACTACAGATGTCAAGCTGGAAAGCGTACATACGTGCATTTTGCATTACATACCTTGTGCCATGTCACATTAAACAAGCTATTCTATGAAGTTGGGCTGGCATAACCATTTTGAAGACACGCGTTCATCCCAATGCATCTCAAGGACATAGAAATACAAGAGGAGCTCAGCACAATGGTACATTTAAAAATACTTCTGCCTTTTTTGACAGTTCTTACCAGGCCCAGAGACATTCCTTACTATATGAATAATCCCTCTCCCACCACAGAATCAGTCAAAATGGAATAAACTTTTTTCCACGTCTAATCCCGATTGGTTTTCAGCTGCGGCTGCAGATGGAACTACGACAAACCTACCAACTTTTGCTCTGTGTGCACAGGCTGTTATCTCCACCAGCGTCTGACCTTTTGCAAATGTGATCCAAGGTGACCTTTTACTATTATTGCAGCAGTAAATGCAGTTTTTCAAGGAATTCTCACTGGAGCATGTTTTACATTAGTAGTTGGTATGCATCAGAAAATCCAACTTCTCTGCTGTGTAGGGTTTATTAACACAGCTATCTCTATAGAGATGTACAATGTTATATGAACCTTATATGAAACTAGCATTATCACCAAGCCACTATCAAGCAGCACCCTTCAATGGGCAATGCAGCTGTCCAAACAGTGCCTGTTGTACCTGGGTGGCATACAGGTACTTGTTTACTCTCTTCCAGCAGAATACACACAGGTAATTCTTCTGGATTTCATCACTGTCCCTTGTTTTATGCTTTATATTCAACCTCTCAGGAAATCAGAGAAAGGTATTATTTCCTAACAAAAATACCTGTCGTCTGATCACGGCTGGCAGCTTCAACCTCCCCCCCGCCCCCCAAATGAGTGCTTTCGTTTAACGTCTCCTTGGCGGGAGTGTGTTTTATACTGGCAAAGTGTAATATGGTTTATTTTGGATAAAGAATACCCAACCACTGCTTGTTGAAAGCTCACACTGTCCTTTGTCTGACAGTGAAGCTGGACTTACTGGTTGCTCAATAGAAAAGAAAAAAGAAAAAAAGGCTACACATTGAATTCTTGTTAGAAAATTAGACTCTCGACAGATCAAATGTTAGTCCAGAACCAACTCTGCTGATCCAGGCAAGGGGCTCTCTCACAACTTGGAAGCACATTCAGAAGTTACCAAACCCAAACAACAACAACAACATGAAAAGAACAGTGTTTACGTCCTAATGGTCTTTTAAGAGCTCGGGTATTGGGAAAAACACATCTGCTAAAGACTAAGATCAGAAATTGGACAGCAGTGCCACAGGCTTCAATTTTTTCACCACACCCTCCTTCCTGCACCCGTCTGGTTCACTAAAAAAATTGCTCAGCCTCGTCAATGCTAATCCACACATTCAAAAATGGACATAGAATTTATTTCTTCACAGTGCGCTTTTTTTAATCGCTTCACCTGCGAAGCCTTGTGGGACCCCAGAAGTCCTCGCGCAGCTTCGCGTCACTCCTGCTCCACCAATGGCTCTGATGTGGGCTGCCAGTGACCACCACCTGTTTCGCCCACCGCCTGGGGACAATCGTACTTCCCAGGGGTCTGGAAGGGCTTTGAAGAGCAGTTTCCAGGCGTGTGCCTGCCGCGGCCGTCAGGCGCTGCTGCGTGCAGCTAGCAGGTGAGAGGGATCCTACACCTTCAGCAACTCCAGCTCATGTCTCCTTACCAAGACATGAATGAAACTCGACGACAGTAAGGAAATGGATAGGTCAGGGCTGGCTTTGAGCTGGCTGCACGTGTTCCTGCTGGTCTTCTCCAGCGAGAGCTCTGCGTACTGCCGCTGCTTCTCCCCTCAGCTGGAGGGCGGCACCTTTAACGCCCCTGAGCGGGTCGAGGTCTAGTACATCTCCTGTTCTGGCCCGGGCATCATCTGTGCTTAACAGGGCAGGGAAATAAAACTCGGGGATAAGGCTTGGAAATTTCTGGTGGGGACGACCCCAGCATTCCCGGTATGAGACCCACCTCTGCATAGACAGATGCAAAAAGCAGTGAAGGTCAGATAGGGACCTGGTAGGAGGCAGTTGTCACCTTGAGAAGGACCGAGGTGGGGCTATGCAAGAGAACAGTTGTTGGCAGCTTGGAGAGTATCCGCGTGAGGATGAGCGAGGCTGATGTCTTAAAGGTCCCTGAGCATTTACTTTGCTTGAAGACAGAGTAGCCGCTGATGGCATTGCTTCCCGCTTTGAACACCTGAACATGTTGAGGGAACCTTCTTCCAGCTCCTCATCTTGAGGACATTTCGCAGTAAAACACAGGCATTTCCAAGGAACATTTGCATTTTCTGAAAAGATGCAAATTCTTTTGGCCAGGAAGACATTGTCTCATGGTTGTACGCTATGAAAACCTGTGTCTGCTAATGCAAACAACTAAATTTTATCATTGACTAAATTTATGAGCTTTAATGAAATCCATAGCTTTCATATGAGTAAATCGATAACATTCAAAATAATTTGGCACGAAAATGCTAAGAACAAACCCAGTCAGCCACTCTTCCACACTCTTTGCAACACATATCTAAGTGAGATGACAGACCTGTTGAACCCCTAGAGTTGCAATCTCATTTGGAAAATATACATGCATTTTTATTTCCAAATTCTGTCAGAACTGGGAGGAGGACTGTGCAGGTTTGGTAGTTAACACAGCAGAAATCAGCCTTTTCCAAACACAGGGTTCTGGAAAGAAGCTGAAATACCAGGATTGTGTGCAATAGTCACCTGTAAGGAACTCCTGGGTTGGTCAAAAAAAGCTCATGTCCCTTTGTAAGTACAGGATGAACAGATTAACAGGGCGCCCTTCCAAATGAGCCCTTGTTCACAAACGTTACTGAATTTAGGAGAAAAGTATCATGAAAGCTACCACCAATCCCACCAGCAATCACACATACAGAGAAGCCTTGGGATGACACTGGCAGAAAATGTAAAACGAAAAGGGGAGCACCTGATTCAGATATCATGAAGATGCAGGCAGCTCAATGCAAGTCTGTGCATTTGCACTCTAAAGCTGGTGCACACCAGATAAGTACCTGCCTTAAGTTTCTATCACTTGTCAGTTCATGAAGAATTAGTAAAAGCTTGTCAGTAACTTTCAACAAAAGCCCTAACCTTTCTTGATCAGGCTCTGCTTTCAATTTTGTTAAATCATCTTATAGTAAAGACTAGGATTAACCTACAAATGCAAATACAAAGCAATTAGAGTGGTTTCTGTAGTAACACAGGGATGCAGAAGCAAATCTCACACAGCTGACGGTGTTCTGCTTCCCAGCATTAAATACATGCTCCGGAGCAGGAAGATGGCCCCAGCAGTGAACTGCACAGCCTCTACGCACATGAAAATGGGAGCATTTCTGCCATGCTACGGGGAGATTACAAAGCAGAGGAAAAAAGCGTGTGGGTCGGTTTTGGGGTTTTGTTTGTTTGGGGAGTGTGTGGTTTTCTTCTGGTTTGCGCCTTTGGGAGACAGCAGAGACTTGATGTGCTGCTGTTCTGTTCGTTTGTGAAGAAATGATGCCCTTACTGTCAGTATTTGCTGAAGGGAGGTATACAGGAGAAGGAAGGGGATCGGTTCTGGTTTTCCGTGTCGGAGAACACCAGCACAGATGAGATACCGCAGGAGAACCCTTCAGAGTGCTCTGCCAAGGGTGATGATAGCTGACATTAAAGTCAAACTGCATGGAGAGAGAGAGCACCTACGCAGCAGTGACTTACACTCCCACATTAGGAAGGCGCAGGGACTAGCCTAGAAATACTAAAAGGGAATAAATAGGGAAGTGAAATGTTGGTCAGTTCAGGAGAAGAAACGAGAGACAGACCTTTGTATTATATCAAATATTACATTATCTATATAGGCTTCAGAGACACACAGCAGCAGCGTGTTTATTTGCGCACTTTTGCAGACTGCAAAGATCTACAAACTTTGAGGCATTTAGGTGTGCGTGCACGCATATCTAAACTGCGATGCACTCCTTTGATGGTAACTGCACAGAACAGAACAGAACTCCCAGGTCCACAGCACCCTGCAAAACCTCAGGCCATTCTGCTGCGGCGCCCGCAGGTTCGCCAGGGCAGGCTGCTCTGCGAGTCTGTTCTTAGTGAGCAGGGATCATCCCAGAGCTGCACCGCTGTCAGTAACTGCTCACAGAAGACGTTTCTTTACTGGCCTTTACTTATGGATCATCTGCCACACCCCAGGCAGGCACAAGGGTAGAGGCATGACTTTTCAAATTTCTGCTCTTTATTGAGAAGAAAGCTTTAACTCTTTATCGCCCCATCATACTTCCTCATCCCACCGGTGCGTCCCCTTGCTAGCTGTGCTCCACCCCATAAGGCGCTGTGACTCTAACGCAGTATTTACCTCCCGTTCACCGCACGCTCTTTGCCTTTGCCTGGCTTTTCCATGTATACTCTTAAGTTCTTCACGACAGCAACTTTCGGCTTTCCCGTGCTTTACGGTGTCGAGCACAGCAAGCTAGGATCACTTTTGTGACAGCCGTGACTAACAGTACTGGTCCAACCCAGCAGTGAGAACGGGAAAACCAAGGCTGAGGAAGCAGGACTGCCGCCCTTGTGTTTCAGCGCGGTGCTCAGGGCTGGGGAAGGGCCGGGGAGCAGCTCTGCGGCAGCCTGCCCGCTGCCCACCCGGCGCTCTGGGGCCGGCCTCGCTTCTCCCGCTGCTCCGCCGGCGTTCCCCGCTGACGGTCCCACAGAGAGCGGGGTGACGGCTCCGATATTTTTCTTGCTTATTATATAAGCTGACGCCGGTCATCAGCTGCCAAATGGCAGAAACGGAATAGGATAAGTGTACATGGAGCTGAACGCCAAGCCCAGAAGCGTCATTCAGCCCCGTGGTTTCTTGTGCTCCTGCACACACTTCAGTATTTGACGTTTCACAGCATGTATCGGTCAAAACTATCACCTAATTGCAGTGATGATCTCTTGGTTAAGAGCGAGCTCTTGGCAGAGCTTCAAGCCCTAATCGTTTCAACTGAGTCCAACTGCAAGAAAACAACTACCTTTAAAGCTGTCATTTCTTATCGCGTGACCGTTACTGCCACCCCGTGAAGCTTACACGCCACGTCCTCTAAGTCCATCCTCTAGCTGACCCACATCAGCCCTCGAACGCCAGTGGTTTTGTGATTCCCCTTAAAAAGACCAAACTCTGGACAGTTTTGTGCGTAAGGCAGACTTGTACCTGGCAGTAAACTCGGCAAACAGTTTTGTAAATGTGAAAAAGATAATTA
This sequence comes from Sagittarius serpentarius, assembly GCA_034782735.1. Classification (NCBI taxonomy): domain Eukaryota; kingdom Metazoa; phylum Chordata; class Aves; order Accipitriformes; family Sagittariidae; genus Sagittarius; species Sagittarius serpentarius. The sequence goes on along the minus strand of JAVKLA010000052.1, from coordinate 20,543,556 downwards.
AATAAAAAGTAGCAAAATACATCTCCTGTGTTCAAGACATTGTCTTCCATTTTTCTCTCGTATTTTTGAAGCAATATTTTCCAATTTAATTTTTGTCGATCTTAAATTATCTGAAAGTGAGATAAGCTGTCCATGAATATTTTATTAGACTTGGCATTATGCAAATTAGCAAAGTTTGGACTTAACCATAAATTAGCTCTCAGCCCCCCAGAGGACTGCTCACATGATTTCCCACCTACTAAACACTGACCCTCAGCATTCTTCTGCTCTGGAGGAGCTGAATGCGATTCCTGACGTGACCTGTACAGATAGAGAGAGTGAGATAGGTTAGGGCTCTAAAAACCAGCCTGGAACGCAGACCTCCTTTGGCTGTTGATGAAAGTGTAATTATTTTTAAAAACCTTTCAAGATAAGTGACATACAGAAAAGGTATGAAGACTACTTACATGATTTCCACACTCTGAAACAGTGATTTTGATGGGGCTTATAGCACTGTAACTGTTTACTTCAGCAATTCTGCCCACTCATCTCACAAAATAATAGGGAAATCCATAATTAAAGGCAGATTGAAATGCCGAACTCGGTCTTCTGACTTGCCTGTTCCTCCCCTGCAATGTACAAACATGAACTAGAGCACCTAAGTGCAAATACAGCCCTGCAGTAACCACCTAAATGCGCCTCCTGATCCAAAAGCAAAACAAACAGAAAGGTATTTCTTAGGGAACTCTTAAAATGATTATTACTTACAGCACACAGTTTATTTGCAACTACCAAACCCTACAGGCTGGATGAATCTCCAAGCTCTTCTTTTTGTTACCCGCCAGAATTAGAAGTATGATAGGCTTAATTTAAACCATATTTCTCAAACCTCTAAGTGGTTTAACAGAGCTGAAAAGTTTGTCACCCTGTAGAAAACAATTTTATGTCATTTTTCTATCAAAAATTCACAAGCTCTAATAAGCAAACTGAAAAAAACAAATTACGAATGTGTTCTTCCCAACACATGCGTTCTTCCTTTAAGACACATTTTCTTGAGCCCATGGCAGACTTCCATACAGCACGTTACAGCATAGCATGATGCATTTGCTACAGGTATGTAACTTAAAACTGTTTGTAAGAAACATCCTAAACATGTCCCTTGCTGTAAATGTGACATCTTTACAGCATATGCTTAGTAAATGAAAGCCCTGGGAAAAGGAGGAAAGTCAGGATACCTCCCATATAACTGATTGTAAATTCTTGGGCACCAGGTTTATATTCTTAATAACCTACTAGTTAGACTTAGTGTGTCTGTTCCATCTAAGTCAATTTAAATGAGGTGTACCAGATACAGTACATAAAGTGTTTCATACTTGTGGAGATATGTTTAACTATTGTTTCTTTAGGAAAATCTAATAGCTAGCTCCATTTAATCACTGTCAGATGTTCTACATGTTGCAAGTGGTAACTTCCTTGACACAAACTGCTTTTAATCAGGAATCTCCAACATATCTTGCATACATCTCAGACTGACTTTTGTGATACATTAAAAAGTTTTTATAGTATTTATTTTTTTGGCCATATTACCCTCGTTTACTTTTTGCTTTACTGGGTACTTAGGAAAAACCCTACAAGGTAACTTTTTCTTTCTCTGGAAAAGGCCATGAATTCCATGGGGTTTCATAAAAATTAAAACACAAATGCAACACCCCCCACCTCCCCCTCCCACAAGCTCTCACCACACTTACTTGGAGTCTGGGTTAATACAATCAATTCTGTCAAACTGGTGCAAAACCCAGCCTTGGGCCCAGTGCAGTGTTACTGTTCTCCCTGATCTCAACGGTTGTTTGTAAACACATCTTGGCTGAGAGCACGCGGATGGAGCACTGATAATAACAGCCTTCAAACTATGTTCTTTAACTTCTTTGACTCTAAAAAGGCAATCAAAGCCACCCCCCAATGTGTGATTAAATATACGCAGGGGATAATCTCGCCTCCGAAAAGCTGGAGAAAAGGTGGTGTCGAGACTGGTTTGAAGTGGCCTCCTTAATAGAAAAGGACGGTCCCTTTCTGTGTACATCATGATTTGCTTTGGGATTTCTGTTGTGCCCCGTAAGCCTACAGGATATTACAGCAGCTTTTGTGTCGCTGGTGACCCAGCTGTTCATTATTGAAAAATTCCACTGCTTGATGCTGAGGGCAGGAAGGCTGACCCCTCATCTTATGGACGTTACTATCTTTCAAAAGATACAGGATTAAAGGGCCGAGCAAAATCTGGAGGAAAGCTATGTCTGGTTTTCTGTGTTTTCGTTGTCTTTCGCTATATTGGCCCAGAGAGGGATGTTTGTACAGGATTTAATTAGTTGGAATCAGGCTGAGATTATTGTTGAGACTATTTACTCAGCAAATCTCCAGTCTGAGCCGGAGCTCGAAATGAGTCTGAATAAGAAAATCTAGGAGTGCTCAGTCTTACTGCTCATATTCTGTAACGAGCAGTGAGGCACGGATGTGAAGGGTCTGATCATGTGAGGTGCTGAATGCCCTTCGCCCCCACTGGGATCAATATAGCATAGGGGGAACTATCATTATATCACATGATTGAGCCTTAATCAGCTATAAATAGCAAGTGAGAAGATCACAAAAGCCCCTGAGGTTTAAGAACTTCTACTGCATTCTCTTGGGGACCATGGCTATAACACTACAGCATGATACAGCACAAGAAACAATGAAGGGCATGTTATCATCACTACTACAGTTGTGGGGATCCAGTCATTCCATATAGATCCACTTTGTATAATAAAAAAAGGTTAGGAATGTAAATTTTTTTTTTTTTTTTACTTTTTTTAAATTAAAACATCAACATTTGGACACGAGACTCTGGATCCATCAGCTTCAGTGGAAAAGAATACATTGCATCTTCTAGATACAAATAAGGTAGCTGGAAGTAGAAGCTGGAGGGGCAATCAGTATGGGAGAAAGCAAGGAATACAGTCCTGCAGTAGGACACGAGCATCTCTGAAAACACAGCGTATTCGCTTTTGGGCCTCCCCTGGTTCAGGCAGGGTGGAGATTCTGGCAGGAGATTCCCTGGGATTCACGTCAAACTCCTCAATAATTCGAGGCTCTGAGCTCTCTGCATTTCAAGGGGAGGGTAGTCACTACTAGGAAAGGTTTGTAAAGGTCAATAAGCTGCCGTTCATACTTTGTACCATAACACAGGTGCTTCAGTCACCACGTGCAGACGCAGAGATACTGATGCACTTTCTGGGGCTCTGGAGGGAACAGAAGTCGTCCCTCGGTCTACCCTTCCAACAGTGCTCCTCCGTGCAAGCATTCAGGTGGAAAGCCACTGCAACACACATAGTTATTGGACTACATTTCCTTGTAGGAGGACCTCCACCAAAATTATGAATAGCTGCTTGCAGACGCAAGTGGTCATTGTCCAGTGTATTCGAGGAGGCACTAAGATTGCTAGGGAGAAGAAAAACATGTGGGGTCGGCTCCCCTTAGCCAGACACAATCCTCATCAAAAAGTTACTCCCTGTGATTTATTAGGCTTGAAATCTCAATGATGACCCAGAGCTAGCCGCCAGGACTTCACGTCTTGAACACTAAACAAGCCCAACGGTATCACTGCAGCAACATCCCATCATTAGATGAGAGTGTACAGAAACCAAAAGATTTCTGCCACGTCGAAGGATGTTTAAGGTGAGGCGGCCGTTGCTTTGGTTGCGCTGGTTACTATGGCATGAACCTGGCCCTGCCTGCGAGGGGACAGGGAGCTTTGCAGGCACGTTGGTCTGCAGATGTTACCATTCATGAAGCTGCTCTCTGCAGAGGGGAAAAGCCCTTCCCAGAGGCACGAGGCCCCTTGTTGCCTGGCTGCACTATTTCAGTCCAAATAATATTGTGTTTTAAAGTCACACTCACCAGACTGAAGAGTAACAGCTACAGAGAAAGCAAACAGACAAACTCCAGCGGGTCCTCACCAAGTCAGACACCAGCGACCACCCATTTCAAAAGACAAAAGCACGCTCTGACCCACGCCTCAAAGCAAAAGGCAGCAGGCATACTGAACATCTCCTCAACTACCGGAAAATTAAAATAAAGCAGGGAAGTAGCAGAAAATTCAGTGCTGCTCTCAGAACCCAGCTCTGACTTTTTACCAGTTTTGAGCAAACTCTTGGCATTGGCTCAAAAGGCTTTTTGTGAGCAAGCATGTTGTCAGCATTTTTCTTTTAAAGACATATAACCTAAAGTAAAAGAAGAAAGCCAGAGTGAGATTTATGCTGCAGCTTTCTTTCACTCCCCCCGCCCCTCCCCTTTTGGTAAATTACTGATGTTGATGTATTACTCAGCTCTGCAGGCTGTGGGCATATGACTTCAAAGGCAGAGGTTTACCCTGCCAGGAAAGAGGACAGGATGGACCTCTCCGGTGCCGGGGGTGAGGATCCTGCAGCTGAGCAAGGCAGAAAGGCATCTTATCTGTAGCTGCTGGGTAGCACTGGGAACTTCCCCAGACCTTTGCCAACTGTTCTCAACATGCCTGATGGATCAGAGGGCCTACGAAAATTATTGCCATGTTTATATTACATGGTTATATTATCTGCTTGCAGAAACCATAGCCCCCTTGTGCACTCAGACTCTTCTCCCTAAAGAAAGGAAGAGAATTTGAATAGAACAGAGTCTGAAGAGCAGCGAGATGCAGCACACAACAAACAGAAAAACCTTTTTCAAATATTTTGCTAGTGATCCTGTATGAAACAGCAAGTATGCATTCCTCCCTGAAATGCACTATGAGCTTTCGTAAATAAAGATTTTTCTGAAAGTTAAGATTTCATAAAATTCAGAGTATGGAAGAAGAGCTGTATGGCTCAGCTGACAGACAGACAGACAGAAACCCCCAGGCACTGCGCAGAGCACTCCTGGGGTGCCTGATCCAGCTCTGCAGCTGGAGGGGCTCAGTCTGCAGCTCAGGCTTTGGGAGAGAGAAGGCTTGACTGAACGGCTTCCTGCACTAGTCAGCAAGTACTGAACGTGTAACACGTCTTGTATACGTGGGTAAACTGTTTATCTCCTCCAAGAGGAAAATTGTATATATTCACCAAATTATTAGGTAAGAAATTAACCATGAAGGTTTCTTTTCTTTGAGTACTGGAAAAAACCTGATAATTCTAAACAAGGTAAAGCTCTGTGAGAACTGGGTCATTTAAAATAACCACAGAGATCTACCTATGTCCAAGCTGCAGTGAAACTCAAACCCTTCTGTTGTTTTAAAACTCTGAAGCACAAAGGAGCACCAGAGTAACACAGCACAGTCTGTGAGCTCGTCCGCAGCTGACGCTGGGCTGCCAGCACAGGCACTCACTGGACACAGTACCACTGGAAAATGAAGGGAGAGCGCGTTTGGGGCTGGAATACATGTGGGACATGGGGTTTTGGTGAGCTTTGGCACTTTGTCCAGATAGATTGTGGACACACAGCAGTACCCCAAGGGCAAACCATTTGAATCCTTTACTACTTATGCAAACAAAGATACTACTGAGTATGGGTGAAGCACTACAGCTACTTCTCCAGCTACAGGCCAACAGGGCATCAGACCTTCACATCCTCTCTGACAGGCAAATCCCCCCACAGCACGGGCAGCATCAGGACCCTTGGCAGTTTTGGGACCGCCTGCCCCGGCCGGGTGGGTTCGCTGTGCACACTCCAGCGCCGGGGAAAGGGGCTCTGCAGCGGGGCAGCGTGGGCAGGCACGTCTCACACACCAGCACCTGACAGGTGGGGGGGACCCTGCACGGTACCAACACCCACATTTGGAGCAGCGTCCACCCAGGACCGCAGCGCTGCAGCGGCGTGGATGCAGCAGCTTCGGCTGTGGGGGAAAGCGCATGTTGCGAATTCAGCGCTGTGGCTGCGCGGTTATTCATTGGATGACCAGAAAAGCACTGCAGCAAACGCTCATTTGTTTGGCTTTGCAGCCACACTTGCTCCTTTGTTGAGCCGGCGCGCAGAGGAGCGGGGCGTAAAATGACAGCTGAGTGCGCCCAGGCTGCAAGCGCCACGCTCTGCCCCTCGCGAGCCCTGTCGCACTGCCCAGCCGGGCAGCCACACACGGCGTGCTGCGCTCGCCAGGAGCTAGTGAAAGCCCTTCCCCCTCTCTTCTCCTCTCTCTCCCCTTTCTCCTTCTTTTCACAAAGAGGGAATGGAAGGTTAAAAAGCCCTGATCTGATAGCTTCGCCCAAGCTGTGTTGCACCTTGAGAGAATTGACATCCAAGCTGTTGACAGCGTGATTTCCCTGTCGGCTCATCCTCCCATGGAGAGCGACCAGGGCCAACATTTTTGGTGATTTATAAAGAAAACTGTTTTCACAGACAGAACATGAAAGACAGAAGCTCTAGATTACCACTAAGATTAGCATGCAAAAATGTATTTGAATTTCTGATCAGCAGGAGGCTTCAAAGGGACCAAGTGCAGATTAGCAGGTGTTACGTGAAAAAAGAGAGAGCGCTTTTGTGCTACAAAGTTGCACGAGCAAAACAAATATGTCTTTCACTTTGAAGGGCTGGGGAGGAATTTGTGGCCATTGCCATGGAAACTCAACAGGCCTTACGCTGTAAAGCCAGATTTTGGAGACAGAACTGCTGTTATGTCTGTATGCTGCTGAATACAACGTGTCTTTATCAGAAGGCTGGTGGGGAAAGTTAAATGACAATGTGACACCATTATGACACCTTTGTTTGTTTCAGCTGAATTTCCATTATCTCAAAAAAGGAAAGAGCACAGCAGGCACTTGCTTTCAATAATGGACCCCCAGAAATTACATTAACTTGGAGAAAAAAATTAAAGGCTCCAGAGGACCTTCATTATCATTAACATCTAGCTAAATTTTCTGGGCCAATATGGTCCCACCCAAAAATTGTGTAGGGTTGGTCTTTGGCTATATGTTTTAAAATGCTTTTTCCACTTTTTTCAGCCATCTGATCTCTGCCTCGTAACTGAACAGCGCTCACGTGAATCACTGGGCCCTGATTAGTTAGCAATGGTCTTCAACCAAACCAAAGCAGCCGTCTGGAGAGCACGCTACCGCCGTTTTCAACACCCTCGGCGACGGCGCTCGAGCCGTTACAAATCCGCATCCCCAGGCCCTCCAAACGGTGCTTTGCTCTGGTGCTGGCAGCGAACACAGGCGGCCACCGCAGCCTCTCGGGGGTATCCCCGCGCCCCGGCCCCCAGGTGCCCAGAGCAGCTGAAACGTCCCCCGAAGGGACAGGAGACGAGTCCTCCTCCCGGGCGGGAGGGAACAGAAGAGAAAGGCAGGGCAGCTCAGGCTGGAGGTGGTGAGGAAGGCCGAGGGGCAGCGACAGCAGGACAACAGGCCCGGGCTGCAGAGCTTCTCCTCCCTGTGTCTGGCTGCCTCTGGCTGCCCAGCGTACCCGGCCCCGGTTACAGATATCGTTTTATAAACGGAACACGTCCACAATTAACCAGTTAGTCCACCGCTAACTCATCACCATCAGCACATTTAAAACACACAATTAATTAACCGATGCCAAGATATTACACTTAAAGGTCACAGTATCTCACAGCTTCCTCTACACCATTTAGCCTTTGCTCACCAAGCAGCCCGGCAGGACTGATCGCAGGTTTTGTGACTGGGGAGCCTGCCCGCAAACCGCTGCTGCTGGGGCCACGACCAATCCCGAGGCCACGGACCTGCACTGCCGCGACCCTCCACCCCAGACAAAGGCCGCGGCTGGGCAGCCTCCTGCTCGCTCCAGCCGAGGGCCGGCAGGACGCTGCGTCCCCGGCGGGACACGCTGGCAGCGGGGCATTCGGGGCACCTTCTCCGGCGAGCGCTGGGGCAGCCGGTGCTGCCGCACACGGGGCCGTGCAGGCAGCGAGGGGGAGACGTGGGCAAGGGGCAATGGCTGGCGTCAGGCCAGTGCCCGGGAGAAAGGTGCTGTGTCTCCTGCCAGCCACCCCCAGCCCCGGCAAGGGGCACTGTGCCGGGGCAGCCAGCGCTCTACTGCCGATTATAACAAAAAAAAAAAAAAAAAAAGAAAAAGAAAAAAAAAAGACTATTTTCCCTGTGAAAATGCATCTCCCTCAGTGTGGCTGGGGTCCGTGGTGGATGGCAGCACAGCCACCAGCGCTGGGGCCATAGGGCCTCCTTCCCCAGAGGGCACGCAGCTCAGGCCCCGCAACCACCGAGGAGGTTACTTCACGCACGCTGGAAAATGAGGAGGCAGTAAAGGCAGAGGCTGTTGCTTTTCCACTGGTTTGGATTCCTCCATGGGGAGGGCATGGTTGCTGACACTGCTACCTACGACTGCCCTTACGGCCGGGGAGCAGCAAGCGCTCAGGGCGCACGGGAGCGCCTCACAGGGGGTGCAACCTATAAAGGAAACAAAAAAAATGGAAGACTTGGAAAGGCAGGGTTCAGACACCCCTCCAGGGCCAGGGTTCAGCAGGGGACCAATGCAGTGCTCTGTCTGCTACGCTTGTGTTTCCAGAGGATCCTGCCTCCAGGCACCTCTCTGAAGCGTGTTCAAGGTTTTGTGCGGTTCTCCTGGAGGACGCTTTACTTCACAGGTTCCCCCGGGGACTTTCTGGTTTCAGGGGGCTTGCGGGGGTGGGCTGACAGCAATAATTATTACTTCTGCTCCACTTACAGCTGGCCTTCCTAGAGAACCCTGGGCACAGGGATGCGGGCACCACGTCAAACCCGAGGCCGGTTCAGAGTGCCCTGGTAACCCCGAGCCAAGCTGGCTTCCTAGTTCTTGGACAGGAGTGTTAGAAGACGCTTCTTAGGCACACTGGGCTTTGGTTAGTTTCTCCCTGTAGAAAATCTCAATTGTTATTTAAAAAAAACCATAATCCACCAGTGCTTGAGTGAGAGTGAGCCCTATATAACACCTTAAAATGCCCTACTGCATTAAATTAAGAACATACCCTGTATGAGGCAGAAGCAGCAGTGCTGTCCAGACATTAGATATCAACCACCTGTGAAAAGAAATGAGTGTAACAATAGTTACGGGGAGTGCTTGAAACCCAGTATACTTGCTAGAACATGTATTCCCTGCCTTAGATCTCATTTTTAACTTCCACAACTACTTGCATAAGAATACCGACTTCCTTTCCAGCTTGACTTACCTTAGCCTACTTCATTCATATTTGCAAGTATGCATTTTGCCCCCAAGAAATCTGGCAGAAAACGAAAAGTGCTGTCCTTTTCTACTTGTTGGCTACTTATGAAAAGACTTACAGTATTAAAAGCTAAAGAACTGGTTCCACAGAATTCCACAGAGATAAAGCATACAATTTGTTGCAGATACTGACTGAATTTCAGTATCATTTGCATTCAGCTAAGAGGGAGCAAAGACTTTTGTTTTTAATCACCAACTAGTCACATGCCTGTATACACACAATAAAGGGCAAATAACACTTGCATGTGAAAAAAGCATGCTTTAAAATAATAATCCTTGAAGCATATTTCATACGGGCCAAGCACTTTTAAATTAATTAGTTACATCCAGGTATTTTTGGAAAGGTAGGAAGGGAATATTTAGATCTTTCTCCAAGCCATGGGTTTCTGCAAAACTACTCCTTCAAGCGTAAGTGTACAAGAAACATGCAAACACATCATTTATCTAAGTGAAACAAAAAAAAATGTAGTCCTTGCATTTATAGCCTGTTTACATTACTAGTAAAAAAATATTGCATTTAATATTTAATACTAAGATAGATATGACAGAATAAAGATAATCAATTCAAAACAAATTAATATAATTTCAAAGTATGGGTTAGACATGCCCAAAGATTATTCTGAACAAATGGAGAAAAAGAAATTTTACGGTATAGATCTAGAAGTTGAGGGAATAACTTGCAGTCAAATGCCAGGGTTTTACACTGTCAGTTATGTAAAACAGCATAAGACAAGGCAGCTGAATTTGTAACTCGCAAAACCCTGACAAGTGTGGTCAACCTCCTGAAAGCAATAATTTATTATCAGAAATGTCACGCCTACACAATAGCCTTATTGTTGATTCATTAGGTAATTTCCCTTGAAGACCAGCTGTTTCTAGTGTGGTAGGATGAATAATGAGGAAGATATTCAATGTTCAGGGTACAAATGACAGACATAAGGAGGTTCTAACACCACCAGCGTCCCACCGCCTACGGCACCAGCTCTGTGCTAGAGGGTAAAGGTCCTACACCTCCCACTTGCACAGAAAACCTCCCAGGTGTCAGATTTGCTCAGAGGGCAGGTTGCTGTGCAATACCTTCAATAGAATCAGGAGACCCATGTGATATGGCCAAGCAGGCCTTGGGCTCATTGTCACCTTCTATTTCCATTGACATGCCCTGAGGGTAGATACTTTCTCCTCCCAGCAGACTCAATTTATTCCCAGGTGCTCTAGTGAATGTCTCACCACCAGTATAGCTTGCAAAAGACAGTCCCGATGGCTCTGCTCCAGGCAAGCTTTTATCCTATTTTCCAGAAGTGCCTCTTTTTTAACTTTAAGCCAAGTACTATCTAGATAATAATTATTAAACTATAATTTACTACAGCTAGTAGTACTATCTGCTAATAGTTTGGGTTGGTTTGTTTTTTTTAATTTTACACAAATACATTATTTGTCCCTCAAATGATCCCTCTGAGGGCTACATCTCCATCACATTAAGTAACACTGCAATTAAAGTGAGTTAAATTCACCAATAAGCAGACAAGCACCATGTGCTGTATGGTTGGTGTTCATTATGCTCAGTACATTAATGCTAACAGTTTGTCAAGTTTTTTCATGCTACAGCCACCTAAACTGCATTAACCAGAAAAAAAAGCGAAAACTTGTTTAAAGCCTGCCATTTGATTGGCCCTTTAAAGTGAACCTGGAATGCAAAAATCAGGTGGAACCATTTCTTTGCCTTTCAGAATGTATTTATTTGGCAACACAAATGCATGCTGAGCAGCACTACAGGCAGAAGCATGAACACAACGCTGCACAGGGCAGGATCTGATTAGAATCGCCACTGCTTTTGTTGTGTTCCTAAAGGCTGCAGCAGGATGGAAGTCTGGACATTGACAGTCACCTCTATAGCAGATTCAATGAACATAACTAGTGTGCTGATACTCACGGGCTGGCAGAAGGCACAAAATTTTCACTGAAATTTAAAAAAAAAAAAAAAAAGGAAAATAAACCCTCTCTACCTTATCTACTGATGGCTTAAGCTTTGAGGTGATGGAAGAATAATTCAAGTTCCAAAGGCCCATCATTTGCAAGTGTCCCTATTCCTGCTAAATTTTCCTTTAAGCTGCGATTGTATTAACACTGTCAATTAGACACGGCTTTATGAAAACCAAAAGGAACGCCAGAGAGTAAATATTCCTCAAGTATTTTTTTCTGTAGTAAGAGGCACCTACATGGTAGTCTGGCTAGTGGCACATAAAACACAATTGTTTTTCAGTGAAAGCACTGTATGAGATAAATAATTTAGTAAATATCTTCAGCTGAAATCTTACTTGTGCTGCAGCTGAGATCAAAATCAAGCTATTGTCCTTACCTACCTGTGGGGGGTGGGGGGAAAGGACTGTAATAAAAACCTGGACTTACAGTTAATCAGATCTGCCGACTTTGTGACTTCTGTGTGCATTTTAGTACCGCACCATAGCTGAGTAACTCTGCATCCTTAGACACCAGAATGGGCATTCTCCTTCCCCACAGCCACACTGCAGTAATTCTGTTGCTTTTTAAACTGTGCCCTTTTACACTTCAACAGAACAGAAACCGCGCTATTTTTATTATCAGAAGAAAAGATGTGTGAATACTTTTTTCCCCTAACAAGGGGGAGTGCTACTCCTTAATGCAAGCTCCCTGCTCTCCAGCTCTCTGTCTCACCCCATGGAAAGACAGCCCATCGCTTTGGGTGTTGTGGCCTCACTTGGCAAGCTTGAAGAAGCCTTCCTCCACGTTTGAAGTCTCTAGATTTTAAGAGTGGTTTCCAATGGTCATTAAAACATTTGCATAATTCATGGCCTGATCTTGTTCTCCACAGCAGGATTTTAAATTTGAAGTCACTCCTTGTCTAAATGTAAGTAGAGCTGAGAGTTGTTTGGGATTTATATTGCTACAACCTTGCCCTTATATTCCCTTCAGTCAGTCTCTTTAAAACACAAATTTAAATCCTGGTTTACTGAAGTCAGAGAAAATCACAGCGCTCGGGAGAAGGTGGCACTGCAACTCCCGGTGCATTCCCTGGGCTCACACCCTCCACCACCTCCGCTCCGGGGAGGGTGGTAACGTGGCCCTCCAGAACTGTACTGCGGTGAGAGCTGCGGACATCGGTCACTCTCTGAAGCTGTTGTCACGATAAAATCTCACTGCAATTAGGATTTAATCATGTGCTTCTTTCTATCAGAGAAAGCACAGCACTGACATTTGTGATTGCCAAAAATCCAGCCTTAGGAACCTGTTTGCACTCCCGAGAAGTCTCCCACAGCAGGAGCATCGCTTCTGCCTTGTTGCAAGACGCCTTTCTATGAATTATGGAGTGCATGGCATTAAGGTCAGTACACCTGAAGAACAACCAAGAGCTGAAGAACTGCCCCCGGTCACTTGGCTCAGCAGCCCGACTGGGACACGAGCAGTGCCGCTGACTGCTGTGAGACTGCAGTGTTTTGGAAGGAGGGGACCCCCTTTCCTGTTTTTTGGCCTGTTAGACCTTCAAGTCCAAACATGGAGGTATGCTCAGTACAATTTCTCCATAAGGAAATTTATAAACTGTGCCCCACTACAGAGCCTTCTGTTGGCAGAAGTGGTTTTGCAATTAACAAAATCTTGTCCACGGTTCAGTTTTAGAATCCGATTATTGTTCTACATTTATCTTAAGCAAAGTGGCTGACAAATAACTGCAAAATAATGTGATAAAAACCATTTATAATGCCAGCTTATTCCAGGTCTTTCTCCCTAACTAGTTATGACAAGGTAATAATGCTGGTTATGCATTTGTCTGACTTTAAATTGGTTACTTATAGCCATGATGGATGAGGGGAAAGATCGCCTTATTCTGAAAAGCAGCTCTTGATTTCTGATCTCATTTTTGCAGGTAATGAATTATATCCAATTAGTAGGTTCCAAATCTAATCAAGAGGTTGAGATGTTGACCCAGAGACAGCAAAAGAGGGTGAGGAGGCCTCCTTTTATGTTTTTTTGCTTATCTTAAATAAAGAATGCTTCATAAATACAGTCTTCAGGAGAGCAGTGACTATACTGGCTAAAGATGGAATCAATTTTAAAAGTCACTGTTTCAGTTAACAGTTTAATGAAACTCATCTCCACAGATGTATTCTTTCCATTGGGAATGTAAACTCCTTATTCACCATTATGGTCTATTTATTTTATTATTTAGGAAAAGTATGAGAAAATGTTGTTGTTGTTGTTGTGAGCAAATCAGGCTCTGAGTGAAAGAAATTACTTTTGATGAAATTAAAAAATTCTGTGAGTTAAGAAAAATTTCCATTAGAATTCTTTAGAAATAAACAATTATTAAAAACACCAAGGAGCTGGAGTGGAAAAAATAGCACAAGGGATGGATGGATAGATTAAAGAAAAAAAATGTTTAAGTTTTACATTATAACAGCTGCAAAATAAACAAGCTACATTTCTAATCCCATTTTGCTCTTAAGTGCAATTTTCCCCACCAGAGCCAGCAAAGTAAAGTGAATACATGAGTACAAAATCTACTCCAAAAGTCAGTCAATTACCCAGTCACGTTTGTTATTCTTTGGCTTTCACACTAGACCCATTGTTTTACCCCTAAAGAGATTCAAACATTCCTTTGCAATGTTAATACACGTGTTAATACAGGTAATCATCTCCCTGTAATCTACACAGCCCCGCATCTCCCAGCGATTAGACTGCAAGAGGTTTGACAACCACTACGTTAGGCCCTGAAACGCCACTGTACCAGCACAGAGAATGACCTTCTTTCCCAACTTCTCCCTTACTTTCCCTTTATGATTATTTTTAAAATTCACGTTAAGATCTTTTAAGGAGTGTTAGTTATTAAAATAAAATGGGCATTTAAAAGAAATATCTTCTGAATTAATAATGAGGCCACGTGCCACATGGTTTATGTTCATAAAAAAGGACAATGTATTATACAAGTTCTTGAGATGCTGTGGCTAAAGCTAGAATAAATCCCTTTTTTAACTGAAGTCCTAAATAGACCTAAAATTTTCCTCAGTATTCCTAAAATACTGATCCAGTCTGCCTACCTAAAACTTACACAACTCCTAAGTCTAGCAAACTAGCTTTGTCTAAAAAGGACAGAACCCTAATCCCTTATTTATAACTTGTGGGTCTATCTCTATGCACAGAAAGCTCTCGCTGAACACCATTACAGAGCACCAAGCCCCGCAAACAAGAGTTCCGCCCGGACCAGCCCGCCGAAGGCACGCAGGCGAAGGCACGCTTGGCAACGAAGGCTGCAAGGGGGAAAGCTAATGAAGCCAGGGTGGAAGGTAATTTCCAGGAAGCACAATGGCATCAGGAAAACCCCACCGCGTGTTCAGGTGAGCCTGATGCTTTAACGTCAGCTGGTGTACCAGCCTCCGCGGGCCACGCAGGCTGGTGGTGTTCTGGGGGGAAGGTGCTCCCATGTGAACCAAGCCACAACCAGCCTGACGGCAAGCGCAGCGGGTGGGGTGGGTGGGCTGCTGGTCCGTCCTTCGCCCTGCTCGGAGGGCACGCCTGTACCTGCTGGCAAGGGGCAGGAGAAGCTGGGTACCCATGGGCAGCTTTGGGTGTTTCACTTGGGTTCACAGCTTCTGCTACGCATCCCCAGAGAAGGCTTGACTTTGCTCGGTCAAGGCTTTCTCGCTTCCCCAAGGGCCTTTTGCTGTGTGGATAAAATGATGGCCCAGAGGAGGACTTTGAGTGCAACAGCCACGCTTCCCCAAGCCTGAAGTGAGGTGAGAGAGATAAAAGGTCTAAACACAAACTGCAGCTCAAACACGCGACAGGGGTTGTGCTGTACCTGCAGTGAATGCTTTGGGGTAACAAGCCATCGGCCTTCAAAGCTTGCAGGGTTCAGAGGATCTGAGACTAGAAGGCTGGGGCAATATACTTCCGATTCATTACAGCAAAACTTTTCCACAGAAAAACAGAGATGAACCTGGAGGCCTTAAAGCGTACTGGGGTGATACAAATTCCTGCTTTTGTGTGGTGACACTGCGGGCACATAGAAGCTCCGAGGACACAAGCTCCCTGCATGACCCGTGCAGACTGCATGCACCAGTCTGAAAACTGCTGACTGACCTTTGCTTTCCCAGGAGCAAGCAGAATTGTATGTGATCTATTAAAAGTGAAATAATCATCAGTCTTCTGGTAATTTTTACCTGCCAGAGTCACTACATAACTCTTATTTCTTGTTTTGATCATAATTTGAGAGTCTCTTCAGAGCTTGGCTCACAACATTCAGATCACTGCCCTTTCCAGGGATGTTCTGTCAAGCCACAAACCAGATTCACGCAGTCAAACTCAACAGAACAAGACACTTAAAAACCCTAATGACTGCAGAGGGAGCGCCGGACTGAATAAACTGGAGCCATCCAGTGTCCTGCTTATGCTTAACATTGCTAAGACGATGCTACCTCTTGATTAGTATGTTACTGAAAGGAACAGTATTTTTTTTTTTTTTTAAATATTGGAGCACCCTGAAAACTCTTGGTACTTTGCTTAGATTTGACAAGTGCAAAAAGAGAGAACATACTCTTTTACAATATATTGGTAAGACATCTGGATCAGGAGGAACCTGGGCCACATATTTACTGAAAGGGAGACATTATTCCATGTTGTACTCACTTCATTACATGCCTGCCCTGCCCTTACTCTCTTCCTGAGCGCAGAAAATGTGATGAAGGAACATTGTTATAATTTATAAGCACATAGCGTACAGCAGTAGCAGCTAAGGTGTTGTTTACTGTAATTCCTTAACTAAAGGAATGGCTTAACAGACCATTGCAGTGTTACGGATAAGGCAACAGCAGCTCTCCTGTTATGCACCTTAATTTTATATGATTCATAACTGGGCTGCAAAAAGCTATTATTGGCTTAAATCCATCTATACAAAGTCTCAGCATGGAAACTTTCTCAAGCACCTGAGAAATACAGCAAGACAGCCATAACAAGCTCTGTTAGGTTAAACTGGACATTTTAAAAAGAAAAAAAAAAGCTGTAGTGAAGTCCCTGGCAGATAATGGTCATTTCAGCTCCATCCTATGCCTTTTACAGTTACTTTGGCAATGGCTAGACAAAATGAACATTCCCCCAAAACAGAAGATTCGGACATCCTTTCAGCTCTAACACCAAGTTTGTTTCTAAAGAAAAATTTCTTTCTAGGCAAGCCTACTTCCTTCTCCTGTCTTACTGTGTTAAACCATATTTAATGGTCCTGTGGAAGAACAGCAGTTTCAGTCTCACAGCTCCTGCAGATGTCACCTCCATGTGCTCTAAGCAGCCAGCGACCCCAGTGCCCAGAGGTGTCCTGCACAGGCTGTGATGGGCACACTCACCCACCCGACAAAAGCCTCCTAATACTTAGATTTTGTGGCCTAAAGTCAGTTCTAAGAGAATTATTTGACCTGCTGAAGTGAATGCACAAGCAACGGTTAATCTTAGGGGATGCACCGCTGTTTCCTGACTCGCTGCCCCACCACAGACCTACCGGGCTGCTTCGGTATCAAGCAAAGGCATGGCACTTCCCTGGATCGCCTGACCAGCAACAAGCCTGGCCTTCAATCCAGATACTGCTGCTTCAGTAAAATCTGCTCATCTTGGACCACGTCCACTTAAAGTGAAAAACCTGCTCTACCTACCACTGTTTTGTGATGGCCAAGGACAGGCTTGTAAACCACGCAGGTAAGAGTAGTGGAGTCTTCAGGCAGGGACAAGGACGACTCCAAAATCCTTGACGTTAAGTGGATAAATGAACGTGTGTAAAAGGCATGGAGCACCGTGACTATGAAGGGTTTTAAAGGAACTAAAATTAAGAAGTGTCAGGACAAAGAAATTCCAACTACATTGTTGCGAACACTCACGGTTTGTTTTTTTTTTTTTAATGAAAAGAGGTATGCTTTAAAAAACCCCATCTGTCAAGCTATCAGTGCTTATTCTCTGGAAATAGTCATAAGAATTCCCAATATTTAACTCCTGGAACCCAACCACCATGGAAGTGCTGGTCCTGTGCTCCCAGGTATTAAGTTTGCACAGCTCACCTTGTTACAGGGCACTGCAAACATGTACTGTGCAATACCTGTTTAGGAAGAGCAGCATTTGCTTGCCAGGCAGACTAGTAAAATGATGGATTCATAGAACTATGTCTTTCATCTAAAGAGGTTAAGTGACCAGTTCCAACTATGCCTGTTTCTCAGGCAATACCAGTTTAAAGAGCTCATTTTTAAAGCCAGACAACTCTATTTTGTGTATTTATCTATTTATTTATGCATTTCCAAAGATCACCACAATATTTACTCTGTTATTAAACTCCATGTGTCAGGCACTAATGGCCTGTAATTACCTTTGAAACTGGATTTGGTGTTGCAAAGTTACATAGTGTAGACAAGTGTCTTAATGATGAATGTCAGTGTCAGGCTGCTGTTAGTTTCATCATGAGAAACACTGTTCTGCTTCTGCAATTTACTTAGAAAACACACCTGCCACGCAGAGCATATGAAAACAGTCAACAACAATCCTTACTTAAAAACTAAACCAAACCAAATGCAAATACCCCAAACCTATATGTCAATCAATTTCAAAATGCCCTAGAAGAATAACACAGAAAAGAAAAACTACAGTTACCAATGCTTATACCCTGCAGCTCGTACTCAACTGCACAGGCCTACGTGGACATACTACTACTTTTTCTTATTCAACAAAATAGTTCACAACATAATTCCACAAAATTAGCATAAAATCAAATGTTTGAGAGTGGTATTTCCTTTGTTCCCCTCGAGTCTGGCCAAACCAGCACGTTCTATGTCATTCTTTTTGTGAATAAATGGCTGAGAGCTATCGCTGCCAATTCCCCATTATGTCCCTTTGCCCTCACTCATTCTGTCTTCGTAGAGAACAGAAACCCCCCAGCAGCAGGAACACACTGCCATTAATTCAGTTACCCAGGGAATTTCACACCTTTGCCAGGCCCTTTACGGTTCTCATTTTAGTGCAACCTAATCTCAAATGGACGCAGAAAGCTGTGAAGAAGGGCAGCTCAGGCTGAAGGCAGCAATTAAATGATAATTAGAGCTTTACTTCATCTTGTGATTGATAGAAGCTTACTGGGCCCAAACTGCATCTTGTCGTCTACTAACAGGCTAGGCAAGACACTCTGCTCCAGTCCGAAGGATTTTGTCTTATCTCAAGAGAGATAATCTACTCAACAAGTAATCTCCTGCATGTGGAGAAGTGCCACTGTATATTTACCAGGCCAGTATTCTTCATGGTTCAGCTCTGAACAAGCCCTAGGACTTTCTTAGGAGCAAGGAAGCTGGGGCTTTTCTTTCCCATTTTCAGGCTTTCGGGTGTCTCCCAGCTCAACTGCCAAACAGGAATCGGCTGCTTCGCCTCCCCTAAGCACGGTTCCTCCCAGGGCAGACCCTCACAAGAGCCACCACCTTGGAATCGCAGGAACGGAAAACTTTTGAACTATTTTTAATCCTTACTATTCCTGAGAAAGTTAACTGCATTACAAAGATCAGCCCCAGCATCAGATCCAAGCCAAACACAATCTGGGCAGAAGCATGGCAGTTGGGAAGCAGGAGCTAACGCACATGATCCGGGGCTGCAGTTCCTGTGCCTCTACGCTTGTGTACTCGTCTGTGTCATTTGGGCCTTTGTAGACCCAATTACTTATTATAAACAATTCAGTTTATCTTTATCAGAATCATTATCTAAATTGGCTACATGACACATACTGTTTTCCTAACTACACTCTTGGGAAAACAGGCTATAAAATCTGTGATTTTGTACTTTGTAATTATCCCTCTATGGGCTATAAAACATTACACTTGTGTTTAAAATAGGTATAGCTAGCATTTTCCACTGCTCAAAATGGAACATTTATTCTACCTCAGAAAATAAAATGCAGCAAAATATTCTGGGCAATCAACGCGAAGCGTTTTTGCAGCAGCCATGTTGTGGCTGCTGATCCGATTCCAAACGCAAAGGAGTTTCTTGTGATGCGCGCTCCATTTTTATTGTAGAGTTTCAGTCTCTTGCTTGATGTTTCTTTTTCTCTGGGCAAGGCAAAGATGACCTAAGTTAGTGTCAAGTGAAACATGGCCTTAGCTGGCATTTTAGTCTGGAAATGATGAGGTGTCAACAATAACAGCTAACAGGATCATACTCCCAATGTCATTAATTTTCTCTTTTCAGTATCCTCCACATTTCCTGTTGTAAAAATGCTGGCCAATTCTTCCCTGTTGCTGACTTTTGTTTTCCTTACTGTTTTGAGAAATTCCTCCTTCCTCAGGATTTCTAAATCTATTTCACACAGTGCCAAGCCAGCAGCTCTCCCCATGATTAAAACAAAACACTTTAGTTCTAAAGAGCAAAGACCTAACCTCCCATCTCGCACAACATGAGGTGTCCCTGGCCTCCCTTTTTAGCTGATTCTGCTTGCTTGACGTACTTTCAGAAGTTCAGTAACTAGCAGTGGAGGGGTCATGTTTGCCCTCAAGTTGCTGCTTTTCATGCTTGACATGTTTTTCTACTGTCCGGTCCCTTAGCTGCAGCAGGGTCACGAGGATGGAGAAAAGGGTGGGGGTTACAGAAAGGGTATTGTATTACACAAACCCCAAAAGGTTTCGGTTACAGAATGTATATTGTCCATGCCTATTGGGCTTGCGGAGAAGTATCAAGTTCACCACATTCTCATTTGGGGACTTTGATCCTTTCAGTTAAAAAGAAGCTGCTTAGAATTACTCTGCAGAGCAAAGAAATGAATCAGTTGTACTCACTCACCCAGCACTGAGGAATGCCAATATTTCTGTTAGCCAGCCCAATCCTAGGGAGATTTACCCAGCTGCAGAGAGGCTGGAAAGGGCTTAAGTCTATCAACACAACCACAGGCTCCCCACCTCCTTTCAAGAAAGGCCCAAGCACCTTTTATGTTGCCTGACTTCCAGTGACGTGGAGCCCCTTCACACTGCTCTAGAAATGCAGGTAGTGTCATGCTGGGTTTGAGTATTTTTATGCTCCTTTCAAACTTAAGTATTTTTTATGCTACTATTCTGTAGCTAAAGCAGCAATGGGAACTGCAGCCATGCACCTTATCTCCTCTCCCTCATCTCTGTTTCTCTAGGTTATCCACGATCGCCCAGGTATTCCTTGCTTAGGTATTTTATCAGAGAGATAAAAATACATATGCCATCACCATAGCAGTTGATTCTGCTGCTCAAACTTTCCTGTCCCCCTGAGAAAGGCTGACACGTATCAATGAACCTTTATGCTCCCCAAAAGCATGAAATTCTGTAATTGTCTTTTCCTATAGGAGTCCCTACATTTTTTGCCTGGAACATATTTATGCACATACTGACTATGGTGTTGTTTTTTTTTTGCCTTTACATATATCGTTCTTTTACTCGGTAATCTTTGTTAACCTAATTTTTATGTCCTGATGAGCTATGTGATGCGCATACTATCACATTCTCTCTCATTGCTAAATCAGGGAGACCTTATATATGGGGGTTTTGCCTGTATTTTACTAAAAGTAGAGAGACTCAGAGCCATCAGGTGTTTAAGGGTCCACGCCTAAGCTTTTATCATCAGGACAGAACCTAACCATTACACTGCTACGTAACATGTACTGCACCACTTAACGACTGGGAGCCCGGCTCCTAGTTAGTGCGATACTGCAGGTCAGCACCTAATCCGAAGGGCAGTGGTTTTGCCAACCCAACTTAAAACCACATCATCTAGCATAACATGAAGTGTATTACTGCAGCTACAGGTTCTTCTCTTACTGCTGTAGCTCAGGTGACTCCTTAGCACCGACTAAGTGGCCAAATAATGCCCGCACAGAGAACACGCCGATGCTAGCATCTGTTGATGACCCTCTCTCAACCCCCCATGCATTCCTCCTTCAGTAGCAGCAGCTCCTGCAGAAGAGCAGGCACGGGGAACAAAAGGAACATCGGAGATCCCTCTGTCTTTTTCCTCTGGGTTCCCCCTGACCACGACACTAGACTGAGCGTTGCTGGAGAGTTGCAATCCCCGATGCAGCATTTTGTTGAGTGACTGTAAGAGAAGCTTTTTAGCATTCCTTCCTGCTGCGGAGGCACACAATGCCAGGGAGGGCCTGGGGAGGTCGTCGCAGCAGACATCCAAGCAGCGCCTCTGAGCTGCAACTGTTTTGTGGGAAGTGATGCTCTTGTGAACAGGGTCAAAAGGGACCCAGGAAGGCATAATGAAGCGTTAGCTGATTTTTCAAGGGGCTCTGTTTTGTTGCATTAGCAATTTTCTACAGCATTAAGCAGTTTCATGGTACATTGTACTCTGTTGCCTGAAATGGCATACAGACGATTTTCAACCCAGAAAGCTAAAGGATTTGAGACTTTAAACATCATGCTAGGCAGGGAGACTAGAACAGCAGCGACCCACCACAAGCTTTCTAGCGCAACATGACGGATCCTCCTTCCCAGGACTGCAGGCCCATCAGGAGTCCTGCTCCAGCCTTTCAGTGAGCTGCTGCATCAGTGCCCAAGAAAGAGTCTACATCTTTATTAATCATTACCTATGCCAATCTAACCTGTACTCTCTCCCTGCTCCAACCCTCCATCCTTTCCCTTCTTTCTTCCTTCTTGCCTTTTCTCTTTAATCAGTCTCCCTTCCTATTCTTTCTCAGTGAAATTGTCCACAGATAGTAATAAACAGAACAGCTCAATTAACTATGGGGTCAAGAACTGTCTTTTTATATAACAAATGCAATATATGTATTTCAATCACTATTTTCAGTTAAATTTAGATCTCTACTCATGCCTTCCAGTTACACAAGGAAAACAGCAAGTTATTGGCATCTCCACATCGAGAGGGGCAGTGCAACAGGTGTCTTAGGATGGTCACACTAATTTTCAAAAAAAGTTAGGACACAGGAAAAAAGAAAACGTCATAAAAGGGCTAGATGATCTATCACCTGTATGCCATAAGCAGCGATCTCGGCTTTCAGGAAACAAACTGGACCACATCAGTCATGGTATTTTAAAAACACAACACTCAAGAGCAGCAAGTGACATGATACAATATGCACAACACATCTGGACTCCACTAAATGGTATCTCACAAAGGGTCATGTCAACACGTAGGAACTGCACTGCACCTGGCTGAGCCTCTTCATATAGGACATGGAGAATCTGGGAGTATTTGCAGCTTGAAGGGAGATAAGGAATACTGTGTGGCTATTGGGGTCTTTATTCTTTAAGATCTTGCCTTTTAGAATCACTAACATTTCTAATAGTAACAACAGGAGTAATAATTTTTAGTGCTGCTTTGTATTTGAAGCAGGTTGGAATCAATGTCTTTGGCAAGGAAGAATTCTATAAAATGCTCTCCTTTTTATTTATGACTGTAATCCTAAAATCACAGCTC
This sequence comes from Sagittarius serpentarius, assembly GCA_034782735.1. Lineage (NCBI taxonomy): Eukaryota > Metazoa > Chordata > Aves > Accipitriformes > Sagittariidae > Sagittarius > Sagittarius serpentarius. Next base: position 20,520,930 of record JAVKLA010000052.1, on the reverse strand, counting down.
ACACTGGGAGAGTAAAAGAGCAAAATGCTGTAAAGACAGCTTGAAAAAAGGAGAGCTCTCATCTATTACTGGGAGTTCTGTCCCACTTAAAATTTCATGAGTATTATTAGAAATTATGGTTATACATTTGTCACTGGAATATTTCACAACTATTATATTAAACTTAACAGATCAAGCTACATGTAGTTTTTCGAAACAACCCCCCAAAATAAAGCCCAACCAAGGTGCTCAGCACCTTTTGCACACGCTGCTGAGGGATCTGCCCCGTGCTCTCCACGGCAGCTGAACTCAGAGTGACTTCAGCTACAGGGGAGCTGCCTGGTAACCGCAGGATACGTCCCTTTGGATTTACAGCGAGAGAGATGGGCCTCTTTGCTGAGCACGCAGCGGTCACAGCCAGCGTGGCTGTGGTGTGGGCAGTCACTGCATGAACCTCACAAACACGCAGACACGCTGGGGTCTCCAGGACCCTGCCCTGCTGACACACCCGTGCCGAGATGCTCCTTAGCACAAAAGTATCTCCGTAATTTTGTGGGTAACGTGTATTCTGTTGCTACCCCTGCCACCAACGGGGAGTGCGAGGAATGACCTGGAGGTCTGGACGCGTTTCCAGGACTCCTCACCGCCCTGGTGCCAGCCATTCACCACCTCCTCCCAGAGCCGTGCCTCCTTCCTCCCAGAGGCTTCCAGCGCTCACGGGGAGCGGCGTTTGTGGGAGAAGGTCAAAGCCTGGGTCCGACAGCGCAGAACAAGGACCAAGGGGAGGCTGGGAGGAGAGCGGAGCAGGACTTGCGTGACTCCTGCCTGTTTCCCCCAGACATACACTCTAAAAACCTAAAGTATCCATTTGAAGAATGAGACTGCGAGTCCCAGGGAACCAGAGTAACATCCCTGCTCCAGGGTAGCGGAGGAGCGGGAGGAGCCATGTCACAGCGCAAGCGAACCGCTGATCCGTGTAAAACGCCAGGCACGCTAACCAGCGCCGTGCCGAGAGCACGAAGGAGAGCACTGCTCATGGAAGCCGTGCCTACGTGGTGGGATGGTGAGCTCCACTGGGCCTCCGTGGGGCTGTGCCTTGACTGTCTCCCAGCTGCTCTCTGGGATAAGACCTGGAAATAAAGCATCCTTCCCTGCACCCGGACCTCCTTTGGAAAGGAGCCCAGACACAAAAGAGGAGATGCAGCCTGGCGGCCCCAGGTGGGGCACCACCAATCCTAGCCTCGCAGTGAGGGTGCAGCAGTGCTCCGCACCCAGGGACACACTCCCGCACGTGCAGAGGGCTTCCCCTCCACAGTGTCCCGTAAGGCCTGCATGGGGGCAACCAAGCATGGAAGCTGGTCCGGCACCATCAAGTCATCAAGGGTATGTTCTGGTCAGGGCTGAGCTGTACGAACATTTCCACTTCAGGGTGTTTTCTGCTGAAGCGCTGAGTTAATCCTCTAGGTGCGCTTTCTCCAGCCTCAACATCCATCCTGCAAACCTCTAGTATAATGCTGAGGAAGTCAAGGTGCTTACACAGCTGATTGCCTTCTCACAGCAAACCGCTGTGCATTCAATTGCATCTGCTAATATCCTCTGTAATCCAAACTATGTGGGTAAAAGCAATCGGGAAGGCTCAGATTAAACAGCAGCAATGCTTGATGTTGTTTCTGGGCTGCCCTGTCTTAGATACTGACTCAAAACTGCACTTTGCTCAACATTTGTATTGGGTTTTTTCCTCCCTAAAAGGCAGAACTTTTCTGCACCTAACGACAGCAAATTCTCCATTTTTTGTCACCTTCTAGAAAACAACTTGACTAAATGGAATTAACTGAAACCAAACTTTCATCGCAGAGAACTAGAGGGTTGCCTTTTTTTGCTAGTCTACATCAGTTCTTACTGAAGGGACATTTTTAACAGGCAGCTTACCTTTCTCAGCAAGATAAGGTCTGAATGAAAGAACACATTAAAAGAAATAAAAAAGTACATGTATGAATGAAGAGCTGTTCGCTGGAAACAGCCACAGATAAAAGTCCCTGGAAATGTCATCATGCACTGTTTGTAGATACAGCTGTACCCCTATCTCTAAATTACAAATGATAATGAGGTGTAAAGATTTTATCAGATACCTAGCCTGCTTGAAAGGCCTTTGTGTGTTGGCTGGTGTAGTCTCATATTAGGTGGCAGGAATTTTGTTTTCTTTTCTAAGTGGAACATCAGATTACACAGGTCTTATTTCACTGCTGATTGCAGTCGTCCACTTAACATCTTGACAGATATTCAAGAATGGAGCAAGGCTGGTGGCGCTGCCGAGTGAGGTGCACATTCATCCATCATCTGCTAACAGATCACTTGGAGGGCCAGGCCTTATGTCATTAGCCTCCCGCACTCCACAACTTGGTGGCTTGCTTTTTTTTTAAATTCCTGCTAACTAGGTTTCTCAACAATTTTGTGACAGCCTGTTAGCTTTCGTTCCAACAAACAAAAACATCAACTGAAAACGTCATAGGCCAAAGCTTGAGTAATACAGTAGGTTTTTTGATATATTTGCTGGAGATAACAGTTGTGCGATGTTTTGGCCTATTTCCAGCAAGCATTGCCGCTGCACAGTCTATGTATTGCTGAGTATTCTTCAACTGGTTTGTTTATTTTTTCACAGCAGCGGGACTGTGATTGCCCATTGTGCCATCTCCTGCGCTCCCGTCCCAGTCCACTCGGGCCCCTGCTGTGGAAGAAGATGGGCTCCCAGTGAGCCCGTGATTCTGCTGTCTGAGGGTCAGGCTGGCAGCTCTTAAAGTAAGAAGGGTCACTTTGGGGTCCACACGGACAACGGGCACCAGCTCAGACATAGGAATAACTCACCAGTTATTTTCCTTTTTTTAAGGAAAATTTATTTGGGGGAAAGGATTGAGATGAGTTACAAACGCGATCAATGTTTGCTGCTGTTGCCAGGTACAGCGCAAGCGGCAGGAGCGTCCATACCACCGCGCTGGGGAAAGGCACTGAGAATCTGGGGGTTGGCATGAGTCTCATCCAGAAAGCAAACTGGTCCATTGGTCCAATAGGACTGCTGAAACGTTTCCTGAAACACAAAGCTGATTGTTCTATATCCATTCATTAGTGCTTTTGGCACCTCATTCAGCCTCCTTTGCGACTTCTTATTTTTTGTCGGTCACATTAAAAGAGGAACTCTCTTGAACCTCTTTAATGTTCTTAAACTCATAAACCACAAAGCATGCTCTATTTCTGGGAGCCTGTAAGATTTATTACACTAACTGGCCTTGTGTTCACACCTCTCTTGAAAGACAGAAACAAACTCTTCAGCATTGGAGAAAGAGAATTGTTGCTTGTCAACATGCCACTGCATAGTTTGACTTCACTGGACGTATGAGGAGAGTAAGGTTTCTCTCTAGCACTGTCGTCTGTGAAATGGTCCTTAACAAGAAGCAATGAATACAGAAACTTGAAGCTACCTGTATGCATGAAATAGTTATCATCCTGCCCGCTTTCATGTAACACGCAGTGGAAAAACGCATTTGCTTCTGTTTGGGAACACTCAGTAAAATCATTAAAAGCCATGGATGAAACCATATAAAATAGATTTGTGTTTCCTTGTCCCAGTATACTCGGCATAACAAAGGGCATATACTTAATGTAAATAGATCACACTTGCACAACAGTATTCTAAATAAATCTGGGGCTAATGTAGTTTATGAGATACACTGAGGAGGTTAAATTGTTTCTGACTAGGTGGTTAATTAAAGGATTTATTTTGCAATTGCAGAGGACCCATAACTCATGAGTTACTGCACAATAAAAGTGCTGTAGATGTGTAAAACAACACCACGATTAACTCCCCCAAGCCACCTAGCCCCACACAGTTCTGTGTGCCCCTTCTTTGTGCCAACAGCCCCAGTCCAAAATTCAAGAACTTCTACCCAAACTGTGGCTTGGAGTTGGGTTTTTTTTGTTGTTGTTGTTTTTGGGTTTGGGCTTTTGTTTTGGTTTGGTTTTTTTCAGTGAAAGAGATGTATCTGATGAAGTGGTTGGCTCAGGGCTTCTGCCAGCTACATCAGAAGAGGAAAAAAAAAAATATATGGAGGATTAATTATCAAGCAAAAGCGGTCTGGAACAGAAGAGAGAAACAGCCCGATAAGACTTTTTAATAGATGGTTCTCATTCTGTTTCTCTCTCAAAAGACTCCTGAGGATCTTTGAGCTCTACAGCAAAGCCTCCATCAGCAGACATACTGCATTTGTATTTTGTCTGGCAAGCTCTAGCATTTGTTTTACCATTTCCTCAAAGTAATCTTAATGTTTAATGAAAAGTGACATAGAGGAAGTGTGGAAAAAAAAAAATAGAGCATGGTTTTCCTTTTAGTTAAAACTCTTGATTGTTTTGGTCCATATTAAAAAAAATTATTTTCCTATATATTTAGCCCTCTAAAATCCATGCCATTCGGCTACCAGCATTAATGATGTTAGGGTGAATTATAAAGAGAAATCAAATTTTCCATAGCATTTGAACGCCATTAAAATGCCAAACAATAAACTACCAGACTGCAAATTAGATCAGTGGAAATATCAAACACATTGCGGTATAAAATCCATAATTGCATTTAGCTCTTTGGCTCCCAGGGGACAGGCTGCTAAAGATCATCACCGTGCCACATATGAGAAGCTATTGACAGAACGATAAAAATCGACAGGCTAACCAAATAAACACCGCAGGCTTCATTAAATATTCAGCAACTGAAATTTGACTATCATGCGCCTTTTCTCCCACTAGATGTGTCCTGCTGCAGCGCTCAGAATTTTTACTGTGACAGCAATATGGGATGCTGTGCCCTGCAGGCCTGTGCAGCACCGAGCGGCGGCAGGACACGGTCAGCACCGTCAGGTACCGGCGCCATCAATAAACATGCTGCAGCTCAGACAGGGTTATTATTCTTCTGAATACATTATTAGCCTTGGCCCCAGGAATATCTGGCTCCAAAGGCTTTAATTAGAGAAAGTCTAATATCTACAAAAGTTTAACACCTCTCCTATGAGGACAGGGACATTCTCGTCCCTAACAAGGCGTTCTCTCTTAAGGAGCTGAGCACTAAATTACCTCCTCCCTCTCCCTCCTTCTGCCGGGGCAGGGGGGTGTGTGTGTGTGTGTGTGTGTGATGCAGGGACTGTGTGGTCCTGCGCACCCCGAGAAGGGAGAGGGTCAGGCTGTTCCAGGCTAGCCGATGCTCAAATGGCCACCTGTATTTAAAGAGCTGCAGAGCTTGGTGTTCGCTTCAACAGCTCTACACCAAGGCCACAAGGTGCCTGCTGGCTCAGGCTCTGGGATGCTCACCTCTGCGCGGCTCTGACCTGGGGGGAAGGGTAGTTTGCTGTACGTAGCTCTGGCTTTTACACTGTAAAAGGGAATGAGCGTCCCTGGCAGAAGACAGGACGGTGCTATTTCTGCATTTGATTAACCACTTACTTCTTGTTACTCTCTTAGACTACCTGCTGCCAGGAAGAGCGCGTCTGTGGCTTACGCAACCTTTCCTTCTGGTCACGGTGAGATACATGGAGCTACAGGAGGGCCTGGTAGAGGCAGAGGGCACAGAGCCATGCCATGTGCTTGTGGAACAAAAGCCAGTACGTCCCAAGGAGTTCTGCAAGAAGAACAATACTTGCTGCTCATGGACCTGGCCTGACCGCAAGGGTGAGGGACTGAGACTTGGGACAGAGCTTGGGTACCAACTGTTTAAAATATTTAAAATATGCTGGCATATTTCTTAACATTACACTGAACGTTTCAAATCCTGGAAATGCTTCCCAGTATCCTGTCAAGATACATTTTAGCCTGCTTGCACGACTGTGCGTGCAGAGTGGCACACTTACTGCTGCAACAGAAAAAACAACAACAACGAAAAGACTGCACGTTTCCTCTCTCTGTTCCTACAGGCCTTGAGTCTGAAATTAGAACAAATAAAATGTATAATGCATGCTCTGGAAGCACCCAATAGGGTTATAAGCAGCCATTCCCTCTTCATGGAGAAAAAGTTTATGTAAATGACTGATGACAGTGTTATTGTGTGAGGAATATCAATGGAGTAATTACAGTTACATAGCTTGCTGCTGCACTGCTGCTCTAAGCCTGTGTTAATTTTTCACACCACTCCCTTGGGAAAGATCGCAGTGTGCTCCTAAGAGCAGAGCTAATAATCGGAGCTCTGAGCCACTGCCGCTGAAACTAGCCCCAAGGTCTTTCTGAGCAGACTGCTAAACACTGACTGTCTCCCCAGAGAGAAGAGAACAGAGATAAAATGATTAAAAACTGCCAAATTGGACTGGCAATCACTTGGCTATACTGTCAGCCCAAGACAAGACAAATCTCAGTTATTTTTTCTTTTGTGAGCTGGAGAACCAGGATAGCACAAAGCAGCGCGGCTGCAAACAGAGGAGCGGACTACCCACATTTCAGGTCTTCACAAGTACTGCGTCAACATCTGCAGACACAAATGACGTGTCAGTGATTGTATTTAACACTAACAGAAAACAAGTATCTGAGAAAACAAATTTCTATTTAGGCCTACTGGGACCCTTATTATTGTGAGTCAATTCCACTTGTTTGATCCCAGGAATAATTTCAGGACTGAGCAGATCACAGACTCAATAACTACATCTTACTCTATATGAGCAGTTCCCTGAGGTTAGACACTCCTGGTACTGTTTGTCCTAAAATTTTAGAAAAATTACATACTCTAGTCAGTTCTGTACAGTGAAAGGCAGCACAAGGATTAAGCGACAGAACACATCTTAAACTTTGTCCAAAAAATGTGCTTTTAAAAAGTCAGCCGAGGTATCTGTGCACCTCAGCTGTGTGAACACTCTGAGAGGATCCCAAGCCACATCTGCAGACCAGTAAAACGAGGTACCTCTTCCCACTGGGATGGAAGAAATACTCCGTATCAAAAGAGAAAAGGGTACCACAGTTAGCCTACCAGCTAGAAAACAACAGTCCACAGCAAAGCAAGTGAGCAGTACTGCCGTGAGCCACTTGAAAAAGGTACATCAACCCTTCCTGGTGAGGGGACACAGAACAACAGCTTGAAATGGCTGTGGACAGTCCCACTGACCTAACGCATTGCTGGTCCGCAACCCCTGTGCGCATTTCACCTCCTGTGCGTATCCTGCCAAAATCGGTCAACACGGCTCCATCCCTACCGAGGGGCAAAAGGGTGAGTGCCACAGACCTCTTCTACCTTCCAATCACAGTATTTTCAGCTTGATTCAATTGCATGAAGTGCAGGTGTCAGCAACCACGTAACCACCTACCCAGGCCCTTCCCAGGAGTCTCACTGTCAAGTGGCTTGTGCGGAATAACGGAAAAAAGTTATCCCAGTCTGGAACTGGGGCTCACTGACTCCCTCATATCTAGCCACAGAAAGAGAGATGACACTGGGGCTTTTCTCCCCCACCCCACAAATTTATCAAACATTTCTTTGTGATTAAAAAATACTTCTATCTTGTTCCCTTTTGAAGCACGAGGAAGAAATCTGGCAAGATTTAACACTGGCAGCTGACTGGGATAAAGTTGGGCTACAGGAGCCACTTGCTTTGATAAATCCTCCAACGTTTCCAGTTTTCGCCAAAACATCCATAGCCACACCTGCTCCCCAAATATCTCATTTACAGGGCAACTACTAGAAGCCTCTGACAGAGTTTCACAGAGATCAAGATGATCTCTCAGCTCTGACTTTTTCCTTTATAGAACTGTACCAGTCTTCCCTGCGTAGGGCTGCCTGGGCACTGATGTCTGCCTGGGGACTGCAGCCTCCTGCCACCTACGCAGCGCCCACGCCTTCTGCAATAACGGAGCGTAGCCCGCACGTGGTACTCTGCCAGCCCTGAAAAGCCTGCCCAGAAACGCGCACAAAACCAGCTTCTTGTACGAACAATGGGCGAGAGAGAACAGGTTTGGTCCTCCTGAGCCTAATGGAGATCTACATTTTGGAAACGGGATACTTTTGAAAACCTGCATAAGGAGGAGGGAGGGAAGCAAAGCAACCCCAACACAGAAATTATTTTGTTTCCATCTCAGAACAGCCCTGTTTTAATGTTTTTGCTCGCAGCTCTGCATCGTGTATGGGGTGGAGGGGGATTCGCGACAAGCCAAGGGATTCGCAAGGGGAAGGTTGCAGCAAGTCCTTCTCTCTCCATCCCGGAGAGGGAAGCAGAAAGAAGTTCAGTGAGAGCCGTGCTGCGAGGGCTGCCCCGTGGTGAGGGGCACACCGGGACACTTGGGGGCCTCAGGCTGAACCGCCTCCCCACGGGACATCAGCAGGCACTGCTGAACTCCCAAGTGCAGCATCTTCGACAGGAAAGCTGTGTGCTGGGGCTGGACTCTGGATTGCTGAACTAAAACCACATCTAAGGCAGAGTATACTGCAGTTATTAAGTAAGATTTCATTTATTTCATCGATAGCTCATTTTTAGCTGATTCTTTTTGATCTGTCTCAGTGCCTTGTCTGACATGTCCTGCAGGTCCACCCCAGCTTGCTCCAGCTGTGTTGAAAAGCACGGTCCCTCCCTTTAAACCCTATGGCTTTTGCTTTTCAACAGAATGAGACAAGCAGAATCCTTTCCACCTATTTCCAAAACTGATCTCTCGGAGAAACAGCAGAACCATGACACAGAGCTCTGCAAAGCCCCATTTATTACCTCCCAGTTATCTACCAGTTAAAGCTAACATTTCCTGCCTGTAAAAGAAGCTGTTAGGGTGAGTCTCTCAAATAAATTGAGGAATGATACAGCCATATCTACACCCCCTTTCCACTCAGCTACACGCACTGATATATCCACACACAAACTACTCAATTAAGAGAGTCTAAATAGGCATATACGTGCAGCCTGGGAAAGTTTAAGTTACTGGAGCCCTCCCTGTAGGGCATTTGTGGAGTGGAAACACTTCAGGCTGCTGCAGTTCGGATTCAGCAAGTCCAGCCTGTGTGGACGTGACACAGCCCTGCCGGACAGCCCTCATCCCCCATCTTCGATGTAACATGGTCATCTTGCCAGCTGACAGACCTTCTGCAGTGGAAACAACATGGGTTTGCTAACTGTTTTCTCATGTCCAGTCTTGAAAAAATTCACTAGAATCTTAACTTTCATACACAAAAATATACCTTTTTCACACACTAAATATACAGTCTATGCACACACAAGACGCGCACTTACCACACACTTAAAGAACATTATTATGAGCAGAGGGTCATATTGTAAACAGAAAAACAACTTTCTACTTCAGCTGCTATAGATCCAGGTGCTTTCTCTGTTCTGCAACACTCCAGACACATATGATTAAAAAGAACATACCAGGTATTACAACTATTAAACTGTTAGATACAATTTACAATGGCAATAACCCCCTTGTCATTGGTCTTTGCTAAAGTTAACCAGAAGTTTCTCAGATATTTAACAGCCTGTGGAGTGAACTGAGTTTGTGACTCGTTTCACAGAAGTTTGTTCAGTTTTTTCTTACAACCACTAGTTTTTGTTTTAACTCGGTTTGCTCAAGTTAAGAAAAACGTGAGGCTAACTGGTACAGGACTTTTTATTTTTGGTCCATTTATACAAAGCGTTCCATTTTGTTTGTATTCGGAGAAGCTCGGACCCGATTCCTGCTCTGTACTTGCAGACATTTGGGGCCTGAACACCTCCCGGTGCAGGCTGGCAAACCGCACCGGAGCAGTGCCAGAGCCAGGCGAACGCCTCAAGGACTCAGCTCCGGACAAAACAACCCCCGAGCCTTAGGGGCAGAGGCTGCCGACACAGATCTGGGCACCGGGGTGCCCGCGGCAGGGCCAGCAGCCTGGCCCCTCTGGGCCACCCAGCCCCACACACGGGCAGGGTGCAGCCTGGCCACACGTCCCACCGTGCAAATACAGCTGGGGAAGGTCAGCCCCGGTGGCCCTCCTGCGAGCGCTTCGGGAGTGTCCCGGGGGATCAGTTCCAAGGCAGAGGGATGTCTGGTGGACCGTCCTCTGGAGCGAAGGCAGGAGCAGGCACCAGGCTGGTCTGTCTGATGCACTTCCCTGGCCCTCCAACAGCACCGGCAGATGCAGCGCACCAGCTCTGGCACGGCCTTAGGTGGACAAGGGTGGTAGGGCTGGCCAAAAGCCAGGAAGGGAACGAGCATCCAGCAGTGTCCTCGTCTTACGGAAAATGTTACTCACTTCGGTGGAGATGTTTGATCCAGGAAAGCTGCTGGTGCTCATTCACTGAGAGTAATGTGGTTTGACAGATTTTTCTCAAGGATTACAGGACATAGGCTCCCCTACTCATCAGAAGCAAGATGTTGTCTGGGTGGATGTCTCTTTCCCACAAAATCTGAAGTATTTAAACAGGTGAGAGCATGTACAAGTCACCATGAAGTTACTCTGTTATTTGTGTCCCGTCCCACCCCCCACCAGGGCGAGCACTGCAAACGCAAACCAGCCCAGCTTCAGAGTACCCACCAGCAAGATGCAGCGTTGGAAAGGATGAGTAAGAGCTGAAGACGAGACAATGCCCAAATGAACGATTTCTTACTGCAAGTCCCTAAGCTCAGCTTGCTGCCTGCCACCTCTGGCTAAATTCACACAGAATTTAGCCCCAAACGTCTCTCGATTTTTAGCTTAACAAAGGATCCCTGGGCTTAGCAATTCCACCAGATGACGAGAAGACCAGTTTACAAAATGTCTTAACTTTCTAAATTTATTTCTGGAGAGCTGATAATTTAGGGCCTGACACCACGTGCAAGTCTTGCCTGAGCAGGAACCCTGTGTGGTGTAATCGTTTCCTGCTGCGAGGGGCACGGTGTCTGGATCAAGGCTCGCAGCCGACACGCTTCTGCCTGACACCAGGCTGGATCAGCTGCTTCTCCATGCCATCAGCACAATCCTTCAACCATTCCTCATCAGCCAACTTTCTCTTTCAGTGGCACAAGTGTTGTCAGTGTATGAGCTGCCTTTTTTTTTTTTTTCCTTTTGCTTCAGTTCTCAGGGGAATGAACTGGGAGGTGCAGATTTTATTATGCTAATGAAATAAGAACACAACAGCCCTCTGAAGCATGCAAGCCAGAGTCTAGGGGCAGTGCTAAAAACCTCTCCCACAGGAAAAACAGATACAAGGCTGGCTTTGAAAGTGGGCGTCTTCTACACTAACCACCGCATTGTCAGAAAACCACAGCTGTCCACCACATGAGCAAGCTCAAATGTAATTGCGTTGGGGCGTGCTGACAGTACAGTGTCCACAATGCAGCGCGCCCAGGGTGCTCCCCTGCAACAAGGGGCAGCTCCTCCGCGCTCCGTGCTGACGGCCTCGCAGACCAGCACTCGTGAGGAGAAACAACAGGGGCTCGGCAGTACCGGGCACCAAGTCGAGCTGTGCCAGAGCTGTTTGTCTTCCTAAAGGCGAGGTGCAGAAGGGCCTCCCTGAGTGTTTCTAACATAGGAACTGCCCCCCTCCCCGCTTCTTTTTGACTCTTCCATATGTGACAATTTTTACTGGTGCGTATCTTGCAGCACAGCATCAATGTTAGCCTGCAGTGCAAATCTTCAGCTGAGAACCTGCACGATTCCTGCTGGATGTCTGATCTTTTGAGATGCTGTGCATCGCCCCTCTCTAGATCAGCTGTTTGTCCCGTCAAGCTCTTACAGTATATGCAGAACAGCTTGGGTCTTCCAGAAGAAAAAAAAGCAGAAACCAAGCCATTATTAAAATGAGTTTAGTAAACAATAATCACAGGAATAGTTAATAAGCACAGCCTTTCTGTGTTAAGTAGGAAATTAGATCCACTGCCCCATTACTATTTTGAGTGAGAAAGCAATGATGCCTTTAATTATGCATAGTCTGCTTTATTTGAACCGTGTTCGCTGTTGTGAGGGAAATAATCAATGTAAACGCCTCCTGAGGTCGCTCCTGAGGCAGACGTGAAATGAACTAAGTGAGCAGAGCAGTGCGTATAATCATATCAAGCAAATCCCCAGGTACTAGCCCGAGAATCACACATACATATGATTTATACACTCTCAACAACTCAACACTGACACCCCGAGCCATTTGAACAGCAGAGCTTGCATATTGCTTTGAATTCTTATCTATGCATGACAAGTCAAATTTCTGAAGTTGGAATTAACTCTGTGCATTTTAAAATGAATATAGCCTACACTGAATTCAGTGGAAATCCTGATTGATTAGAGATCATGGAACTCAAGCCCTTTTAAAAAACAGTTTTTAATCTTTTATTCTAGGGTTTTTAAGCAGAACTCCCCAAAGAATTCCTTCAGACTACAGACAGTCTTCAGTAGAAGTTAGCATGAAAAAGGTTTAGAACCAAACCCTACTACAGTGAGAGACGCAAGAATCAGCCTGGAAGTATTATCTTTTAACTTCTATATTGCTATGGTATTTACCCAGTAACAACGTTTCCAAAGCTACCCAGCATTTTTTGTTATTTTTCAAGTTTCTGAGTTCAAGCAAGTATTTTAAATATGAGTGTCTATTTTTAGTGTGAACGGGCAGCATGTGTGTTAGAAATGTAACGGAGAGAATACAACACCCGAAACGAGACTTTCCGGGTCAGATTCACTTAGCAATCATCTTCTAGCGATTCAGATGCTGTGGCAGTGCCACAGCTCACCTTTATACGCACATGCGACTGCTGTAGGAAGCCTTCACCAAGAAGCTTACTTAAAAAAAAGAAACAAGAATTGCGTTGTGATTCAAAGAATCGATTTGGCTGCTACAGCTCATAGGAAAGACTGCAGTGTGCCAGATCCAGCCCTGGCATCACCAACGAGGTTTCTTCCAGCTCTGCCGGAAAGGAGGTTGCTCCAGAATTCCTCAAAAACCCAACTGCCCTCTCCGGCGGCTCAGTCCCCGTCCTGCCGTGGGGCCGCTCGGCCAGCCCTCCTGGCAGGCAGCGGGTCCTCCCACGGGTCCCAGCCCAGCACCGGCACCGGCACCGGCAGGGCCCGGGGGCACGCGCCCCGCTCCGGCCACCCCCGCCTCGGCCAGGGCCCGGGCCCAGGAGCCGCCGCCCGCAGCTCTCCCACGGCCGCCAGCGCAAACTCGCTGACTAGCGGCCCTGCGCACTGAGGAGAGTCAGTGATGGATCAGGGAAGGACAAATCCTGGCTGATTTACATCCACGTGAACCTAATTGCTTCAGTTTGCACCCTGTAAATCATACCTGCCAGTGAAGTAATCCTGCCACTCCCTTGCACGCAGCCCAAGTCTGTGATGGATTTGGCAACAAGACTCAGGTATCACAAGTCCCAGGTCAACACATCCATCATTTATTGGGGATGGCACCGAAGTCCTACACTAAACCATTTTTTACAGCTGCTTGCTGCAAGAACTCTTCTCAGTAAACCCTGATGAGCTGCTTTTCTCCCAGCCCATCTGCCGCAGCCGTGAAAACATGATGTTGCACCTGTGACATCACCTTCTTTGCCATGGCGACAGACCATGTCCTCGGCTACGCAGAGAGCCTTCTTGGAATGCAAATTTCTGTAAAGCAGAAAGCACACGCACGCTGCTCTGCACACCCAGAGGCTGGACACATCTGCCCGGGAACAGAGCTGGCTCCATGGCCCCGGACATGTTCTCCTGAACAGGAAAAGGCCGTTCTAGAGAAAGTCGGGCCAGCCCAGCCTGCTGCCGGATGCCAGGCTGTGGCATACCCGAGAGGTCTGTACCACCACCTGTGAACGGCACCGGGTGCTCGCTGCTCGCCACAGGTTATCCGCTGCTTGCGCTGCCTGTCTCGGAGAAGGCTACGCTCAACTCACCAGCTGGCGTGCCAAGCAAGAAGTTTTCTGCCCTGTTAAATGTTTCCCTTCTGTGACCACTGCATCCTCACACAGTTCCGAGACCCGGCTGAACTGTGAAATTTGTGTAATCTTTTTTCCCCCCAGAATAAAGTTTCTAAGCTGCCTCATGCAAGGGCTTCTGCTCCGAAAAGCACAGAGGGAAGATTTTTTTGCTCGCAGCTGAACTAGCATAGCATTTGCTCAGCAGAGTTTTCTGAAATCTCGTCACTGCTGGTGAAGGAACCGTATCACGGTTATAAAGAAGTTTCTCAGTGCATGTCTGGATGTTTGTGTATGGACATCTGCTCTCCACTCCAAATGCAAGATTTCTGCAGGTCCCTCATCCATGTGTTAAAGGGAGTTTGATCTTTCACAGAGACATGCACTGGCGTGAACTTCACCCTAAGGAGTTAAATCAGCTTTTGCTATAGAAACTCTCATGATAAAAATAGATCCTCCTGCTCTAAAGGATTTGTACTGTGCATGATTTAAGGGGGGCTTATGGAACTATCCTGTGCAGTTTGTTTTGTTGCGCAGAAATCATATTTGTCAAAAATTTTTCTTTCACCGAGATTCATTTGAATAGGTTCTGCTGTACTGGCCATGTTATGGGAAAATCCTAGCATCTCCTTTTCAAATGGAAAAGGCAAGCTTATGCTTCTCAGCATTTTGGCTAGAAATAAAAGTTTTACGGAGTAAGAGCATATGGTGGTCTATAATTATTATACATAATCCTCCAACCTATCCCTAAGCATGTTACCATAAATCTTTAACAGTAAATAAGTCCGAACAGAGGTATCCAGGACCATGAAGAAGCAGTATTTCGTGACTTCAGACTTTTCAAGTCTACAAGCGAAAACAGCTATCTCCAAAACACGCTAAAAAAATCCAACAAGAGACTATGGGCTATTTGTGTTCTTTGCTGAATTTGTCTATTTCATGCTCTTGCAATTGAAATGCTGTAATGGTGATTCTAGAAAAATATATTCAGCCCCATGTTTTCTGAGAGCTGGGTAGACACAGAGCTGGGTATCAGGAGCTTATTTTAACATTATCTGAATGCAGAAATATTGTTGATTGATTTTAGTTTTATGTTTTAAGAGGGCTGCTCTGGTCACCTGAAAATAAATGGCAAGTGCAAAGGCATATCCAGTCACCATAGGCTTGGCAGGCTTGGAAAAAAGTGACTGGCATGAGTTCCAAGTGAGGCTCAAGGCAACCATCAGATGAACTATCACCTTACTACCTGTCTCGGTAGCACCATGCACTGAGGATATGATCTTTTCGAATAAGAGACATAGTATTTCTAGTCCCAGCTTCTCACTTTACCCCTATATAACATGTACAAGACGTAAAAGCATTTTCTCAGCAGTTTATGAACTGTGAGCACCAGTGAAACGATGCATCTCGGCACTGCAATGCTTTAGCACGCCTGCCAGAAGAACTGTAACAATGGGCTTTGTCAGTGCGCGCAACCACAAAACGTGGAGATGCTCCAGGAGCGTTGCATAGGCTCCTATGCCACACACACAGCTGGAACGACCTGAAATTCCTGTCCCCTCTCTTGAAATAACATAGGCAGAAGCGAACAAGGTTTCCAGGCTGGGGTACGATCAAGAGGCCAGCCCATCTGCGGGACCGTGTGTCACAGGCGGCAGCAGCAGCCCTCCTCCACCTGTGGGTCTGCGCTGCCCAACTGCAGAGCAAGCGTTCCCATGGGCTTATCCTTCAGGCAGAACTTGGGGGATCACACAGCCATACACACATGTGCACACAAACACATCTGCACACACTCACATTTTCCAGCCCCTTAAAGAAAATAAATTGCATGAACGTCATGCATATTTTAAGCTGATACCCTGGGGGATTTGCAAACCAAAAATGCCTTAACCAGAAAACTTTGTATTTTCCTTGCTCTGAAAAACTCAGAAGAATTCATATACAAACGATGACAAATACTTCATGCAAAGAGACAGTTACTCCCAGAGCAGAGGGAATAGGGCCAGCTCAAGTAGTTAGAATGGCTGCATGCAGCTAGCCCCTTTGCTTCAAGACCACAGGAATTGTTTATCACTGAGACTCTCCCAGGCTAATTGAAACCAGCCCTGACTTTTGAACCTGCCAGCACTAAAGAAACTTTAAGTGTTTTCTCCTACTGAGATTTGGCCTGTGGGGACTGCTCATTGCTCACCCCTCAGTCATTTTCAGTTCATTTTATTTCCACCTTGAATGAATCCTTAGTCTAAAAGATGCTTAAGCAATTCTCTGGTAAAACACTTCGTTTATAGGCCAATGAAATTTTGAGACCGTGTTGCATCCTTCTAAGGACACTGATACTAAGTAACTTTGAATCCATACATTAAGGACCCCTACTATAAGACAGTTTCAATAGTATCTTTGTGGTTTACATTTTACAAATACAACTTACTGACATTTGCAGCGCACAGCATACTCTCACTATTTTCACAAGCTCTCGTGCAGGGAATTAGAGAGTCCAGTCAATCTGAGGCTGGTTTAACATTTGCTAAAACCAACCTGAAAAACACTACTGTCTAAAGGCAGACCTCCCTAGTGGTATGTGCTGTACTAGACAGGTATGTTGGCCCGCCCTACACACCAACGGTGAATGACTTTTGTCCAGTACGTATCTTCATTTGGATGCGGCAATAACACGACACCAATGTATAATGCCGCCCTACAAAAAACACATGTTGGAAAACATTGCAACCACAATGCTCTACGGCTAACATGCAATCTACAGCCTTATCATCGATGGAGAAACCAATACAGGTCACAGCACCAGGTCCTGGCAGCCTGACATCCCAAACTCTCTTCCAGCTCTCCTAATCCCCCCCGGACACTGCTCAGTGCATCACAGATTAAGTCAGGACAAGCAGGCAGGCAGCAGCACATTTATCTTCTCTGCAAACATCAGTTCCAAGAGAGATTCCACAGATAAGACAAGTTCATTCAAATTCATTCATCTGAGAATAGAAACCTGAGCCAAAACTAACATGCATTTTATGCTTATTTACAGACCACCAGAGACTAAAGGATTCACCAAGAAATTCACAGGTACCTTCTCTGCGACGGTAGCGAAATGCCGCAGACTCGTTCTCCTGGGAGGTTTCAGTGGACACCAGCCTGAAGTTCAGCTCCTTGCCAGGGCCCTTCCCCTTCTCCGGTCCTGCTGGCATCCTCAGCCGTGCTGTGGAACCGGCCTTTGCCCACACGGCGGTAAGGCGGGCACTCTATGCCTGCTGCCGAATGGACAGAGAATCCACCTCGTTACCACAGCAGCCGAACTACTACAAGCCCAGAGGCCCTAAGAAATGCCTGCAACTTGATCACAAAAATAACTTCTCTGCACTCTTAGAGTTGAGCACGTTCATCTGCCCAGAAGCTTGGGGCACACCGAAGAGCAGCCCTGCTCTTGTGCCTACAGCCACACTAGCCCCACAGCCCAGCACATCAACCAGAAAGCAGCCCAGAGGGCAAGCTGCCTTTTTCAAGCTTCTGGAGAGCTCGGCAGCATGTGAAGCTAATAACGAGGAGCTACAGACCTCACCTGTGCCTCTTGGCAGAAAAGGAGCAGAGGCTCAGGGAAAAGTAATAAAACGGTTTAGATCTCTGTCTCCAGGATGATTCCAAGATGCAGGTGACGACACACTGCTGGAGCCCTTGCTTAAAGTCCCTGCGAAGATCAGCTCCTTCTCTGACATCTTCTGTGTGTGGTACATGCAGCTATTAGTTGCCTCCGTATACGGAATGCAATTGATGGCTTGAAAAAAAGAGGCCAGTGAAGTTAAAAACTTTGTGCGTGTTGTGTCCAGAGGAACGCAGTGCTCAGATGTTGACAGTTCACAGACAATAGCCAGGTCATGTCACACGTGAATAAGATAGTGGTGATGTCAGAGAGGGAAGGAGAAAGACCTTTCTCAGTGAACCTACGTCATGATCTCCTGTAGAAAAAAGGACCAACCCAACCCTCTTCTTCTCGTTGTACACCTTTTCCCCACCTTGCCTCTTTTGAATGTGTAGCTGGTAGTCCGAGAACCTCATCAAAAGTGGACAGAGAGCAGCCATACCTCTCCTTGTGGGATGGACACGGGAGAGCAAATGGCCTGTGACAGACATGAGTCACAGTGCTTACACACAGCTAGATGATATTTGGGTCTGGAGACTCTAAACGCTGAGACATTTAACTACGAAAATCAGGAGGGTGAGAGGACTATGTGCCTTAGAGCTCCACGTGCCCTGAGCCTCAGCCACTGCAGCAGTGAGTGCTGGAGCAGGAGCCGGAGAAAGAAAACTCTCCAGGGATGTAACGGGGCTCCAGTGACAAGGGGCACACCAGCTGGACTGCGTGGATGCACAGATACGGCTGAATCGATACAGCTCCTGTGTCCACAGCCAAGGTCCTGCTCACTGCTCTCACGGACACCAGCACACACGTTCAAACAGCGAGGCTGATGGCCGTCCCCTGGTCACCTCACCAGGACCTCTCCTCACAGGCTGCCGGCGATGCTGGCGTGCATCAGCAGGAGCAACAACTTCCAGGAGCTCTGCAGGCCACGGCACCGGTATTCTCCACACGTGCCAATGCCAGTACTTTCAAACTGTGGGTACTCCCTCTTGACAGGATGCAGGAATGCTTGGGGGCTTTGGATTAGCTCCTGGAGCTGGAACAGCCGTGTCAGCACGGCACTGTGCCCAGGCTGAGAAAAGTGGGGGCGTAAGAGTCAAGTTCACCTGGAAGTGGGACGGGGGTAAAACAGCTTGGGAAATGCTGACAGAGGCTGGTTGACACTCAACCTGTCCTGAGGAAGCCTCAGGAATGCCTTCGTGCTCAGTATCGTGCAGGGACCAGCCTGGCAGGCTCGCACGTGCACACCGGTTGTTTCCCCTGGGACCGACGCAGCAGCAGCAGCAGCAACACCCCGTCACCCCACGTGTGGGAGCAGTCCCAGTGCAAGTGTGGATGCAAGTGGAGAGTCACCCCCAGCTTGCACAAGGCCAGCCTGCCTAATCACCTCCGCAGCCTCATGTCCTCAGCCCTCAGGAAGGGAAGAGCTTTACACCCTGCTACCGTGCCTTCTCCACTGTGGGCATCCGTGCCCAAGTATGTGGGCGTGTGCATACGCCACCTCACAATATGCAGCAAATAAATGCTTCCTCCACCAAGACGATGTTGCCTTTGTACCAAGCGCTGACAGTTCCGCTCCAGACCTGAGAAGAGAACAGTGAAAAGGGACTGCTTGTGCTCCCTCTGGGCTCTCAGTTGCCACAGACAGCCGAGATGCCCAGAATAACACACGCAGAGCAACTTTGCAGGTGCTGAGGCTGTACAGGACATGTGCGGGACACACATCAACCTATGTTATCCTACAACGACGCACAAAGTAACTGGGACTCAACTGTACGGTACTATGGAGAGGCCTTCACCTGCAGGCTGCGAAAATGAGATTGTGGGCTGCGTGTTCGTGGGTTAAGGAAGCGGGGGACGTCGGTTGAACTCTCCCCTCCCCTTGAGGGGGTTCACACCTTTCACCACCCTGGAGAACACCCTCACCTGCGAGCTACAAGGTGTCTGGGGCAGGTCCCATCTCCACCCTCCTGCAGAGAAGGAGTCACCGGCTGAGTGTCCGGGGGGCCAGTGTGATCTGGGCAGACAAGCAGTGAGGGCACTTGCTGTCACCCAGGGCTGCCCACCGCGGCTTCCGGGGTGCCGTGGAGAGGAGCGGGGCGCAGGCCCCCCAGAGCACACCAGGCTCCTGCAGGAAGGGGGAGAGGGAGAAGCACGGCCAGCTCCTCCTCTGGCAGCGCTTTAAGAGAAGGTTTTGGCTGCCGCTGCATTTTATGCGAAACCTGATCTTGTCAGCGTGCGCGGTGCGCTCTCAGCATGCCTCCCGCGTCGAGGCCCGCGGGGCCCGGGCGGAGGAGCACCTCCTTTCTGGAGCCCCGTCAGCTGGGCGCGCGCCAGGGCCTCTGGAGAGGACAGGACAGGCAGCCCCAGCGCCCGCGCAGGCCCACCCCGGCGGGCAGCGGGTCCGGGCGCGAGGGGAGGCAGCCCCGCGCCCCGCACGCCGCGGAACACGCTGCCTCCGAGACCCACTCTGCACCTCTGGCTTGGCGCTGAACTGGGCCAAACCATCCCCCTCCACCCGAGGCCCCGCTGCAGCTGCTCTGCCGCGCGCTCCCCTGCCCGAAGCCGCAGACAGGCTGACAAGCCTTATTGCCCCGACCTCCCCGCCTCCCCCGGAATAAACTGTGTTCTAGGCGCCTGCAGGAAAAGGCCCGGGGGCCGGGGCCCGCCCCAGGGCTGGTAAGCAAGCGCAGCGCCATGCAGCATAGCCCACAGGGCCCCGCGGCATCGCCACCGCCGAAACCACCCCCGACCCCCAGTCCTGGGCTAGAGCAGCAAAATAACACCCGGGGACATTACTTCTATCAGCCATGGAGGTACCCTGACTATTGCCTGCATGCGCATCCTTCACGAGAGTGAGATGGAAAAAGGGATTTGAATCCAACCTTCAGAATAAATATTCGAATGCTGAAACTGTACAGTGCAAAGCTTCTAAAGACTCGCTCCCCCGCGCTGGAAGTCTCTGCATCACAAATCCCCTGAGGCTGGGGGAGGTCGTGGGGCGGCTTCCCCCCACGTGCCCTGTCTCACCGTCTTCTCCTCCTGAGCACCTGCCCTGCTCTGACCCTCACTTTTTATGTTCTTCCTGTGAATCAAATAAATCCCCTGCCTTCACAATGGAAACACAAAACCAGTTTCTATTCATTTAAAACAACCACACACGTTAATTATAGCTATTAAAAGCTACTCTGTATTTATACTTAATAGCAGCATCTTTATTGGGGGCCTGAGAGTTCACACTCATCTGACAGCCCTTTTCTGGAAGGTCTGAGCTAGATAAAGTTGCATAAACTTCACACTGGCTCTGCCCTGCTTCAGTGAAAGTATTGTAGATTTACACTGCTGTGAGACAAAAATTTGGCTGTAAACCCATGAAATTACAACTCTAACCTCTACAAAATCCCAGCATAACACAAACTGAATTCAAATACCAGGCACAAAATATTTTCTTTTAAAAATTCTTGCGTTTTTAAGCACGGATTCATTCCAGCCCATGTGACTCTAGCTGGCAGCCAGCTTAGTACTGCTCCCTACTGTCAGTACTAAAACAAACAGAAATTTACAGCCTTCCCTCCATTCAAAATTGTCACAGAGCAAATTACTAAAAACAAGCAGCATATCCGTTGATTACACCCTTTCTGCAGGTCAGAGGGTTCTCCATTTATTCATAATGGGTGAGAAGAGTCAACACCCCTTTTTGTAACCTCTCTTCCTTATCAGAATTACTCTATACCTTTTTTTGCACATTTTCCGTATTCTGACCCCAGCATTTGTACTTTTTTTATTATCCACCGTAAGTCACAGCACGCTGCATCGATGCATTGCTTTGGACAACTTCTGTTCCCCACCATGGCATTACTAAATGCATGTTGAGAGATTCATTCTGAAGAATAAACAAGAGTTTATTTGTTTTGTTTTTCACAAACATGTGTACAAGTAAAGCTTAATTGCCAGGCCGTTTCAGAAAGGATATGCAAAAGCATATGGAAAAAAACAGCTTTAAAATAAAAAGCCAAGGGAAATCTTTCTCACCCTTCCCCGCCCACAAGACACAGCGAGTGCTGCCCTAACGTCCCTCGGGGAGGGAGCCAGGATAGCGTCCCCGCCTCTGGACGCTTGCTTTCTTAAGCTGCAAGCCTTTGACTTGTCTGGAAGAACGGAGACGGTGAGGAAAAAGAGAGAGAAAACTGCAGCAAAGGTGATGCAGAATGGCCGAAGAAGTATGCTCACATCTGCCGGCCGAGTCTCAATAATACAGAATAGACACATAGATTCGCTCTGAGAGGACGCTTCAGTTATTTCTCACTTCTTGGTACAGCAGCTGGCTAAATGTGGCATTGTCCTCTACCTACATAACTTCTGCATATCAGCTAATAGGAACGATGCACCCTTTAGGCAGGAAATGTAGGATCAAGCTTTTCTTTTTTTTTGTTTCCCCCCCCCCTCCACGACACCGCAATCTGGGTGTTTTAGCAGCATCTCAGCCCCTGTTCCCCTATCCGGTCATCTTGGCGGGAAAGCTAGCTCAGCTAAAACACAAGACGGCACTGATCCTGAGCCGTGACTGACCCCTACTTGGTAGTCCCGTTTTTTCATGGGGTATTAGTTCATAAAAGATTCTGCAGATCCACCTAAAGCTCCTTCCTCTCTGAATTTCCTCATGATGCAATCCATTGAAGTTTCAGGATGGCCTTTATTACAGCATATGCTGAGGCTTCAAATGTAAAGCAACATTTTGAAAAGGCAGCATCTGTCTCTGCAGGCAGGAAAACCCTTTTGTTACCATATTGAACTGTTACACATAGCAAGAGATGCAGTTCAAGCCGTAAACTCTTGATCTTCCCTCGAAAGTCTCTACTTTCACTTATCAGCCTGACATCTCACAGTGGGGCCACCTGACCAGACTATGGGGCTGGCTCCAGGGCTCGCAGCCTGGAACCAGACCTCTGAGGGAACTGGGGCGGACGGAGGTGGCCAGCTCCCTGGGACCCTCCAACACAGTTCAAAGTGACATGTTTCAAACAGTCCTTTCCTCCGTACCCCATTGCCTTCAAAGCACAAACAGCTTTATAGCCTGGAGCATGTAAAGTATTCGCTCAGGGATGCACGGCAGTTGCTCTTAGCGGAGGAAGGAGCGCGGCTCTGCAGAGACGTTCGCATCCTGCACGCTTCCAGGAGTTTTTCTAAAGGAGCTTAAAGCTGATTCCATTCTTTGATTTCTGCCATCCCATTTCTGCCAGATCCTTGCAGTTCCCTGTCAGAGCTCACACACAAAGAATTTTAAGCAGAAATACAGTAACCTAAAAAAAGAAATAAAAGCTCCCCGGCAATTGGACTCCGAAGTTCAAGACAAAACTTCTCTGAAGTAGAAAATGAGTTAACACATAATTAGGGGTTTTCCCAAAGAGACTGAATAATTTATGGAAAGTTACTGACATGTTCCTGACATGTTTAGTCCAGTTACGCCTTTGTACAATATTAGGCTGTGACATCACAGCACTAAAAGACAATGTTTTCAAAAGAAAAATCAGTTATTGTGAAGCCAACAGAGTAGAAGCTCCAGAAACTGCTAAACTTAGACCGTTTTCCTAAATCACTATTTTATAAAAGGAAAAGGAAAACATTCCTGGCTGTGTGCAATGTGTGCTGAAGTCACAGGATCCCACTTGTAACAACTTTCCTTCCCCTTGTCACAGCTTAAATTAACTGCGCTCACGAGGCAAATGAACAGAACCAGCGCGCTCTGCCTAAGTCATTTAGCAATTTGTTACCAAAATTGTTCTCGGAGCAAAGACCTACTCACCACTGGTCAAAAAGAGTCACTCTAAATCTGAATGGACAAGTTTTCCATGGCGATAAATAGATTAATGGCGTACATACTTTGCAGAGAGCTGCAGGAAAACAACTGTCCTTAAACAAAGAGAGGGTGCTCTTCCTATGTGAAGATACAGACACTGTTTATCTAATGGTTGGAAAGTTTACAAGAAAACAGCAAACTCCGTGCTGTGGTTGTTGAACTGAAGTAGTACTTTACTAGAACCAGGTTTTTTCGGTAATTTTGCGGTTGTAACAACTATTTTCTTTACATACTGCTATAGAAAAGGGACTCTTTTTAACTTAATTGAAGACACTATCAAGAGTAAATATACTGGGGCTTTTAATAAAAACAGTATGAGGAGAACATTCAAAGCTAAATAATCAGAAGCAATTTGTGTTCATGAGCAGAATGATGTGTCATTTTTTTTCCCTTGCAACGCTCTGTACTGGATCAGTTTTGAGACTGTGGCAAACTTTAAACCTATCTTAAAATAATGAACAGCAGTGAGGGTTGAAGATAGTTTGAAAAATACGCTGGAAAGAGAAAACATATGCCACAGAGTGTGGTGCAAAAGTCATATTTCATGCATGACTTTAGAGAATGTTAATAAGGATTAGAACCATACTTCAGCAGAATAACAATCAGTCAAAGAAGTGTAATTAATTTTTCTTTAGATCTCTGTTAGACAAAAATACAGGAGAGATAGCATTGTTGCCTATAGATTTCGCTCCAGCTAAGAAATATAGCTCTTAAATACATGTCGTAATTGTACACTGTAACTGGAGTGTAGTACATGACTCATTTGCTTTATAGTTGTTGGGTTTATAATATTATGAATCCAAAAATATTTTAAACTTCAATTTTTTTTGCTTTGGCCAATAAATATGATTAAGATAATACATCCAAAAACATATGTAAGCTGTGTATGTGGGACATATGGAAAGCAGATGTGTTCTTAATTTACATATGACCTAAAAAAATCAGCTGATTACCAGAGATGGTACTTTGTGAAGCTGTTTTGGACTCAGAAGCATTGTTGCTAGCTCAGCACCATTTTAAAGTAGGCAGTTTGCTCCTCTTGTGTCTGAAACCCCAAACTCAGTGCTGCAGAAAGACGGTATCCCTGGAACAGCGATCATTTGGCTTCACACAGAACAGCCCAGAAATGGAAAACCAAGATCATTTGTTTCCAAACACAATTGTTATTGAAAACTTCTCTTTAGTATTTTAAGTGTATGTTCCAGCACATGCTTACAAAACTTCAGTTGTGCCCTTAATAATGCTCTTTCAACCATAATGACAATAAAGGCCATGCTCAGGTTCCATTAATAAGCCCAACTCTGAATGCCAAAATCAAAAGGCAAAGCTGTGTCCGTCTCACAGGTGAGAAATCACGCCAAACTGGTAGTCGCTTTTTTCAAAATCTCAAAGTCACTTCGTTCAAAATCACAACAGATCAGAGAAGCAGTTTCTTAACTATAACCCCTTGTGACAGAGGTCCTCTGGGGACCATGTTCGGGTTTTCACTTTTTAGCTATACCCAGTAAGAAAACAGTCACTTACCATCAGATAGAAAAGGCAATGAAAAGCTTCGCTTATGAGGCTCTCTCGGTGGCATACAGAGCCAAGAAGGAAAGTTCCTCTGTCAGCGTCAGAAGAAGTCAAAGCTGGGCTGCAAAGTGGGGCAACAGAAATACAGGGTTCCTAAATCTTTTTAAAGCAAAACATTTTCTAGCCTTTTTCTGAGAAGAGGTGGTTCACATCGCAGGGGAGACCGTCAGAGGGACGAGATAGCTTTTCCAAAACACAGGCTAATTGAACGCACCACTGGTAAATAGAGACACATTTTTTCAGGCAGGCATTTGTCACAGTTAGGAAATTCTCACTCTTCTGCCAGGCTCCATCTTGGCACCGTCCACGGGAATCGCTCCAGCCAGAGTCCCCCTCGCAGAGGTGCCAAGATGCAAACCCGCTGCTGCCGCCTGTCCCTGGCGCTCGCGGCGCTCCGCAGCCGTGCCCAGAGCCGCGGTGAGGGGCTGGGCAGGATCGGGCGCTCAGGCCTCGCGGTGAGGGCGGCAGCTCCGGCCGACTCCGCCGCGGCCCCTTCTTCACCCCCTCCTGCAGCAGACGCGGGCAGCCGTCCTCCTCCCAGCGAGACAGATGCCGGGAAGACCTTGCACGGCCTCTGCACTCCCTCAAGCCAACAGACAATTTTTTTTTTTTTAAGCAAACAATATTTTAAAATCTGTCTCCTCTCTCCTCCCTGCCGACTCGTAATTTGGGATTTGCTGGTGCAGCAGCGGCTGCAGCGGACCCAGTGAAGCGAGCCTGCGGCCAGCCCCACTGCTCACCCTCCTCTGGCGGCAGCGCGGAGTTCCTCCACAACTTTGGGGAGCGCACCCTAGGAAAGGGTGCCCGCCGCCGCTTCCAGTCACAGTGGGGACTGCCCGGCGAGGGAGCGAGGTGCTCGCAGCCCGCGCCCGCCTCGGTGCCGCAGGGCGGTCTCCTGGGCACCTTCCCGCTGCGCTTCCCGCCTGGGGCCGAGGCCACGGCCCTGTGGGACGACAGCCGGGAGCCATCCTTGAGCCCCGCACAGCCTTGGGGACCAGAGCCCTGCACCGGGGCCCGGGTACAGACAGGGCCTCTGTCTGGCAGAGACCCCAGCACGCACCCAAGCACAGCAGGACTGCTGTCTGCTGTTTCTCACGTATTAAGCTTTAGACCAGATACAGCTGGGGTGTGTTTCCCCAACTTGGGCTCCGCAGCCTAAGCCGTTCTCCTGTTGCTCGTATATATGTTACGTATATATAACGCTGGTACACTTTCTCACAGCGGAGCCGAGGTGTAAAATTCATACGACGCTCTGGCCCGGCAGCCGCGATGCTGAGAGACGCTTTGCCCCGGCTGCAGTGCAGGTTCAAACCCAGGCGCCGGGGCTGGGTCTCAGAGCTCCCATCTGCAGGGTTCGGTGCTGCCCCGCGGTCTCTCTCCACTGCACCCAAGTGCAGGAACGCCGAGATCGACAGGCAGGCACCAGGCAGAGAGAGCCGGTGTGGCGAGCGGTCAGTGTCACAGGCCCTCGGCAGACCTGCTGCTGAATTAGGATCCTGAGCGATTTCTCCTCCTTCTCCCCTCCGCCAGTATTCTTCTTTCCTTGTCTCAGAATCTGTCCTCCTTCCAGGAAATCTCTGTTTATATCAGACAAGGCAATGGGACATGCAGTTATTGTTGGACTCTTGTCCAAAACCCGTTGCTCCTCTGGCTCTGCTCCTCTGCAGACAACCCTCCTCCACGGGCCACGGCCAGGGCTTGCAGCACGCACAGCCCAGCCCCGCCACCGCCGGTCTGGGTGCCCCCTGCCACCGACGACACCCGCCGGGCACAGCTTGTAACGGACTCCCCAGCGAGAAATTAAAACCCCACCCTACTTGTCAGAGCTACCTGATACACTAAGCACAGAGATTCTTCCATGATAAGTCCTAAAAACTTAATCCTGTGACACGCGGCATCACTACACCAAGGAAAAGGAAAAAGGGCTGTAGAGAAGAACCCAGCCCGTAGGCTGTTGGGGGCATTTTCTCATCATCATCAGAGACCTCATGATCTGAAACATCTGCATTGTCTTACGCTGGTCATCAAGACCCACTGTCCCTCTGAACTCCAAATGTTTCCCTTCTCCGCTGTTCGATGCCTCCCTGGGTCACAGGCCCTCGCACACAAATCATTTCAGCCTTCGGAGGGGGCTGAGAGGAAGGCAGGGAGGCTCTGAAATTCAATCCCCAAAGGTTTCTTCTTTTTTTTTTTTTTTTTGGTCCAAACAAAAGTTATTTTTCTTTCAATGAGAATGCTTTAGCATCAAGTGCTGCTAACACAGAAACACCACCCCGGACTCGCTGTGGGTGGATGGTTGTTTCCCCCGTTTACTGACCCTCTCGCTCAGGGAAGGGCAGGACGTGTCAAGAGGAGCTGAGGAGCTGTTGTGTAAAGCTTCGGGGCACACTGTGAGGACAGGGTTGGGTTCCCTCTGAAGATGCAGAACATGCTGCCGTGCCTACGTCCTCCTGAAACAGACGTGTTCGTTGTTACTGCAGGACACCCCACGCAGGCACCACGGCTGACGGAGCTACGGCCTCGTGCGCGCCAACTGCCGCGGCGAAGAGCCCCGAAGGTCAAGCCCACGAGATTAATGGGGTCCCAGATTGCCTTCTGAAGTCACCTTTTCGGAAACAGCCACAGCCTTGTATTGCATCGCTTTGCTTTGCATCTAACGTTTCGGATGTGTTAAAACACTCCTGTTCTTGCATTTCAGGGAGGCTTGCTTTCAAAGTCTGAGGTTTTGACAGCCGTTTACAGTTTTACTGAACCTTGTCCCCAAGCACACCCTGACACATCACACTGTCTGCTGCAATTCACCTATTAGTTGACTGCCCTTAAAAGTCTACAGACATTTTATGGACTCCTTCACCAGCCTCACCGACTAGCTGGGTATTTAACACTGTTTTCAGCTCGCTACCTCCAGCCCTGTCCGTGCTGCAGAGACTGCTGCCAAACTGATACCTCCGAACCGATTCTGAGATTCGAGCAGAGCTGTGCGTTTAAAGCAAACATGCTTTGCTAAAGGAAAGCCGCTACCTTGTAGGTTCCTTCGCTTGCTGCTTTTTTTAAAACAAGGCAGTGCGTATGTTCCCTTGTTTGCACTGCGTGACGGCAGCCGCTGGTGCTTAAGGCGGAAAGACAAATCCAGGCGAAGCAGCAGCGAACTGCTCTGCACCCCCAGACATGAGAACCTTCCCATCCCGACTCCTGGTGCAGCCCGGTCCTCAGAAGCCATGGGAAGAAACGGTGTGTCCCAGGGACGAGCGCGCCCGGGACAGGCCCCAGCCTGCAGGAACCCTGGGCAGGTCGCTCCGCAGAGGACTTTGATATCTGCTGGAGGAAAGTGCCACGAGAGATGCAAGCATCTCCCAAAGGTGAGATGCGTGCTCAAACCGGGGAGGCACGAGGTCGCCAGGAGACTGGGCGGGGGGACCGGGAGGAGAAAGGGGAATTCCTGAAAGATAATTTCTTAAAACATTTAATTAGCACTGACTTTTAACATCCAAAATTACTTTAAAAATGTGCATAGAGATGAAAAATACAGAGGAGCTGGACACGCCTTCTAAAACTAGGACTGGTGAGTAGTGCCGACTGAACCAGCTTGTAGCAGGTTAGTTGAAGGAAGTTTTATGCAGTATCTCTACCAGCAGTGCCAGGCTGGATGAAAGGAAAAAAAAAATCTTAAAACTTTCCCATTCCCTTGCTTTTGATTACAGCTTGAAAAAATACTTAACACAAGAAAAAAAAATAGTCTATCCCCCAGAATGCAGCATTCTTTTAAAATTTCCCAGACTTCTATTTCAAAAATTACAGCAACCAGTATAAACTTCACAAACCCACTGAGGAGGCAACTCTTCAAATACCTGTGGTTTCCCACATTTTCCAAGGAAAACAAAAAGATTTATAGTTTCTCATGTTAAATCTGAGAGGCTAAACTTTGAGAGACATACTTGCCCACCTGCTGCATGTGTATTAGTTCTAGCTGAAGAGAAGTCAATAAAAATGGAGAAAGAAGAATTTGCAGAGCTGGTTAAAGTAATAAGATTTGTTTCAGAGCATCTGATCTTTAGACTAACAGACTTCCAAACAGTTGGACAAGTAAATAAAGCACCACAGGGAACCGCTAGTTGGAATAGGTTACCGCAGGGATACGCACAAAGGAATTCCTACAACTAAGAAAGGGCCGGAGCTACGAAACTTATAATACCAGCGATTGGGATGAATTGCTGACTTCTACGACACTTAGGAGCGAATTCTATAGGTACCCACGCTTTGAGGAGGACATAAAACTCCGTTCTGAGCTTCAGGAAGTATTACACCCAATAGCAATTACCACTGAGCAACAACAATGTTTTGCACTTCATGTTGATCCTATGCTTCTGAAAAGATGGGGTTTTTTAGTTCCACTTACTCCTTTTTCTGGATGGAAGGTTTCAAGAAGCTTAGTGATACGATTCCCTACATGGTCTTACACAACGCAAAAGGAAATATTTCCTTTAAAGGCCTTACTTTCTTTAGAGAAACAGAAAGAAAATCCAAACAAAAAAAGTTAGCCTGTAAATCCCCCCTACCACCTCCCTGGGATTTTTCTGCACCACATACACAGCTTCCCCTGGATGGAAGCAGGACAGCAAACGCACGTCGTGCAGGGCAGGGCAAGACGGGATACGCGAAACCCATGCAACAGTCCCAGCTCCCGGGAATCGGGAGTGGGGCTGTGTAATACCGCCGGCAGCAGCTCTGCTCTGACAGAGCAAAGCACAGAGAGCGAACAAAGCAGGAGATGTCCCATGTCCATCCAGCGACGAGGGGGTGGAGGTGACACTGTTGTAAGGTGCCATCTGATCAGGACTTCTTTTCTGTGCTTGACATGAATAAGGGGATTAGGATGGCAAGTTTCCGTGAGCTCACTCTATCGGACAAAAGGCCCCGAGGTTTAGTGTCACACTGCCTGATAAAAGTACAGGAGGCTGTCAATCAAGGGCTCCTAGGTACTTGTGTTGGTGACATAATCTTATTAGAAGATAAACCAGTGAAATCCTTTTCATGATGAAAAGTTACATTTAATTGCTCCTTTGCTTTTCTTCTCTTTCTCTTGTTCATTTGTCCATTTAACTTTGTTAATGTTAGCTATTACAAGAATATAACCGCACAAAGATGCAAGCCATCTACACTACAGCCGTGCTCATAATAAACGAACAGCTAAGGATCCTGAAAGATGGTAGGGTCTGTGCAGAAACAGCACCAGTTGTGATCTTTTAAAGAGAAGGTCAAAAGAGTTACTGAATTAATTAGCAGGAGTGCTCATGCACAAGGATAAAGTTAAATGTTATGTCAGTTGCTTTAATACCAAAGTAAGCTGACAAAAAGATGAAAAAATGGTAAAGCTCAGTCTCTGTGCAACAAACAACAGGAGACTTTTAACATCCTCTTACAGGAGCAAATCCATATTAGCCTTAGTAATGTGACTGTTTCAGCCAATTCCAGGTTGTTTCTTTTCGGTTTCACAAACAGGCAGCTGATGCTGTCAGCATGAATCACCGCACGCCGCCGGGAATGAATCAGGAGAAACTTCACCGGAGCCCGGAGGGGTGAGTCAGGGAGCGTCAGCGCCTGCATCCCCTGCGTGCCCGCCGCGGTGCCCGGGACCTGCCGCGCCATGCCGTGGGCTCGGCCGGGAGCAGGTCAGGACCCAGGCCGTGTCACACAGGCCAGGGTGACCGGAGGAGCCTTGGCAGCGCGGGAAGTCTCCTGTGCCTGAGAGGAGGGCTTGCGAGGGCACACGTGAGGTCTGCACAGTACTCTCTTCTGGGGAGAGAGGCGAGGAGAAAGGACAGGATGCTCTGCCCGATCAGAGGACCCCGAACCTTGGTGCAGAGGAGGTGGCTCCGACGCCGCTGTCCCTGGCCACCCCACAGCCGGCCACCTGCATGGCTGCGCGGCTGCGGCGTGAGCAGCCCACACGCACGCACCTGCCCCGGACACACCGAGCACAGCCCCCGGGCAAACACAGGACTCACGTCCTCATCCGCAGTCCCCCAGCCTTCCCAAGGCACCCCAGCCATCACTCGGAGCCAAAGGAGGCCATTGCGCTTGCAGCTGGGAGACGGAGTAGGAAGGGCAAGCCATCATCCACGCAGGCGGTACGGCGTTGCACGCTGCGTGTGCCGCCCGCTGTCGCGTTACATGTGTTCGCCGTACGGCATGGGTGCTCTCTTGCATGTGCACGTCTGTGCATCGCACTGCCCTGTCTGCACGTCTGCAGTCCGGCACGCACAAACGACAGGGCCAGGAAAGAGAGGACGAGCTGCCCTCGCTGCCGTTACCGCTGGGCAGTCGCTGCTCTCTGCCTGCCCGGGCAGGCACAGGCAGCTCTGCCCGCAGCCGGGGGCCCGGGGCGGGGATCGGCCACCGCTGCCATCGAGCGGCAGCGGGACTATTTGGTCTGGCTCAAACTCCCCAGCAGCAGCAGCAGAATAGCAGGAAGCCATGCAAAGTTTTAAAGCTAGTTTCCAAATATTTTCAGTTTGGGAAAGAGAGCTTGGATGTGATCTCGCTTTAACAGGACTAATCCAACAAAGGCTAAATTGAAGGTCAAGAAGCCTGCCCCGCAAAAATCAAAATGGACACAAAGATTAGCCAAGCCTTTGCCGGTACAGAAGAGGAGAGCTGCTCAGGTCACTGTGGCCCAGACTGCCCCAGAAAATGCCTCTGGGAAGTAAATGAGCGTTCGCCACGCAGTTTAGTCACCCTAAGGCCCCCAGTTCTTCAACTAGTTGTGCATGTAACTTCACCTTGTAAATAGCTACTGAAGAGACTGAGTAATATTAACCACCTTATTAATGCAGGATCACAGCCCAAGCTAGAAGCTATGCTTCTCAAAATACGTATTTTTAAAGCATCGTATAATTGTCACAATTAATAAACTACAAACATATTCTCAGTAAACAACTAGCCCCATTTAGTGCCACGGAGTCCCACTAGAATAAATTTTACACAAAGCACCTGAGTGTGCATATTATCCAAATAATTTAGTTCCGCAAATGTGAAATGTTTAAAGAAAAAATGAATTCCTTTCATTTTACACATACTGTTCCTTATTTTATCCAAGTGCCTGACTGGCTGAGAACAAACTAGCACTTTAAGCTGAAATGCTTTGAGAAATTAAATGTGTAATTCTCTCCCGTAACTCAGATGATCTTAAAGAAAGTAAGTCCTCCAGAGTTCTTCAAGAAAACCACGTTTTCATTTAAGGACTAACAAAAGAAATCTGACAAACGTCTTAATTCTTTGGTTTTTTTAGTAAAAGTGTGCATGAAAAATCGTAAGAGAGAAGGATCAGAGTGGCTGATGGCAGAACAAAAGCAGCTGAAAAATGTGATTTAACATTGGTCAAATCAGTGGTAGTTCGTGTTTTAGTGAAAAGACAATTGTTACATTACTGGGCTGCTGATCACATGTCACTGGCATTCCACAAACGCTTTGCCAGTGGAAATCTAACTCCAGCTTTTGGGAAGGCAATTTCAAAACAGTGAGACATATT
The DNA here is from genome assembly GCA_034782735.1 of Sagittarius serpentarius. NCBI lineage: Eukaryota > Metazoa > Chordata > Aves > Accipitriformes > Sagittariidae > Sagittarius > Sagittarius serpentarius. The sequence continues at coordinate 20,488,509 of JAVKLA010000052.1, read as the reverse complement.
ATAAATTAATTACCTGACTTACTATTTTCTCTCAAAACAACAGTTTCTATATTATGCATATTTACAAAATCCTTTATTACGTTTTCAAATATTTAATCACACATATTTCATACCTGCCAGTTCTGTGTTAGACTCTAGAGACTCCAATTACTAAACTGAGAAAGCCTGTCAAAAATATTTGCATACAGGTTATTTGCTACGCACCCAAATTCCTCGCACGTTTTTTCTGCAATCAGCACGAGATGTGGAACAAGATCAGCCCCCTGCTCAGCTCCGTCAGGGAGTTGTCCTGGTCATCCCCATTGGAAACGTCGCTGGGCGTAGGCTAATCGATGAAACCGAACTCCTACAGATGAATGTTCAGAAGCTTTCGAAGCAGCAATGAGGAAAGAACAATGGGTGAGCTAAGCGCAGAAATTTATTTTTCCTGATCGAACTTAAGCATGTCCAAGGAACCATTAGGAAGTGCTGTCAACTGAAGGTTGAAATCTAAGAAAGTAGCCATTCAAAGCACAGTAGGCCCTTATAAACAGTTAATCCACGCAGCTGCAGTAGTTAAAGCAAACACACTACCCTTCACTGCGCCATCAATTACACCTTCCCAGAAAAAATTACACAAACTTTGTAGGATTTTTCAGAGAGAAGATGGATTCTTTTGGAGACTTGAGGTCAAGACTGGGCTGTTTAAAGTATATTATTAACAAATAAACATTTATTGCAAAAAAACCCTATAGGCCTTTGGGGAGGAAAATTGTGTTATTTTTGGCATCAAATGACACAAGCCATTTATGACATGAATGGCTATCACCAACAGACTGATGAAATGGCAAATGTCTCCCACTTAACTTCCCCTGGCTTCCTGAATAAAGTTTTTCAAACACTTTTTTCCTTCTGAAATGGCAATAAACTCCATGTAATTTTGGTTTTCTCTCTGTTCTAGCTATTTCAAGATCCGTAGCTGGAAAGGGTTGAAGGTACTTCCAGATGGAAGCTGAAGACTCCCCAAAGACTGGTAAGGCGATGAAAATCACATTGTTAGGATCCGGGGCTATGTGCTGCCCTTGTTTGTATGTATTCTTGCTTGAGTGACAACTTGCAATTGGCTTTCAGATGGCTGGGTGAAAAAGCTGAGGTTTAATTGTGGCATCCAACAAATGGAATGTTATAGCTCTTGTCATTGAATGCATCCGCTACGCGCTCAGACAAACCCCTGCCAAAATATGAGCTGAATTTTTAAGTAAGAAAAAAGCCACAAATGGAACAGGCTTCAATTATACTAGACAACCAATATTCATAGGACATGTATGAAACGAAGACAGCTTGCTTGCCTTGGGCTTGTTTTCCAGCCTTTCTGTAAGACACGCTGTAAGGCACAGCGAGCTCCGCTACTGCCCGGCGCTCAGTCCCACCGCCCTGGGCCAGCCGTGGAGCACGGTCGCTTGCGGGACCATGGACCACCCTCTGCCGCGAGGGATGCTGCGGGCAGCCGGCCGGCCGCAGGGAGCGGGCACCGCCGGAGTGCCGGCACTGCTTCGCCGAGTCCTCCCATCTCCTCCGCGGGGAGCAGCGGCCGGATGGGGAGGACACCGCACCGGGCAAGGCTGCTCTCCCTGTAATTGCCCTGGAATCTCTGGGGATTCTCCCACATAAAATTAATGCAGGCGCCATCAAGGCTAATTTATTCCACACCCACAAACCATGCTGGGGAACTGGCCCGGGCACGGGGAGCGAGGCTGAGGCAGCGCGACTCTAAGGACCAAGCTAGCAGGAGCTGCATAACCCGAGCGCACCGCCTGCTCCCTCCGCCTCGGGACACCCACCCAGGAGTTCAGGGACCCCGCACGGGCCACGCGTGCCCCCGCAGCCCCCAGCACAGGACACGACGGAAAGCTGCCGCTGAAATACAAACTCGGCCTCCTCTGTGCAACCTTCTCCCACGGCAGCTCCCGCCAGGGCTGCGACAGCCGGGAGCAACCAGGGTGCCGTGGCTGCAGCGGGGGATGCCCCCAGCAGTGGGATCCCGCCTGTTCCGCCATTAACAAAGTAGCTGTCGGTTGTAAGGCTTTCTGCTCCCATCAGCTGAATCACTTGCTTGTTGCAGCTCCAACCACCAAGCCTGGCAGGTTCAAACCAATGATACCAAGTAGAGATAGCATCGCTGCAACGTTTCACATGCCATTTATTCCCTCAAATAGTTTTGCTCTGTTTGTACTTTCGCAACATTTCATAAATTGCTTTTAACAATAACCTGTCTTTTGTACTACAAATACTCCCATCGCTGTGTCTCATCTGTAAAAAAACAGAGCGTTGCTTTTCTTTTTACACGCACACAAACCAAACGCAGGACATTGTAGTATCTGCTGCGAGCATCAGTGCTCATGCAAATGCCGCGATAAGCACAAACAGCACACGGCTACTACACTGTTACTGTCACCCGTTCACAACGTTCACGGGAAAATGTGTGGACAGCCTCCTTGCAGCTTGGTTGGTAAATGAAGTAATGAAGTAAACAACTTCTCTTATGTGTGTGTAAATAAATAGAAGCGAGAACGTATTCGGATATTGCAAAGCTTCAGCATGTTTGGCTGACAAGAAAGGGAATCCTTAGAAGAGCAGCATTGCCCCCGGGGTAAAGCGATGCCCAAAACACGGGAGCTCTTCCTCCCTAGACCTCAGGGAGAAACAGGCTGTGAAAATCCAGGCGGCTGAGGCCGTCGGTACTGCCTCCCCCAGCCCCGGGCAGGCAGAGGCACCGGCACTGCAGGAAGGCTTCCCAGCCAGCTCTCGGCACCGGTGGGCGACGGCACCGGAGCCCGCGCTTGTCGGCTGCGCACCTCTGGCTGCAGGGCAGACCCTCGCTGAGCCAGAGCCTGCGGGCGCGGGGCAGGACCCACCCAACGCCGGGCAGCGCAGCGTGAGCCTCCAGCAGATGCGCACACCTGCCCGCAGCGACGGCCGAGCGGGTGCTGCCACCCACGCTGCCACCCACGCTGCCACCCTCTCCTTTCCGCAAGGGGAGAGCTGGGAAGGGGCACCATGGCAGCGGCTGAGCTGAGAGCCGCCGCCCGGGGCTGGGGCAGCGTCAGCTGGACGGGCTGCGCAGGCCGTCGAACCCGAGCTCCACAGGCGCATGCAGGGCCACTCCAGTCCTCCCACGGCAGCGTGCGCTGGGGACGTCTAATAGCAGCCACCGCCGAGCCCCAGCAGTGCGAGACGGCACCGGGTTCCCTGCGGCCCGCCACAGCAGGGTCCGCACCCTCACCTGCAGGGCTGACAGCAATCCTGGAGCCTCCGGACCTCTCCCTTCCCAGGTGCAAACGCAGATTCCACCGGCGGGATAGCACGGGGGGCCTTCTCTGTGCGGCTTCGGTCCCCTAAATTTCACTGAGCCTTCCTTAGTCACCTCTGTCACTGTTACAAAGTAGAGATGCTGAGTCTGTGCGATTGTTTGCATGTAATGAAAACCAGACTGACATGTAATAAAATTAGTATCAACAGAATCCCTTCAGAAAAACATTTTTTCTTAAGATCTCAAGAGAGCGGCACACAATATGCAAAACTTGTTCACTGGGACTTGGGGCAGTCTGGCTTTGCATTGACCTCTGCAGAGAGGTAGGTCTTGCTCACTTATCCTTTCTCACTCTGGACTCTAAGTATTAATGACCAGAAGGTGACTGGGAAGCACTCGAAATACAGTATTTGCGTTTCCCCAGTGCAGTCACAAGCACAGCGAAGCCAAGTGGCTTGCGGAGGGCCACAGAGCCACCAGCGGAGCGAGGAGCACGTGCCTGGCTTTGTCAGAATGCTTAATGAAGGAGAGGGATTTCTAAAGCCTCGCTGCTGGTACTAACGTTCATACAGGGCCCCACCACGCCTTCCTCATCAACTCCAGTGTGAGTGGGAGCTGACCCAGAGGGTCACGCTCCACATGCGAAACTTTTCTTGTCATCAGGTGAAGCCCATGCCAAGACCCAACGGCGAAGACAACTCACAGCGTTAAACCGCGGCTTCTATTTGGGGCGGGTTTCGCCTGTGAAGAGCCCCATCCCCAGAAACGTCAGCCAGCGGCTCCAGCGAGCTCTCCCTAGGCACTTGCTGCCAGGTAAGTAAACTGACCTCGCATGGCACTGCAAGCCACTGCACGCCGGGGCAACTGGCCTCAGTGGCATTACCCATGGGAGCCCTGGGAGCGGGGAATTGCCGGCTGAGGCCCCCGCCGGGGCCCCGGAACCGGCAGCGTCAGCCCCTCTGCGCGGGGATGTTCCCGGCACTGGTGACTGCTGCAGGAGGAATGTGCTGCCAACCTCCGCGAGCACTCGCAGCCCGCCGCGTGCACCCGTAATCTGAAGATAGCTCTCTCAAATTATAACAGATAGGTACTGACTCAAGCCTGCATGTACATACAAACCTTCGTGGAGTGGATATTCAGTCTGCAAACCATGATTATTAATCGTCGGGGGTAGAAGGAGGGAGGATCAGCTCCTTCTCTCCTGGAAAGTCAGAAACGCCAACCTCCCGATGCCCAGGCAGACCCACCCAAACCGGTAACCTGCGTGACCCCATCCCACGCACGCAGGGAAGCCCAGCTCACCCCCCACACGCCGGCTCCCGCTCACCCACCACAGCCAGGCAGAGCCAGCCCGCGGCTTTTGACCCGTGTGAGCTCTCGAGCAGCGCCAGCACAGCTCCGATGTCCTGAACACGTCACTCGACTGGTAGGGAGGGCGGACCAGGCAACCTAGATCCTCAGCTGCTGGAAGAAGTAGCCGAGGCGGAAACGGGGCCGTGTGCCCGGCCAGCTCCAGCCTGTGCGGCCGCGGTGGGACCATGGGAGCTGGGTCAACCCTTGCTCCCCCTGCTCGCCACCTTCCCACAGCACCTGGTACCTCTCCTGTGGCTCCCGGCCATCGGAAAAGCTCTGGATGAGGCTCACGAGCTGGGCAGGTTGGCCTGCTCCTGGCCAAGATCTACCACAGAACCAAGGGCACAGCACTCCTAAAGTAAATAGCCGAGGCGCTGCTGCACTAGAGATGGCTTAGCACAGATCATCAGCTACAAGGAAATGTCTGCAGACGACGCTGAGTATTTATGAAGAGCGCTGGGGCTGCCAGACTGTCGCGTACAGCTGGACCTTACTGCACCAAAGCTTCCCCCTAACCGAAGGTAGCTCGCCTCTTCTGCGGTCATTTCAGTGTTTTGCTTTGCATTTTTTGTCTTAGTTTCATGATTTCCTACAGTGCTTTATTGTGATTTGCTAATAAACCTCCTCGTACGATAGAGAATCAAACACTTGTCTCATTTCACAGGCATTATGAAAAGAAACCTCAGCAAGCACACCCACACCTCCTCCCCCCCCCCCCCCCGAAACTGGATTAAAGTTGTGACATAAGAGGAAAAATTAGAAACCAGAGAAGCTGCTTCCGTTGGGAAGCTGCAGGAATAGCTCGATCAGGTGATAGAAAAATGCTGGCTGAAGGCAGCTGATTATGTCAAAGGATAGGATCCCACAGGTTGAAAACCACCGTTCTGTGGAGTGGATGTTAACGAGCACTGTAACCTTTCTCACTAATGAGTTTTGGCAGGTATCATGCTGCAGCCCAAGGGTCCAGCCCCGCGGAGCTCCCAGTGACCCCAGCTCCGGCTGCGGCAGGCAGCGGTGCCCAGCGCTCTGCCGAGCCCCACCGCCGGCGAGCAAACGCCATCCCCAGTCACACCGTCCACATCCACGCTCTGTGAGAAACGTGCTTTCTCGCTAATACGCGAGGAATGCACCGGTGCTCAATCTGCAAGGAGAGACTACTGTAAGAAGCAATGATGTTTCTACCAGTCTGAGAGAACGACAAGTAACCACTGGCTGTAATTAGAAATGCTTCAAAACAGTATTAGTCATTTCTTCTGCAAATTCAAATTTGCTTGCTTCCTATCATAATAATAACCTATAATAAAAGCAACAACTGCAAAAAAATATGACTGATGTAGACTACTATTCTTTTTTTGGTCTTGTTTTGGTTTGGTTTTGTAATCAGTGAATGGTGATTCAGGTTACGCGAAGGAACAAACACATGAAAGTAAACTTCCTAACAGCTACCAGGAGGATTTGGTCCTCAGCATGTGCACATAAATTCCATTAGCTCTTACTGGGAGAGTGCACGTGCACTCTGGTACATTATAAATAATACACTGATTGCAGTAAAATCAGGAGCCAAATTCTGTCCTTTGATGAGCGAGGATGGCTCTCATTGATGTCAATAGGAATTGCATGTTCACAAGTTCATGTCAACATTTGCAAAGGAAAATTTTGTGCACGTTAAAAAAAATATTATGTTATGGAGGCAAAGCAAACGACCTCCACGACAAGTGTTCTCTGTAGATGTACTGGCTTGTTACAGGAGCATCAGAGTATAAACCCTGATAAAGTTCCCAAGAAATACATTATTCCTTGTTTACGTTGATATTGAGGGCATTTAATCAATTTATGCCGTAGCAGTCCTGCTGTATCTATACAGAAGATCACTGTAAAATTTCAAAACCAACAAAATAACAAAATGGAATTAATCATATTAACGACGCCTTTACTGTAATACAACCTTGCAAATGTCTACTTGTTCAGTTGCCCCGGGGCAAATAGTTTTTGAGAGGCGAGTACAATACCCCAGCTCTGTGTGAGCATCGCGATGAGAAGCACGCGGGTGGGTTTAGCTGGGCTGCCGGATTTCCATCTCAGGCTGGAAAAGTTGGCGTAACAGATCCTGGATTCCTCTGGCAATACTGATCTGAATGTGTTACCTTCTCGAGACAGTGGATACTTCATGTTGCATACAAGACAGCCTCATTTTAAGGGTTTTGCTTCTACATAATCTGCATTAAAATTGCATAATACGCCACACAAGGCACTTTCTACTTGAAAGGTATATTTGGCATCCAATAAAGGGCGATGGCAACACATATATTCTGTCTGTGTGTTAGTCATATAAAAGGAGAAAATGCTTGTCGCCCGTAATTTGTTGGGGAACAACCAGAGCCTATTTTGCAAAATGGCTGTTTTGAGAACAGTCTGTTCAGGTCCAGGGAACAGACGTCCCCATCCACTCCTCACGCCCCTCTCACACCAATAACTTGCCCTTACTTTTCCTGGTGCCCGCTGATGCCAGGGGCTGGCTCTGGTCTCGGTGACTGCGTTAGTCACAGCGATGGGACAAGTTTGCCAAGATATGTTCAAAGCAACTGCAGGCATATCAAAAAGTAAAACAAAAGTAAGACAATATTTCATTTGGGGAATATCAGTCTAGCCAAGGCAAGTCCAGGAACTTAAAAGTAAATGTAAGGTAAGTATTTTAAAAAAAAAGAAAAAAAACGTCAAAGATCTGCCTCAATTTTATGTTGAATTTAAAGAGGCATCTAGAAACAGTGAATAATTTGCCTGAACAAAGTATGCAAGATTCAGATCTACATTGGCATCCATGTTAGAAACACCAAAGAGCGTCACATTTAAAACCAAAAGTCAGTTCATTTTACCTCACAAGTACTGTCATTTTTTTCTCTTATGGCCTCTATTCTCCAACTCAGAAGTCTAGCTTTACTTTCAACATTTATTTTAAATCAGATATGAAGTTGTTGACTTTTTTTTTTTTTTACTTAGTTACTAGTGGAGAAAAGTGGTGTCTCCTTCCCTAAATGTTACCAGAGCTGTTAAAGCTCCCACTGCTGCAAAATCATCTTATCTCCCTGTTACATTTTTTAAAACACCTCTGCTTTCTAAAAAAAAATTCTAATACTTTTTTATCAAACAAAAATCCGTTTTAATTCATAGCTTTAGATATGGCATACCACCATTACAGAGTCCACATGGTGTACATTCGATAGTCATTCCCTGCCCACTTGATACATCTATTCCAATTGACTTAAAGAAAGGAAATTTCTGTTCCTAATTGCACCCATCTAAACCCAGAGTAACTCCTCTAATTTCATTATTTAGCTGTTAGAGACTCAGCTGTCAAGGTTCACGTCACACTGTTACTTATAACCAGCCTTATTCTTTGTTTCAGAACGAATGTGGAGTTTTTATATTTTGTAAGGAACCAGAAACTGTCATTTCATTATGAGTCAATCTTTGCCTCGTGAGTAATGCAATCATCCCCAAATCATGCCAAAAAAACCTTTCTACCACACTAAACCATCCAAGAGCAATACCCAGTTTGTTTACCTTTACTGGAGATTACTGTACAATTCACTTCACAGTTTTATTTATTTACGTGCTTCCTTTCTTGCCTCGCTTGAGCAATAACATGACATATCATGCAGGCAAAAAAAGGCAGGCAAAAAGAAGCACTTATCCCGGGTTTTTCTGCCAGTATGTCGTTTGACCTAGCGCACCCTTTACCGAGGACAGTGTAACGGTCTTTCGCCATCTCGCTGGGGTGTGAAATTCACAGCCTGTTTGCGGATCTGCATTTTATGCAACTGGCGACATGGTCCAAGCCAGCCCAAGCAGTAGAAAATCCCTTTCTAATATTACCATGAAACACTGCCGTTATATTTACACGCCACATTCTTCCAAAACTGCCACAAGAACTGAACAGTGCAAGGAGCATTGTGCAAACCAAACAGACAGAGAATGTACTTGCCTGCTCCTAGCCTAGCCACGACAGGAAAAGTGAAGCATTTTACTAATCCCTCTCTCTCCCCCGCAAATTACCCCACCGAGCACGTCAGCAGGCGTCCGAGGGCTTGCCCGGGCGGGGGGTGCAGGCGCGTGTGTCCGTGCGCCGAACGCACACCGCCCCGGCTCCCCAGCGCGGGGGCTTCCAGCCCGCGTTGCGTTACAGCCAGGCAGGGCCCCGGCCGCTCGCTTGCGCGCTGAAACCTCCCGCTGACGTGCCCACCGAGTACGCAGGGAACTCAAGCGCTCCTCTGATCGTTTACTGTATCTGCTGTACTCTTCATTCCAGGAGAAGGAGATACTAAATAAAATGAAATCAGTTCCTGCTACAACAAGGAATAGCAGGCTTAGTATAAATTTGAATTTTCTCTGGAATGAAAAATAAAAATCACAGCTGCTTTATGAAAAGCATGCTCCCTTTTCTCCTGAATATTTCTTCCCAGCTATCTGACTAAATTAAGCAGCCTCTAGTTGTTACTAAATATGCGCCCACCTTCCAAGTTCACCAGAGTAGTAAGCGTTTTAAGAGGTACCGTGCTTTATCAGATGCTCCACAACAGGGGCAAGCAAGAGGGGTATATATTTACAATTAAAACACATTAGTAACGCAGTTTGTCTAAGAAGAGACATTAGAATCCAGCTATTTTATCATGAGACATTATTGATAGTTGAAAAGGTGTGATGCATGCCTTTGAACTAGTTCAAAAGTTTAGGCCAAAAAATAATAGATGTGATTTCTAAACAGAATACAAAACGTTCCCGTTACATATTTCCGTGAAGAAATTTCTGCAGTCTATTTCATATTTATTGGTTATTTTTTCTCAGGTCAGTAGTTAAGAATTATAAATTATCCTCTTATTAATCTAACTGCGTATTGCGTACATTGCAAAGAGATCCTCCCTATCACTTCCTACCATGGATTAGTGCAAATTACGTATTACTATTGCAATGATTTTGTCCAACAAGGTTACCGTGATTGTAGCAGAAAACCAAAATGTCTCCCCAAATTCTTAAAACACGTTCCATTCCAGATCCCCGCTAGTATTTACTCAGCCTAACTCCGAACCAGCTCCCGGCTCGTGGCTGGCCCTGCCGGCCCGGTGCCGTTCCACCGCCTGTGCCACTATCTGCCCCGCAGCCTCCCTACGTGCCGCAGAGATGAATTCCTGCTGACACAGGGGGGACCTGCGGGGGCTCTGCCCGATCGCGGCTACTCTGCTGACGTCATCGGCAGAAATAACAGCTACGTTCCCTCAACGCTCCCGCTTTTGGAACTGTTTCGAGGTGCTACGAAAGCCTGATCGTACAGAGAATTTTTAATGGGGCTGATGCGTCCGATAGCGCCGGGCTGGTTGGATTTTCAGCAAAAACGCTAGAGTATTTCAGCGACTTTTAAAGGCATTTTTAGCGGATGACATAACTTTAATCATTACGCCATGTCCTGGGCATGTGCTTAGGCTACTCCTCATCTCTAAGTTTCAATCAGTTTTTATGCTACTTCCTAATGACACACGCACAAGGACTAGTTAGTGCCAGTCTGACTCGAGAGGCAAACGAAGCGGAGGGGGACACCACTGCTCCACACCACTTGGCCGAGTTCTCATGACGAACGATTGCACTGATGACCATAACCACACGTCTGATGCTCCTCAGTTTAAAAAAAAAAAAAAAAAAGAAGAAAACTGAAAACAAATAAACTCTCCCTGTTAGCAAACGGTTATTACCCATTCTGCACGTAGCAGAATCTGGGCGCTCAAGTCACCTCTTGTACCACGGATCCTGCCTACATTCCACAGCCTGCGCTCGCGACAGACGCACGCGCGCCCTCGCTCCCTCTGGCAGAAAAATAACATTCACAAAAATAAGAGACGTTTCCTAATAGGAAGCTTTTGTCTTATTTCGAACATAAAACACAACTGAACTGGGAAACATCAGCCTCGGTATTATACTCATGTGAAAGAATTTCCAGAATCTGGAGAGGGTAACATTTCCCTACAGCAACGAGGCTTCGCCGCATTCTCTTTCCTTCCTGCGGGGTTCACGCTGCTCTGTGCTGATTGTACATAAAAAATAAGCCCAGTCACTGACAAGAAAGGACTCAAAGATCAAGAGCAGTATAAAGACATACCAGAAAGATGTCTTTTTAATAGCGTCCAATAATGACGCTAAAACAATGCCTGACATACCTTGAAGAATCTAACAAAAATCTAAACAGTTCTCTTTCCCACCCCAAGCAAAACTTAGGATGCATTAATGAAAAATTATGAAATAGCAAGTGTGATTGTTTGATATCCTATCCCTTGAATAAATGACCTCTTTTACAGCCTTTATTTCCAAAGCTAGAATAGGAATATGGATCTTTCTAGAAATTACATGCATTTCTTACATATGAAATACGTAACCTAAAACAGTTATTTTTCAGAGGATTTTTTTTTTTTTTAATACCAGCAATAACTAGGGCAAATCGTTACGTAACGCTGCGTAGTGAGATAAAAACAGACTAGAAAAGCACAATCACAAAAAAATTAAAAGATACAAAGAAATGGGAAAGAAACGTAATATTTATAATTATTCATGTTTTATAGCAGGAAGCACCGTTATGAGCGGTACAATAAATAAATTCATTTAAGCAAAGAACCGGAATATGACTACCACAACCCCCTTATTTCTGATAAACATTCATTCTGAAGGTTCCAGTTTGCCAGAAAGGAAACTTCTTTTAAAGAAAAAAAGTGTAAGGTTCCAAGTGTGCAACAATCCTGCAATTTGGCAAAGCTCTCATTAAAATCAGAGATTCTGTTTGACTTGGGCTTGCGAGAGTCAGCCTCCCTGGTGCCATTGTACTGCTCTGGTTTTTTTCCCCTTAAAAACCTTGCAATCAAATGTACCTGTGAGCCTCAAAATGTTACATTTTAGCAAACTAAGTACTTTGCATTAAATCAAAAGATCAGGATATACTCCTGCAAAAATTTGTTGAATTTCTTGTATAAAAGGAGTCTAAAATACGTGCCCAGCTTGTCCCACTGATGCACCGATGATATTTTTGTGACAAATTACACTTATCAGGCACCTCTGACTACTTCAAACTCTGCTTGGGCCACTAAACCACCACCCCCAGGATTTACTCTAACGTTCCAAGCATAGGGGTAGCTTCAAACAGCCAGCATTTTTGTTTAAAACAAAAAAAAAAAATAGAAAAATGTTTTCGCCCTTCCCCCTAATGCGAAATGCCCTCATCCAAGGATGGGCAGTAATCATTCCTGACCCAGTGAAAGGTTTAAGGTCTGATATCTGACCCATCAGAAGCTTGCTTTCATTAGAAAGACGAGACACCAGTTTTCCAAAGATATACACACAGCACTTGATTACAGTCCTGGGAGTTCTGGAGAAATCTGACCTTTAAATTACATTACTATGTACAGAAAAATCTATTTAAAGCAAATTTCAGTAACTAAGATATTTAAGTAATCTTTATTCTCCTTTCCCCACCCCACCCCCACCCCCCAAGATCTGTAAATAGGACTCAGGGTAACAAAAACCATCTGATTTTACTGATACCGGTCTTCTTCCATACTGACACCGTTCCACCTCACTACTCCAAAGCACGCTCACTTGGCATACAGGCATTTTACATGCCGGTACGTTACAGCGCAGGATGATGGCTGTACCACCAGCACGCTGGAGGCGACTTGCACAACTTGCTCATGGCTTCACTCCTCCCTCCACACTCTTACTGATAAAACCGATCATCTGCACGGCGCAGGCCATGAGAACTCCTCGCATGCATGAATAGCTATTTTTATCCTTTAGCTATCTATCATAAAAGAGTGTTTCTCCGAGTCTAAAAGGCAGCAGACAGGGAAAGCACACGAACAATGTCAGCGTAGTTTCACATGTTTGCTCTTTGGGGCTAATAAAATTTCAGAGAAAACAAATTTTGATTTACCGTGCCTCCCCTCCCCTTTCCATGAGCTGCTGCTGCTGTCAGTCCTTAGGGGCACACACAGCAGGTCACCATGTAATGTCACACTAGGTGCTGGGATTCAACAAAGGCTAACATGCTGATATCTTTTTATTGCTCGTCAGCCTGGTTACCCCATTTCCCCCCTATACAATCGGACACCTCTGATAATACGGAAAGTTCTGAAGCAGTGACATTTCTATTTTCAGTCAGAAAAGTATTTTTTGTTTTTACAAAGCAACAGTCTACAATCTTGCTTTTTAAGGCGTGACGCGTGATCCTTTATTTTACAGAAACTAAAGATGGGACTTAGAGGGTACATTTGTTTGCAATCAATGCAAATATTTACGCCGCCGAATAAAGCTTTTTTTAGGGAGCCCAAAGACTATTCTAAATTCTTTCCTAATTAACAAAAATAGCTAAGGTAGTACTACCTACAGAGGCGGGAGTTTCATCGAGCTGCAACGACAGCTACCACGGGGGTGTTTTATTCTGCGTGGAAGTACACGACAAAGTCCGTGGATGTGCTCCCTGCACCGGGGTATGAGAAAACACAGATAACGCTGAAGGCCCGGCCCCGCGGAGGCAAGCTCCGGGTGATTTTCAGGCGAAGCGCCCGGGCCCGTGGAGGACTCTCTGGTAGCGTGCTGGTGAGGGCTGCAGTATGAAATAGCACGTTTTGTTGTAATTCCTAAACAGGGGGACATTTATCTGGGCCATTTATACAAGAGTTATAACCCTAACAATATTTATACTCAGCATGTCATGTTAGCATTTACTACCAGTTTCCATGGAGATGGATTTTCATGCTGTAGCTATGAAATGCACATTGTTGCCACTAAGCCACTTCAGGCCTTTCTGGAAGCCTGCTGAATGCCTGACAAAAGTTGATGCAAACCAATAGTTGTTGTTCTTTGTTTGTTGCCAGACTTCTAGCAGAGCCATATTATGTCCCAGTGATTGAAGTGCCCATGTTCGCCCCCCTCCCGGCACAAAAAGGATCCTCAATTTCGGTGACAAGCATGAAGTGGGCTTCTGCAGGGGAGGACAAACACGGCGCGGGGCAGGGGCTCTGTCTCCGCGCAGGGACGCGGCGCGGCGGGGGGCCGCTCCCGACAAAGCCTGACATTTGGGGATAAAGCCGAAATAAAATAAAGCGCGGGCAGCGCCCGGCCCGGGAGGGACGGGGCCAGCGCCGGGCTCCTCCCGCCCCGGCCGGCCGCGGAGGCTCGGCCGGCGCCAGTCCCCGCGGCTGGGACCCGCGG
>JAVKLA010000052.1:20443767-20465377 GCA_034782735.1 Sagittarius serpentarius | reverse complement strand
CGCGGCGCGGAGCCCTCTCCCCGGACCGGGCCGCCCCGCAGCCCCGGGCCCAGCGGGCCGCCGGTAGCTGGCGTCAGTCCCCGGCGCGGTGCCGGGGTGGACGGAGCCCCGCTGCCCCCGGCGCGGCGGCTCTGCCCCGTGCTTCTTGAAGGGAGAAATGAAAAACAAAGAGTTTGGAGAGAAAGAGGAGAGGGCTTTGCCTGCAAGGCGGTGTCGCCTTTTACGTAAAGATATTCCTAGTTAGCGGAAAATGCAGGCGGTAGGTAATTGTGCTTCATTGTCTGATCGGGCTTCGCTGCTGCGGCTCTCCTGCACTGCCTTTGTAAACAGAAAACGGTCACGTAAAATGGGGAAATATCAGAAGCCGTGCAAATAAATAGTGCTGGTAACCTCGCCGGTCTGAGCGCTCCCTCGAAGAGCGGAGCGGAGAGCTCCTTTCTGGTTTGTATTAGTGATTATTGCACTGTCATCAAGGAATGCAGGGGTGGAAATACTTGCTCCGGGACTCCAAGCAGACGCCGTACAACGAGAGGGAAGCAAATCGCCGACGCGTGCGTGCCGCAGAGAAAGCGGAATAACGCTCCGCAAGCCCCGAGCACGCCCGAAGGCAGGAGAGCCCGGGCGGGGAGGAGCCGGCGCCCCCTGCCCCGCCGAGAGCCCCCGGCCCCGCGGAGCTGCTCCGGCCTCTCCGCCTCGGAGCCGTCGTGCCTGCAGGCTTCTGCTTCCCAGCTCCCTGACACGCACGCCTGGCAGCTTGTCACGCAGAGTGGTTGCGTGATGCAATTCCCCAGCCTGACACGTTCTCACCTGGTGCCAACCGATCGCTCTGAAGAGGCGCGCGAAGCCGCAGGCTCTTCGGGCAGCGCTCCCCCGTCCGCGCTCTCCCCCGCCCGGCCGCGCCTGTCGCCGGCGCGCTGGGCGCTGGCAAGGCCAGAGCCGGAGCGGCTGCTGGGGGGGGGGGGGGGGGCAGGGGCGGGGTCCCCTCGCCCAGCGCCGGCTGCCCCCGCCGTGTCCCCCCCCAGCCGCCCGCTCTGCCTGCAGCCCTGCCCCGCTCGGGGACACCGGCAGGCACGGAGGAACACCGTTATTTTTCCTCCCGTTACCAGTAAGCCCAAAGCGCACTGTTTCCAGTTGTCTCGGAACCTAAGTTTATACAAAGTCAGCTGTGGCATCGGACTGAAGAGGAATCCCTTCTAAAGGTGTTTTCCTAAAAGAAATCCTCAGATCCCGGGGCTCGAAGGTTATCTCGAACAATGAACACTTCACCCTCAGCCTCATTCGGACAGTGACCGATGAGCCAGTCTGACACTCCTCCCCGCGCTACGGGCTCGCTCCTCTCATTGTTTTTGCATTTTTGCTTTTGGTCAGAGTGAGGGATCCGCACCATTTTCGCCGGAGTTGCGGGGCCCGATTTTGCCTCGACGGCACGTTTTGTAGCTCCGCATGGAGAAAACGGGGGGGGACGGGGGGACGGGACGGACACACAGCCAGAGGGCGATGGAGCTGGTTCGCCCGCCCCTAGCCCAAGCCTCGGTTTTGCTCTTTCCGTAGAGATTCCCTGGGTATTTCTGAAGTTCACTATTGGCGTAATGCACGGGGAAAGGTGCTCCCCGAGAACGGTCGGGTTGTCCGCCAAACGCGTGCCGAAGCGGTCTCGTTTACCGCAGACTTGGAGCGCCCTTTCAGCCTGGCCGGAAAGGGACTAGAAAGCCGGTAACTGGAACAGTGGATGGAGAACTCCAAAGTCTGATTTTCGGTGGGATCCCTGCAGACGTGAATGCATCCGGTTGCAGTCTCGGCCACCTGAAAGCTTGGGGACAGGATTCCCTGTGTCCCCCCCGCACCCCCCCGATGATCTTATGCTTTTGAAGCAGCGAGTTTCACAGCATAAATTCTGATTTGTTCAGTCACTTGTCCACACAGAGCGAGAGTTAAACTCCTTTTCAACGCGTAGCATTGTTTAAGCCCGATTTAAAAAAAAACAACACAAAACGAAACGAACCCCAGACGCAACGCCAAGAAGCCCGTCACGTAAACGAATCGATGAGCGCATTTACATTTCTGATTTTGGCTGCAGCAGTGTGATTAGAGTAACCGCGTTACTACCCTCGGGCAGACGCTCAGCTCCGCAGCCGTAGGCGAGCGCTGCACCTTTAACAGCCGCCGCTCAGGACCCCCCCGGCACCGCTCGGCGCTTCAGCCTGGCTCAGGGATGCGCCCAGCCCGGCGGGCGCGAAAGTGGGGGGGGGGAGGCGCGGGGGGGAGAAGGGGGAAAGGCCGGAGAGAGCCGCCCCCCCCCGCCCGCCCGCCCGCTCCCTGTGCGGGCTCCGCGCGTCTTCCCAGCCCACGCTCCCGACCCGCGGCGGCCCCGGGCCGGGGGAGCGGGACCCCCCCCGGGCCGGCGGAGCGGGACCCCCCGGCAGCCCCGGCGGGCGGACCCTGCCCGCGGCAGCGGGCTCGGCCCCTCGCCGGCGGCGAGGCGGGATCTGCTGGGACAGACACCTCGGCTCAGATTCTGAAACAGCAACAGCACACGAGCGCCTGGGTCTTAATTTTTACTAGTGTCAAGGAAGAAACCCATTGCTCATAAAAGTGGGGGAAGACTGAGCACGTTGATGTGTTGTTATACCGGTTTTTTATATGACAGGTTATAAGATGACTCAGGAGGCCAATACCGCGCGTTAAAGGGGCTCTCACGTCCTGTTTTCCTCGGCTGTGAAAGCTGGTGAAGCGATAGGATTAGGGGTCATACACATTCAGACTCCCTTTATCACACGGAGGAATTTCACAGCAGAACACAAGGAAAGCAGGAAACCCCAATTACTTGATTTCAAGCTATCACCACACACTGGACAGCGCGCAGTATTTTTAAAACGCTGTGTCCGACGCCTTTTATGCTAGAGGTTCTTTTCCCTGCCGTTGGGCGGGAAGAGGGAGTTGCGACCAAAGATGCTAAGAAAAAGTGTGGTTAATTAGTGAAACACGGTATTTAAATTAAGATATTGATAAGATATATTAATACAAGTTCGGACAAGATATTAAAGTGCCGCTGTTAAGGCGGGAAAAGACAGCTGTGAAGCCCGTAAGACTCCGAATTTTCAGGCTCGGTTCGCCAAAGAAGAGGGAGCAGTGCGGCACAGCGTTCACACGCTGCTGGGATCTCCCCCCGCATCTCTGTTGCCGGAGCAGCCACTGCCCACGGAAGCAGCTGCCGCCAGTCCCAGGGGTCTCCGGAGGGGCCCCCCCGGCCCGGGGGGGGCGTCTCTGCCCGCCGCGGGCAGGCGCGGCCCGGCCCGGCCGAGGAGCGGGCTCTGTGCGCGGGGCAGGGAGGAGGGCAGGACAAAGACGGGCTGAAACCGCCTGGATTTAAACGCTGAGGAGGCCGGGAAGAGGCAGCTAAGAGGATGTATGAAGGGCAAAACACGGTAAAGGTGAAGAGGAATTTTCAGGGTGACATTTTGTTTCCTTTTGGCAGGTGAAAGACATACAAAGCAGTTGTTACCGGCGGCTAAACAGAGACTTCAGCGCGCTGAGATACACAGCTGAAAACGTCGTATGTCCACCGGCAAGAATGTATGCTTCTAAAATATAATTACCTTGGAAAAAAGAGCATTTCAATTTCGATTACAATTGTTCTATGAGAGACAGATGTGAACTGCTAAAAATGTTTATAACGTGGCTTAACAGTAAAAAAACAAATATTAATGAAATGTGTTTCACTGATGGGATTTGATTGGCATGCTGTATTAATTACAGGCCTTTCACCTCTGAAACTGCTGTTCTAATCCTGTCAGTGCCCAGGGAAAACAGTTTAAAGCTTGTTTATATATTCTAAAATGATATAGAGTCATATAGGCATCTTTAAAAAAAGAAAAGGCTGAATTTCAGCCTTGGTTTCACTGCAGTGAAATACTTAAAAAGGCGCATCTGCCAACATATATGTTCTGGTCGCCATCCTACAACCCCAATACACCTAGAATATTTACAGACACTACTACATGCAAATAATATCTGTTGGATCCGTAATTTGGAATGAAAATGAAAATGGTAACCGAATTTCTCTAGCGTCAGACAGCCGAGACCTGTAGGTCTCCAGCAGGTGGAGACAAGCACACTGGCGTCCTTTACTTAAAGAAGAAGAAGAATAAAATAATCAAGAAAGGGCAGCTGATTTCAGTATCCCTAAGCCAAGGTGTTCAAAATGCATCATTTAGCTTTAAAAGTTACGTAAGAGCAGTTTAAAAGCATGAGACCTTAAACCATCCTTTATTTTTGCTCCTAGTGGCTAAAGCAGAGAGTACCTTCTGGTCACATTTGTAAGTTTGTCTTTGCGGCCAGAAGAAGAAAGAACTTTCTTAACCCCAGCGGTAAGGCATTGCTTGGGGTGCGCCTGTATCCAGGGAAAAGCCCAGCTTCTCTCCACTGAGCATCCCATGCGGATTCAGGGCAGACCGAGAGGAGACGGACACCCCCGACCAGGGAGCCGGAACCAACGCGCACACCTGCACTGACGGGGCAGGCTCTGCCTGCGCAAGCCAGAGCACTCCCGGCTTTAGCAGGGACAGGCTGTCCCCTTCCAGCCTGGGGCACCTCACGTCCCTGCGCACCCACGAGCAGGGAGACACCAGGGCCCTCTCCTTTCTGTACCGGGTAAGAGCACCCGCGGCTCTGCTGGGCTCCGTATGGCACCCGCATCTGGCAGACCACAGGAGAGGACAGCTGGAGGAGACTCTGCTAAGGCGAGAGTGTTTGAACCCTTTCCATAAGTAGGAAATGGAAATAAAGAGAGAAGAAGCCATTTATTTAGAGCCCAGAGACCTTCAGTGCAAAGCAGCTCTTTGGCCCTTCAGCTTCCTCCAAGCTAACATTAGGGTACCCGACGCACAAGCAAACAGCAGAATGAACCAGCGCCGCTGGCATGCAGGGATGAAAGGCAGCACAAGCAGCCTACACCCTGCAGTAACCCAGTCCTCAAGACGCCAGCCCCCTCCCTACTTGTACCAGGGATGGCGTCCCGTGTAACAGAGACCCTCACAGGTGACATTGGAAGAGCAAATGGTCCACCCACTGCCCGCTGAGAAATCCTGCGTGGGACCTAAAGCGATCAGCGTAATCTGTGGGCTGATTTAGGTAAACAAAGATAATTAGTTCGCAAATAGTAAGGACAAGTTTTTCTCTGCAGCAGAAACACTAACATGTAAAGCACCACAACGCAGTAAGCAAATTAGCCCGTGTCAAAATGGAAGTGGGAAGAAAAAAAAATGTAATAGAATAATATTTTGAACTGCAAACCCCATTTTAGTCTATTCTACATGTTCTATGGCAGGGCATTTTATGTGATTTGGATACAACTCCACGAGCACATTAAAGTTTATTGGTCTTGAAAAAATGGATGCACCACTGATGATAGAAAACTTGGTGTTATACTGTCAATGCGTATTTTATTTCTTCTCTGTCCTAAATACAACTCAGACCTTTGGACTCCATACAGACTTGGACTTTAGCCTTTTCCTGTAATTATTTGGTGTCTCGTTAACATTTTATGAGCATGTCTGTTTAAATAGACTTATTTGATGTGCATTTATTTTGGCTGTAGCCTGCTGTATAGGATGGATGTGCTTTTCTCTTTGTCTTTTAAAAGAAAACAAAATAAAGCTGAACAATGGAACTGCAAAGGGAATAAATTTAGTGTTTGTTTCATTTAACAACAACACAATACGGCTGAAATCTAATAGACCTGACAACATTATTTATGAGGATTTAATATTTATATGCTAAGTGTAGAACATTTGGATAATTACAACTGTAAAGCGTCGGTTTGTTTGCCAGTTGCATCGACTGACGTATCTGAGCACTACGGGCATAATTCATTTGCAGTAATGGACTGTAAAAAAGGCTGGAGTTTTAAGGGCTTTTTAAAACCACCCTTCTGCTCTTTTTGTTCGCCTTCTGAGTACTTTCAGAGAAACAGAATATCTTCAGAATTTTTACCTGTTTGCGTGAAAAGATCTTACTTGTTCGTTTCTGCCTCTGCCGACGATCTCAGCAGGCAGAGAAGCGGCACCGAGCGAGGCCTGGCCAGCCCTTCGCAGCCACCTGCACGGAGGCCTCGGCCCTTCCCGGGGAATCCGTGAGGAGAGAGCACGCGCGCATCCTCCCGCTGCCGTCCTCCTCCTCCCCCCCCAGAACGCCTGCAACCGAAGGGCCCAACCTATCCGCCCAAACGCTGCCTTAATAATTCATTAAGCTGCCTAGACTGTGCGCTCTCTATACCTCCTGAAAACGCCTGATTCACCTCTTTTAGATCTGTCGGTACCATTGGTCACAGTCCGCAGGTGTAAAAGTGTGTTGTGTGGGAAAGAAGACGCGCCTGCCAAGCTCTGCCCTTGAACTTCCAACCTGCGGAGTGATGCTGGCCTTGTCACACCCAACGCCGTCTCAGGAAGGGAGGAAGAAAGTAATAGCAGAGGAAGCTTGGAATAATGTTAAGCTATTATTCTTTCTCTGTTCTTTACATGCAAAGCATTCCTGGTAAGGTTTTAAACTTCAGACGCTGAAAACAAAACAAATGCAGAAACAGAAAGGACCGTACTAAATTACACCTTGCCTTCCTTATCACCTCTCACCATACGACGTTCGAGAGAACTTGCAAACGTGCAGAGATGTGTTTGCTGACCACTAGAATGCAGCAGCTTCCAAAATAAACAGCATCTGCACAGAGCAACATCCCGCAAGAGCTAAAGATAATTAAAGGCATTAAACAAAAATATTCTCAGTTTCTTTGAATTGTGGGGAGGGTTCGGTGCTATCTCCTTTGCCCTTTGCTATTTCAGCCCCAGTAACAGTACCTTAAACAGACTGCCGTGAGTTGCTCGGAGGCACGCGGGTGCTGGCGGTCCTGTGCCCTGCTCTGCCCCCAGCAGCGCTCTGCCCTCGCCCCGCTCAGCCTCCCCCCTGCTCCCAGGGCTCAGACAAGTTCCGCCTGGCACAGGGTCATCGGGGCGGTGGGGCCAAACGCTCGCCTTGGTTTTGCCGAGCTCTCACCTGGGCATTCGCCCGCCCCAGTGCCCGGGGCGCTGGGGTCGGCTGAGCCGGCAGCACAGGTCAGCCGGCGGGAGGCAGGACGGCCCTGGGCTGGAGGGGAACAATCCTGCCTCCTCGGCCAGGGGCAGCTGAGGCCTGAGGGGCAGAACTCTGCAAAACCATCAGTTCCTTGAGTAACTGCCCTGCACCGAAAACAGAGACTTGTGTGAGCACGTAGGGTTTTTTTCCACAGGTTTTCCGTTTCTCCTGGTAAGCAAAGTTTTTTTTCCACAAGCGTGGAGCTCGTTTGGTGTAAGCAAAATAGCACGTATTCTAGACTATGCCTTGGGCAAAATGTTACCATTCCAACATCTTTCTTAACGAAGCAGACTGGCTGTCAGTGTGGACGTGGCCTTTCGCTTTGGTGTAACAGGTACTGATGTACAGTTTACTCAGTCTGCAGAAAGCAAATCTCCCCTGTTTTTGTAGCAGTTATAATCCTTTCTCCTCACAGACTACTACTGTTATATTGCATCAGAAAGAAGCAAAAGAAAAGGCTTCACAATTCCTGGAGCTCAGTCATACTTTTCCTGCTCTTTAATCCTTGTGTCCTCTGTATTGCACCTTGCACAGTAGTACCAGGGGCTCCTCCTGGGTTCCTGTCTGACGTTTTTGTATGGCCAATATGTTAAACCAGCAGTGCTGTCGAGAAGGTAGAGTCAAATAAAATCACCATCATGAGGCTGGAAGAGATTATCAGACATCACAAAATACGACAAAAATGATGGATGACTTCGGAGCACAAGTTTGCACGTGAGCATCTTGACTGACGCAAGCAGTATGAAGAGTTTTCGGATTCTCGTGCCTACCCTAAGCTTTTTGCAACAGGGGTTTGCTGAGCACACGGCCCGCACTCCGCAGCTTGGGGAATCGCGCGGTCCACGCCTAGATAACGCTGCGCTACCATTCCTCAACCTCAGTTTGTTCAAACCGGAGGTCCCCATAGCAGGCTTGTGCAAGCCCACTACAAAGGATGAATTTCACCTTCCGTGTACCTCCTGCTGTCGAGAAGACAGTTTCTCCGGGGAAGCTCTGCGACAGCAGATGATGGCACGGATGCTGCACCTTCTCTCTGAATCCGCTTCCCAGGCTTGTCACATCAAGAGTGCAACCTCTGAGATGCTGAGGATAATTAATGCTCAGCTGAGTAACTTCCCAGGGCTCACTGAAGAGGAATGAATACTTCCGTGCTCAAAACCCTACGGCCACCCTCACAGATTACTCTCTGCATCTCTCACTTCCCAGAAAAAAAAATAAAACTATCCTCTTTCCCTTCCCCTGTATACTTCGTCCCTCAGGCAAAACTGCCTCCAAGTCTTTACTTTTCCAAAACTCACTGTTTTCCACTGGGTATCGTGCTGGCAGAGCTACACACAACTATTCCCTATATTACTTTCAAAGCATCAGGAACTAAATGAGAGATCTCTTCCTAATCGGGTCAAATCAAGAGCTAAAACTGCACCGTGGGAGAAACTCAAATCTTTCTTTTCTCACTTAGCTCCATCTACTGATACTACAGCAGATTGCACATAGTTGCAGAGCTGTGCTACACATACCAGACGCGCTCTGTCTTCCATCAATAGTAATTTCAAGGTTAATTCTTCAAGAGATTAGAAGAAAACTGCTATCAAGTGAAAGACAAGTGCTCGTGCATGTTTACCCCGCGGGGTTTTTACATCAGAAGTGTGAAGTGAATTACAGGGTACGATAACCCAGTGGAAAGTTAGCTGCTGCTTGGTGAAAAGCATTTTGGAGCCCGTTCAATAACCCACCATGAGACCACACATCAGAATTGTATTTATTTAGGGAGCTAATTGAAACGGAGCCTGTAAGGAGGAGCCGGCATCAGAGGCAAGAAGCAGTTAAGATCTGAGAAAAGGCGGTGTTTGCGGGCAGAAATAGCGAAGAGCGTGTATGAGGCCAAACCTGGTAGCCCTCACCCGGGCAGGGTTCCCGCTGAATGGGATGGGTTGAAGTCACGAGGTGGTTTGCCAGGGAAAGGCTTGTTAGCTCAAGCCCCTGGGTGGTTTTCCCGGGCTGTGACGCAGCCTGCGTTCACAAGTGCTGGCACTCTGTCTGCCTCTCGGCTCTTGAGCTCCTTCTCCATTTTGCTAAGACTCTAACCACCGAGCCAAGCTGTGTCCCCCTCCTCGTGCGAACCGACCAGACGGGTAACAGCATTTCACATCGGGTCTAGTGGTACTGTTTGATTATCATTATTGTGTTGGTCTGTGCTGCAGGATGTTCTAAGCTGGTTTTTACCAAAGGAAAAAAAAAAAGGACTGTCAGATTGGAAAAGCCTGTCGTCATTTAAACTTGAACAAGCATTTTGGGGCAAAATGCTGAAATCCTTATTCAGGAAAGGCTTCAAAATCAGGCTGTTAAAATCCACTCAGGTGGCTTAAAACCATTGAGATCAATAAATAATGTCTGAGTTTGCTGCCTGCTCTCAGAGTACCACGAGTCACGCTGTCAGCTCTCAGCTGTGAGCACGAGGACTGGAACCTCACATTTTAAAGTAAGCACTAGGAGTCCCACACAGCCCGAGGGCTCCTGGAGCCGGGGCTTTAAAGGCAATATCGAGTCCCATGACACCTCTGATAAAACCCCAATATTGTATGTAGCGGGGGGTCATAGTCACTCATTTAAGGAAAGGCTGACTGAAAGTGCGGTGGGATCACAAACAGCTGCATTTTGCGTTCTATTTTCACTTCGGAACAGCACTTTGAGGGCTCACGTTTTGCAGAATGTAGTTAGAAAAACCATAGTTGTTATTGGGGCAAACAGCTTCAAGGAGAAGCAGACACTGTCAACCATTTCCCTCCGCTGTGGTCCCCTCCTCCTAGCACTGGGCACATACTCCAAGGTAAGACTTGCTCTGCTTATGTTAAACTGATAGTGTAAGTAGTAAAGTCTTTTCCCTTTTGGTTTAAATGAATCCTTGCCACTTAAGTTCATGTTTATTTTTATAATATGGACTCTCTGTCGTTTATTGCTCCCAAAGGGACTCCAAATACCATGATGGTTATGAGTGAACCTGGGAATATACTTCTGAATTGCTTGTGATTTATCCTGTTTCTGATGCACATAATAACACAGCTCTTCCAAAGCCTGTTCAAGGCTTTTAATTATTAATTTCTGTACTTTGTGTGGCACCATGTGACAGTTATTGCTGCTGTGGTTGGGAATTACTGTGTCTGTGCTCTCTGTTAACAGCACTGTCATTGGGGATTTCTTATTTCAGGCTAACTGCTGAATGGCTTTGGAACCGCCTGAACCTGTCCCCAGCAATGGAGCAAACGTCATGTAAAACTAGGTCCTTTGCAGCATCAGGATGCTGAGGAGTGCAGAGCTCAAGGGGAAAGACGAGACCAACAGGAGCCGTGAAGACACATGGTGGGAGCAGAAGGGCGACTTGCTTTGTAAACGTGCAGCATACCTTCCGAGTTGCCCCAGACTTCACTAGACCTCTCACTAAAGATAATACGAGAATGGGATGACTCTACCTACAAGCAAATTTTTATTCCTCAGTGCCAGCTGCCAACAGCTCTAACGCCACGTAACTCTTTGAAAAAGCCAACAGATCCAAACAGGTAACAGCCCGACGATTGCAGCGTGCCCACCTGCTCCGACGAGGCAGGCCTCCCGTGCTGCTCGAGGACGCTTTGCAACGCTGTACGAGCCACGCACCCTGGCAAGCATTCGTCCTCCCGAGCAGCACGGGACACTTTCTGTTGCAAAGTCTGCGTTGCCCTGTGTGGCAAAACAGGGGTCCGTGGCTTCGTCCCGCTGCACGCCCCCCTCTCTGCCTCGCGCACCCAGCTTTTCTCAGGAGAGACGGAGATTTTACCACCCCAGGCACGCACCCTGCCAGGCGCTGCATGCAGGGCCGGACCCTTACACCGAGGACGCTGCAGACCCGGGTCCGTGCAGAGGACCTTCAGCAGCGACCAGAGGAGAAGCCCTCCCTCCCCCCTTCCTCCTCAGTTACTAAATCTGTTTAAACTAGGGGGAGAGGGGTGAGGAAGTAAGACCTTTTGGAGAAGCCACATAGATGTTTGTTTTCCTTGGGGGTTTATATCAACATTGGTCTTGACATTTTGCCTCTTATTATGTGTGGCTCTTTAAAGGGTGAAATAATATTTTCTTTCGCTTGAGAAAAGGACAAAGTTCAGACAAAGCGCTCAACCCAAAATCATTTTCTTCTTTCCCAACAGTTTACACATTGTCTACACTATGGCTCTGTGTAAAGCACCACTCTGCAAACAAAAGGAGACTGGCAGGGAGACGCTGCTCCTCCAAGCCCACCCAGCCCACGTGGACCCGGTGCTCCGCACCGCAGCGGGCACCACAAACCCACTCTGGTACACACCCTAGCGACCGACTTTAATGGGTTTCATGACTGGCAAAACGTGCTTTGATGTTTGAAAATACAGTTTCTCTCTCTGCCAATCTAATCTCGTTTCATCTGGCAAAAGCCCGTCTCCAGCACAGGCTGTTTAATCTCTGCACCCGCAGCGCTGGTGAAGGCCCCAGTCAAAGCGTTTGGTAGCAACCGGAGCGGCATCTTTTTTGCGTGCTGCCCAAGACGAGCTTCCCCTGCCTTTTCCAGCTATGGCCTCGAGCTACGCAGGTCCGGAGGGGAAGCAGCAGCAGGGACAGGGAAGGGTCAGGCATGAAGTTACTGCCTCTGAGGAGAAGTTACAGGATCAGGAGGAAGCCCACCCTGGCCCATACTGGTGTTTGATTAGGGTCAATCTAACTCATGTGACTCTTCACCTGTATCCCAAAGGGAGCGAAAGCAAAAGCTTAGTTAAAACGCAAGCTTTAAAATGAGTTCTGTGCTGCCCCTCACACAGACGAGAGAGTCATCTGAGCAGGAAACCCCCGCAAAACACGTTAGGAATTGCAGCGGCTCGGGTATGATTGAGAAGCAAACCAAGTAACACGGGAAATACATAGAAGGAAGACAAAGATGTGGGAAAGCCACTGGCTTCAGAGGGCTGCCAGAGTTTTCAGATAACTTCTCCTGCTGGTTTTAAGCAAACAGTCAGAAACGCACCCTGTCACAGCTCCACAACCCACCTCAACCCCCGGTCCGGGAGCCCCGTCCCTCCCCGTGGACGCGGGGGCTGACAGAGCAGGCTGGCAAGTGGGTGCAGAAGGGGGGTCTGTGCAAGTGCGGAGGGAAGGAATCGGGGGATCAAAATAAACTTGGTGGGGGAATTCATAAGACAAAGACGCAAAGGGCCTAAGCCAGAGGAAAGCGAGTTTGGGAAGAAGGATGCTGCTGGGCTCAGTGCTGCTGGTCGTGGTAGGGACACAGAGACCGACTTCCTTTGCTAACTCATAAATTTAAACGTCAGAGCTGCAAGTTGCTGGACTGGCTCTCCTCCCTGCTTTGCTGAACGTGCTGTTGCAAAGCAAAGGGCTCCTGACACCATCAGGAAAGAGGGTGAAGTGTTTTCCCAGCTGGCACTGAAAGGTGCTGATGGCCGCGAGAGCCGAGGCCAAGCAGATGCACCACAGCGCACGAGAACCATCTCGCGGCAGCTTCAGCTGGAGATCAGGTGGGCAAATGGTTCGTGGCAAAGGACCTGAGGTATCGCTGGGGGTCAGCAGGATGGGGGCAGAGTGGGAGGTGCAGGAGGGATGCGGGGAGGAGACTGGGCCAGGGTGAAACGGTCCGTGGTTGACGATGCAGACGGGAGATCAAAGACGACAGCCCATCCTTGCCATCCCTCCCTCCGAACGCGGATCACACCACAGCACGTGTATCTGTCAGGGCACACTGCCCCTCGCATGCTCGACGCCTAAATAATGCCTTTTTGTTACACACTTTGTTAGGTTTTTAGTGGCACTGCGAAGGTATTTTCTGCTTGGAAAAGCTGGGGTTGTTTCTTATTAGTGTAAAGTTGTAGTTAATTTTTGAATTAGATAAGGTTAGCCACTTCTATTGCCCTTTGTAGACAGATTTTATTTTGTCAAAGATGCTGGAATTTGGGTTTGATGACACTCAGTAGAAAGCTAAATATAATACTTAAATTGTAACATACTAATTGCTGTAGATATAGAGCATCGTGTTATAAACACAGTACATGCTCATTTGCAGAATTATTTTACCCCAATCCTTAATTGTAACCTAATAAATCTGCGTAGTGTGAAATCAAGTGAAAGCAGACCCAAATAACAATCTGCAAACCTCTGGTAGTAAAATAGGATTTTTCTGTAACTCGTGCATTTCTATTTCAGACATATTTTTTTTATTCAGTGTTCTCCTTTAGGAACATATTTCACAGACAGATCGTCTTCAAGCAATACAAGCCCATGAAATACGTATCAACAGAAAGTTAGCAAATGTTTTATAGAGTCACATAACTAGTTGTGATAAGAACCAAACACAGAGGCTACACCATGCTCTCTAGGTGGGATGGAAGGGCTCGCCCTGCTAAATTCGCTCACTATGATGTAACCTACCCAAGCGACTCCGAAGTACGCGACGCATTACCATTACCTCAAAACAGCTGTTCAAATGCTGTAGGACATGCAGCGGACCTCTGACCCGCAGGTGAAGAGGGAATGAATGCAAATCATAATTCCCCAATTATTTGGGGGTGAAATGTGACACTGGAGTTAGTGCTCACCAATCAGGTTAACAAGTTAGCTGAAACTTTATCTTTCTGTACTTAAATTACTGGGAAATCATCTTGCTGCCCTGATTGAAGAGATATCGATCATCCCTTGTTTACAGAAGGGCTGCAG
This sequence comes from Sagittarius serpentarius, assembly GCA_034782735.1. Classification (NCBI taxonomy): domain Eukaryota; kingdom Metazoa; phylum Chordata; class Aves; order Accipitriformes; family Sagittariidae; genus Sagittarius; species Sagittarius serpentarius. The sequence goes on along the minus strand of JAVKLA010000052.1, from coordinate 20,451,532 downwards.
GGGTCGGACGCTGTCCCCGACCGGGCGCTGCAGTGTCCCCGGCCCCGCGGCTGGGCTGCGGCCGTCCCGGGCACGGCCCCGGCTGCCCTCGCCCTCCCGTCCCCGCCGCACGGCTCAGCCGCTGCAGCCCACGCTCTGCAACCGGGAAGCGTCGTGCGGTTTCTGTCTTGCACATGTGGGAGCTGGAGCAAGCACAGCAACACATTCTGGTCTTGAAGCCTTCTAAGCGGTCATGTTTATTAGGCGTTTATCTACAGGCAACAAGAGCAGCTTGCTGCAAAGCGAGAAGCTAGCGAGACGCTCAGGAGCTCTCCGTGTCTCCAACACCTCCACGCCGTCGGCGCAGGGTTGCCAGCCTTGCTCGGGAACAGGCGGGCGAGGCCAGGAGCGCGGCTCCAGAGCACCCAGCGGCAGCCGCAGCTCTGCCGGGGAGCCGGAGGCCGAGAGACAGGGACCCCTGCCCATCCCGCCACCCCGGCGGGCGCAGCCGTGCTCCCGCACCGCAGCGCCTGGATGGAGCGGCACCGTGCAAACGAGGACCGCGGGCGCACCCCAGCATCCGCAGGGCAAACCTTCCCTTCCCCTGATAACTGCACAGTAATTTAAGGGCCCTGTTACAGCAGTAACGGTATTCTGGGTGAAGGCTGATGCTTCTTTGAGTTTAACAGCTCATGGTAAATATGGTGTATGTTGTCAGGGTAAGATTTATCCTTTCCTTTCATTCTACACCAGCTGTCAAATGTGTTTGATTTTTCTCAGGCTTTGAGTGTAGCAGGAATTTAGCCAATAAATACAACTGATGATGATTTTCACTTCGGTTTCAAGCATCTGCCATTCATAACGAAGCCTGATTAAAAATGTAAGAAGATTATTTTTAGTTTTAGAATGTGGCAGAGCCTCGCTGCAGAACATGGTGTGAGGCATGAATAATTAACTTTAAAAAAAAAAATCAAGGTATATCAAGGTCCATAAAGCAAATGAGTGAATCCTCCCCGGAGCGCTGCCTTTGCTGTGACGCATCCTGTGTGCAGAGCACAGCGTAGCAGGCGTGCCTCCTGTGCAATAGCCAACTCTTCAGCTCTCGTTGAAATCCCTGTGCTTTTTTTGTGTCTTCCTGGCGGCCAGTTGCAAGTCAGTGACTCCCTGCCCCGTGAACAACTCCAGCATGGTTTTAGAGCCTGCGAATCCTTCAGAAAGCAACGGGGGAAAAGCAAGAGTAGCTCTCCAGGTGGTGGGAGCAGACAGGACCGTTGAAATTCAGTTTTTCTTCTCTCCGTAGGGCTCAGTGGCTCTGTGCACGGAGAGAGGCTCCCCTCCCTGCCGAGCTGGGCCTGCGGAGATGTAGCTTTTGCACTGCATAAATCCCTGCCAGCAGCGGCATGCACGCACATCTAGTGCCTCCAGCAGGAACCTGCCCCCCGAGCCCTGCTGGCATCTCCCTGCAGCGGTACCGGGGCCCACGGGTGCACTTCCAGCTCACCGCTGCTGAACCTGCTGCTGGAGCCTCTCTGACTTTCTCCATTTTCACAGGGCGGATGTTCAAAAAGAGCTGGTTTTTTCTAGAAACTGTGCAGCAGGTAGGAAGCTGTGGCGCGGAGCGGGGACTCACTCCGTTACTCCCCAGCTGTGCCAGGAGCCCGTGGGCACCCTCATGGCGGGACATGGGAGATGCTGGGAGAAGACGAAGGAAGGTGATATGGCTGCGGACCCCGACTCTGGCGGTGTTTGCTGTCATGCCTGTCGTACTGTTAACTCCTGAATGTTTAGTATATGAAGATGTAAACAATGAGGACCGGTTGTTCTAAGGATTCCCTTACTATTACTCACGTTACAAAACCACCTCTAGTCTCTTGGAGGGAATTGACATTGACAGGACCGAATTGTCCGATAATAAATTTATCAAGATGTTAATGATCATCAGCTTCTCTGTGTACTACTCGGCAAAATCACTACAGGTCTTCCTATTAGCTGGAACTGCTACCCATTTAGGGCTTGCTTTGAAATTTTATCTTTCCATCTTGTTTTCTGTTTCCTCCTTCTTTTTTTCTTTTTTTCAGAGACCTCATCTGTTTGCCAGCATTCTCTGATCAACATCTCTCATGTGTTTCCTATTAAGGCTATGATGTGTCTAGCCATTTTACTTCTCCTGCCCTTTTAAGTGGTGTCAGTCTTTTTGCTTTGCTACTAGTTGCCTTTTATCTCTGCAGTCTCCAATTCTCAGCGCACATCATTACCTAACTCTTGAACTATCTTTTTCTTACTCACGATGACAAATCTCAGAGGCCTGTGGCAAGCCCTTGCCAGGATGTAGCTAACGACGCCTGACTGGCCGCCCGGAGAGGTGGCTTTCCCTGAAAAACCAGGAACTCCCTGCTTTCGTGGCCTCAGTTGTGGATGTGAGCGTCTGCCCGGCATCTCTGGCGTTGGGCATCGTCTGAGCACGAGATGCTCTGCCAAACTCGAGCAGATTTCTGTCGGGACCACGGCACAGAAACCGGCGTCCCTCCTGCCGGTGCGAGGCCCTGGCAGACACTGCGCCCAGGACGGCCGCTGTGCCCGTCCGCAGGCGCCCGATCCCGTCCTCGGTTCCCCAAAGCCCGGGGTGTCGGCGTCCGCTGTATCGTGCGGATACCGTGGGGCAGCATGCTCAGCCAGCTGGGGAGCCCGAGACGCACCTGACAGCCGGCGCTGGAGCTTTCAGAGATTTGAAGACCTTGCTTAAAAAGGGAAAAATCCATCAAACGTTACCCAGTATTGATCGGGGTGTTCCTTATGGCCCCATGAGCTCACTTTGAGTGTGAGAATTTGCTGAGGTGTCTGTTTTGCCTAGTCTCTGTGCTTTCATGAGTATTGTTTTTCTTCCAGGCTTCTCTCTCGCTAGCCGTTTTCCTGCACGGTGCACTGTGTACGGTCACCTTAATGTCTGGCTTATTTATTTGTATTTCATGCTGCATTTAGTTCAGAAGTGGATGTCACTAATGATCCGCAGACAACACCACAGAGCGCCACATAACCTCAATCTGTAACTGACTATGGATGGTGTTATCCTACACCGTTACTAAGAATAGCTTCTGAATATATAACCAAACCCCAGACTCCAGGGCCTCCCTCATTTCGAATGACTGGCAGTCTTTCCGTCCCAGCTGTCACAGCCCTTCCAGTGGCGTTAGGCTCCGACGCTCTGCCAGGGACCGTCCCTGAGCTTGCGGGGGGCTAATCCAGGGGTAACGGGTGCTATCTGGTATCCGCACAGACAAAATTATTACAGGGCTCATTTGTGGGCAGTGGACATACGCTACCCAGCCACTGTCTCTGCAAGCCCATGGGAGAGCTGCCAGAGAAATCGGACGCTGGCGCGCCCTGACTCCCAAAGGAACGTAAGGCTGGCTAGCCGGGAACCCTCCGGGGCCGGCTGGTAGCGCACGGCAGTAGAGCAGGCGAGGGGCCGCAAGCATAGCCCCTCCTGGGGCCGCTGGCGATGCACACAACGTCACCTTTCAGCAAACTAGCAGAAGCGGGCAGAAGGCCCAAAATCACGACTCGGAGTTAATACAGCAGCTTTTCCCACGCCCTTCGCAGCGGGTGCTGCTGGATGGGCAGCGCGCTCTCCCGAGCGGGACGGTGCAGCGCCAGGACATGGCCACCCTGGTGCGGCTCCGCTCCCGTCCGTGCCGCTCTCGACAGGCGCACCCAGCGAGGCGCTGCGTTTGCCCCACGCCGACCCTCACGCACCCGCACAACGCCCGTCCCACGGGGATTCCTGCTTCCCCTCCTGCCGAGGAGCGTGCCCGCCGGCGCGGGGAGGCAGGGAAGGCATCGCGCCCGCGCTGACCAGGCGCCAGGCTTCCCTCGCTCCGGCGCTCCTGAGGGGCTGGCGGCAAAGATCTGTGGCCAAAGAAGAAAATGAAATGAAACGCGGTGCGGCCAATTCAATGTAATGTGTACAGTGTGGTTCCCTGTCCAAGTAAAACTCCTCAGGATCGGTAGAAATAAAATCTCTACTTCTCCCCATGTCCAATTTTCCTTATGAAAAACAGGAATAAATGAAAAATCCCCCTGTGAAAGTTTCTCTAAAGGTGTACAAAATAAAAGAGTCAGACTACACCTGATCTATATGACTCGCCTGTAAAGTCTTAACCTATTCTGGGCTCTTTTATAGCAAAGGCCCTGGATAGCACTTAGAATCAAACAGAATTCAGTCAAAACATTTTTTTCAACTCAAAAAGAAGAAAATCTTCACTAGGGTAATTTCAACATAAACCCGTTATTTTTCTCTCACACTAAAAAGACATTTTAAATCCAAATGCCACAACATCAGAAGTTCTAGAACTTTTTCTAAAGGAAATCATAAAAATCCAATCAGAGCTGACCCTTTCCATAATGAAATTAGTTTAAAAAAGCCTTTTGCAAAAAGAAAAAAAGAACCACTACTGGCATTACTTATTTCTAACAGCTCTGTTACAAATGTGATGTCCAATTACAGAAAATGAAGAGAAAGCATTCTGTAAATAAGTCCCTTTTCGTGCTTGTCCTTGGCACTTGCCTCCCGTCGACAAGAGCCAGCGCTTTCCGCAGCGTCTGAGCAGCCCTGTGCAAGCGAAAACTGCGGGAGCTGCCGCTGCAGCTCCCACCGGGGAGGGCACACGCGGCTGATGCACACGCTCACAGCCGGTTGCTGCTGCTGCTGCTGCTGCGGGGAAGCTGCAGGAGAGCCCGGAGGGTAGCTGTCTGACAGCAGCGAAAAGCTTGCATCACTCTGGGCTGGTAACAGTTTATTTGCACACTCTGTTCTGAAAGCAAGCACTTTCCCCTCTGTCCGTAGCCGTACGGGAATTCTGCCCCGGTAAACTGGTCACCGGCGAGGCTGTCACCAGTTGCCCCGCAGCAGCTCTGGGCCACGCTGCACCCGGGGGAGCCATTGCAGCAGCGATAGCGCTTGTAACTCTCGGCAGTTCCCAGCTGCTCCCGGGAAGGGCTTCTGTCCCCTGCCCAGAGACACACCTGCAAGAGGACGAGCCTGCAAAGCCCTGTTGTCACTCACGGCCGGGGCTGACACGGCCGCCCCATTCAGCAGAATGCCGTGAGAAACTGAAGGCCTCACCCACGGGAGCGCCGGCACCCCTGCCTGCCGCGGGGAGCCAGGTCCGAGCCACCTCTGCCCGACGCGCAGGCAGCACGCCTGGCCAGCCGCTCGGGCCGGCCTGTGCCCTCTGCACATCCCCGCCGAGGAGGCTCCCGGCCGGGTCTGTCATCGCGCCGCCCGCACGGTCCGTGCTGGCAACCCCAGCTTCAGGAACTCCCCGGAAACCTCTTTTGAAAATACCCGGAGCACCGCAACCACGTGCCATTTCACCCGGCACCCCACGCTGCCCTCACCCTTCTCGTGAACTTGCCAAGCTTGTGCTTTAAGGATTCACAGATACTAAAGTGGTTACTGGAGTAAAAGCACAGAGCTGCTTTTGCTCTAGCTGGAAGAAAATCTACCCATTACTCCTTGAAAAAAAACAAAGCTTTCTATTTTTGTAAGAATAAGAGTAAGTGAAGCAGAAGGCAGCAGATAGTCTCTTTGCACGGCTCTGTCTTTAGTGGGCAAGTGCTCTTGGTTTCGCCACGCACCTGGGTGTGCAAAGCCTCTGGCATTTCTCACAAAATGCCACAGGAAAGGCTGCACAGTGACACCAACAAAGCTGAGAAATCACAAGACAGTCCTCATTTTTCAAGTGCAAAGTGAGTGGTAACTGTTTAAGAATTCAGCCCCGTACGCTGAACCAGAAAGGTGTTCCAGCTCAGTTTTCCAGGGGGTATGAAAAGGATTTCCTGCAGTGTGGTTCATTCAACTCACTTTTCATAACCCAGTTTTCAACAACATCATCCAAAAGCCATTAGTTTCATTGTACGTATCATGCAGGGTTATTTAGTAGGTCAGAAGGAAAATTTAAATGGACAGGTGCTTTAAATTACAAGATGGTGGAGGTGGTTAATAAAAAAATACTAGAAAACATTGGTAACCTTATTTTGGGCTTGAAGTGGGTTCTGTAACTGATGGGCAAATGGCTTGGAGAAACACTGAGATCTGTCAGAAGTGGTAGGTTCAAAACACATTCAGGAAATCAAGCTGCTCCCCCGAGATCAGAGCACAGTGCATGCTTCCCAGACGTTGTGCACCTTTAAAACTATTTATTTCCTCTTGGATATTTGCACCACGGGGACAATTAATTACGTGACGCAAATGTCCTATACATGTGACACAGAGAAACCTCAAAACACTCGTGTTTCTTGTCACAACCCGAAAGGTGTGAGAACCGTGATGGGCTGCCTCCAGGTACGCTGCAGCTGACCGGGGGAGAGACCGAACCCGCCTCTGCGCTTCTGCGCCTTGGGCTGCACGGGCGCGAGGAGGGAAGAGGAGACCGTCCCGAGCTCGGGGTACTTCAGCTGTACCCGTAACCCACCTCCACCCTGCTTGGAGTACCCAGCCTTGCACCAAGACTGCGTAACGGGTCCCACCGTCTAACAAGAACCAAGCGAGGGGCTTCTTGCAGCTGAGCGTCTGTGGTGTGCGCTGGCCACCAGTGTTATCCGGAACCTGACAAATGACCTCCTCAGCAACCACTTGGCAGCCTCCTGCCACTGCCACAGCCTCGCGGGCCGATGCAGCGCTCGGGTACGGCGCCCAGCGCACAGTCCTGGGGTCTTTCAGCACCCAGGGACTACTGGGGTCACAGCTTGTACCACCGCCTCTTGGCCCCTCGCCCAGAGTTAGCCAGCACCTACGCAAAGGCAGAGCAGGGCCATGACACGGAGCAGACCGTCACACGTGTGCAGCCAGTCCTACCATGCGTGCACAAGGGACGGTAATCACTCCGAAATCCTACCAGTGACAGCAAGACAGCTCAGGAAGAGAGTTACGAGCACAAAGGAGAAAAACACACAGAGGATTTAACAGGGAGATGAAGAGGATTTAATTATTTTATACATTGGAGGCTACTTATTGAGATGTCTACTGCAAGATCAGTGCTTGTAATGCATTCCTGTATACAGCACGCAAGAAGGGTGAGTCTGGCTTGTATAAGCATTCCCCAACATCACCACGTCTTATCTGATTCCTTTGGCTCAGAGATCAGGCTGGAAGTCTAATGGGACCCAACTGCTTTCCAAGATGCTTGATATTTCCTAATTATTCCAGGTTGGAAACATGTCAACAGCTAGCACAGAGATGGTTTAGTATCTATTAATTCCTGGCCAAATTCAAACTGTTCCTCTGTTCTCGAAGCTCAGGGCGCAGGAGGAAGGATGAAGGCAATTAAGTTGTAGGAAAAACCTACTCCGTACAGCGGGCAGTAACAGGGGACAGGCAAATCACTGAGGGCATGACTGGCAGCCGGGACACCAGAGCTTTGGGCTGCCCCTCTGCTGCTTTCCACCCTGCCCAGGAGAGCTCAGGACCACGGGGGTCCCTCCGGCAGGGGTGGGAGGCTTGCAAAAACACAGCCTCCTGCCGTGCACGCGCCTGCAGGATGTTCTCAGGCTTCAAATGCGATTCCCTTCCGAGGCTTGAAAGAAAGCTTGTCTTTATTTGCCCACACTTCGCCTTGCCAGACGGCAGAGAGGTTAGCATCTTTAACGAGTCTGGCTGATGCTGCCCCAGCCTGACTGAACTGTGCCCTTTAGCCACGCTAGGCCTCGTTAGGATCTGACCTTGAGGCTGGGGAGAGAGGAAATGCACAAAGTCACAGGGAACAACAGGAAATAAAAGGAACACCCC
>JAVKLA010000052.1:20430087-20443750 GCA_034782735.1 Sagittarius serpentarius | reverse complement strand
TTGGATGCCCTGATGATGTAGCCTCAGATGATGATGTGCGGGTAAGAGGATGGGGTTACTGTCTGAGCCTCAGAAAGCGAGGCTGCGTGCTCTGCGCTTCATTAGACCACTCATCCTGTGAGACGTGCTCTGGGCGGCATGACTCGCAGTCACTGGAAATTCCAGCTTTTTTCTTTTTCCTCTGCATCTTCCCCCTGTGTGCATAGTTTGCATGCCAGGGGATGAGCTCCCCTGCCCGCCTGCTTTTCTGATTGTTTGGTTTGCGGACTCCTTGAGGACATGAAAAGATTGAACAACTTGTGCCAATGCACCACGAAATCTAATGAACTAATTGCTGCAGGAGCAGGTGATGTTTTGGACTTTGGTCCGGAAAACATACATACGTTTACGTTTTGCTATGGTATAGCATACCTAGTGTCGTCTCCTTTCCAGCAAGAAGTGATAGAAGAATCTATAGGATGCCTTTGTTTCATGCAGTGTAGTACGCATGCCATTATGCAGACAACACATACTTTGAAGTGGATATTACATGCTGTCAGAATAACAAACACATTTTTTTATCCAAGAAAGAAACATTTTAGTCTGTTACGGTGGGCCAAATACCTCTGCCGCCTGGTCGTTTGGGTTCTGATGGCGTTGGTGAATCTGTTTGAAATCTGAACATACCGTCTAGCAGTGGGATGCTAAACCTAGATTGTGAGATGTGTTGCAATAAGAGGAGAGGGAAATTACTATGCTATTGAGGATTGTATGGTTTTGCATAGTAAACGCACTTTAGGAGCCAAACTTTGCCTGTTTTATCCATACTGGAAACCTACTGAAAAAAAAAAGTGACGTTAAATAGCTGAGACAGGCAGAATTTGGCCTGGAATCTGGATTTCACACCCGAGGTTTTTAAAATTAAAGGAACAGATAGAGTTAAAAAAAGAAAAGCAGCCTTTTTAAATGAAGGTATTCCTTCACAAAAATTTTCTTTCTGGATCACAGGAAAAACTGACATGGTCAGCGTTGCCAGTAACAAACTGCAATCTAGCCTAGAACTGTATTTGCTCATAATAAAGCGTGAAAGGAACATTTCCTTCCTAACTACTGAACTCGGTGGGTAACTTTCCCACCTTAAGATTTTAAAAATCCTGAAAATAACTTCTGACTACTTTTGCTTCCTCATCTAAATGCACAAGTGTATGTCACATCCTCAGAGATCATCTACTTGGTACCAGTAATTCAGCGCCTCTGTGAGCGCTGAAAACTTTTAGCTATGCCCTTGACAAAGGAGGGGGTATGCTGCAGTTTTAATGCTGCTTTACCGCGTCAGGTGTAACCCGAAGGGCTAGTTCCTTTCCACGAGGTCTCACACACCGGATTTCAGCACGGGGACAGACTCACGCTCTGCCTCCAGGGATGCCGGGCGGCCCAGCAAGAGCTGTGCGGGCAGCGCAGGCTGCGACCCGCCGCCCGCTCCTCACCAGTGTTGGTCCTGCCTGTCCCGCGGCCCTGGGGAGCACGCTGCCCGGGGCTGGGAGCCCCCGGGAAGCCGGGGACGCCCGCAGCAGCAGCAGCAGCAGCCCCAGCAGCTCAGCCGCTGCCTTGGTGGCCTCGGAGCAGGAGCTGCGCCCCGGGAGCACCCTCTTTGCTGCCTGGCCTGGGGCACGGGGACCTCGGCCCCTCTGTTTTGCTCAGTCACACTGCACGCCCCCACTCTGATCAAAGAGCTCTAGCTGCTCTCATGACAGCGGTGAACGAGGCCTCACGCACACGGCCAATAGTCACAGAATTGGCGACGTCGTTCGGGCAAACTCCAGCTCCGGCAGCTGGGGCTGGCCAGGCTGGCCCGCGCCTCTCTCCAGTGATGACGAACGAGCAAAAATGAAAGCCAGGACACCCACAGCGTTGCCCCGTGCTGGGGGTGCCATTATGGCGCAGAGGGGGAAGAGGGTGACCCCCCCCGCCAAGGACAGACCCAGCGCTGGGATCTGCAGCCAGGCCTCGCCTGTCACCCCGGTCACGCCACGGCAGGAGCGGCCGGGCCCTTCCCACGGGCCTGCCTCCAGCCAACGAACCCCCACCAACCCCGCGCGCCCACGGCAACTCCCGCCGAGCGGCGGTTTTGTGAGGAAGCGCAGCGACGGCCCCGTGCCCGAGACTGACACCCGCTGCTGCCGACAGCGGCGAGAAGCTGGGCTCTGAGAGGAGAGACCCGAGGGGGTGCGAGCCCCCGGCCTCGGAGCGCGGGGCACAAGGACTTCAGGGGGTTTTCCTTAAACTTAGTGTGCAGGAGTAAAACTCGAGAAGATTACACGTAGGCCCAGATACTGCCCTGGGCAGCATCCTGACAGGTTTCAAACTGAGCCTAAACTAACACGGGATCATACATGTGTTTTGAATGTTTCTGGCATTTCTTTAGCGTGCTCGCAGTGTTTGCACTACTAAACCACAGCTTCCTTCTTTGGAGAAAATGAGAGAGGTCAGAGGAATATCTAATACGCACAAGCAGAAAAAAAGCGCGACGCGTTTCACATCCTGCCGGCACGTAACCGAAACGCCTCGGCTACCAGGCAAGCGCCGGTTCGAACGCGGGCTCTGGTCGCTGCACGGCTGCCCCAGCGCGAGGCCGAACGCCCCCCACCCCCAGGCCCACTCCGCCGCCGCCCGCGGCTCGCGGCGGCCGCCCGGTTTTGCTCGGCACGGAGGCGCAGCTGAAGGCTGAAAGCTGACCCTTCCTCCGGCCCTCCTGCCCCGAGCGGGGCCGCACCGCAGCCCCGACGGCAGCGGGGCAGCTTCTGCCAGCCGAGAGACAAGGGACATCAGAAACCGTCCCGTCTCACAAGCCAGCGGATTGTTTGAAACTCTTTCAGCTGGGGTTCAACCATGAACCACGCAGCTAAGTCTATGAAGTCTGCTGTGTTAAAACCTGACACAGGAATTTTTAGTGTGCGGAAGAGAAAAGAAAAAACCCTCAGCCTCCGCATTTTCTTATGTTTTATCCTCAGAAAAGACAATTTGGACAATCTAGCTTGGGCTTTCGCTGTTGCCGATTTCTGCGTTGATCTGGAGAAGTAATGCTCGCCTTAGGGTGAACCTGTGCCTCATCCGGACTTAAAGCCTCCACAGAAGGCAGCGTTTGTCCTGTCTTTGGTCAGCTGCAGAAAAGTTTAATGACTCTTGTTACTAAAGACAAACGCTTTATGCCAGTTTTGTCTTATTTCAGTGCGTTTGGTGTATTCGGTCTCCCAGCTCTGCATGTCAGGTAGAAGTTGCTGAAACTTGGGTTTACTAGTTTGTTTGGGTTTTTATTATTTGTTGTTGAAACACTGTATCACTATATTAAAACTACTGAAACAAAACGTTCCGATTTTAACACAACATTAGTGTGAAACAAACAACTAGCATCCCTTAAAATGCTGCAGTCTTTTGTGTTTTGCGTTTTCATGCATCCAGTCTCACCTTTACAGTTCTCCCTTTCCCCTCTAGCAAAATAGCCTTAAATAAGAGAAAATACATGCAAGAGTAGCTGCTATTTCTCCAATTTTTAAAAGCAAGCAAGGAAAAATTATTCCTGCCCCCTCCCCCCCCCAGGTTTTCCTCAGGGAAAAAGGAAAGATGATAGATTCCTCTTTCCACTTCCTTTTTCTAAGTTTGTCTTCCCCTGCTAAGAATTCAAAAAGAAGAAAACAAGTAGAAATACAGTGGAAAACAGAAGTTTTTGTGCTTATTTTAAAATGAGAGATTAATTCTTAATATAAATTTTATAGTAATAAAGCCCTATGACAAAAATTTATATTTCTACACAAAATTACTTGAATGCAACATGGTGCTCTTAAAAAATCCCAACAACTTTGTTTATTTCAGGAAATGGTTAGATGGGGGGTTTGGCTGAACAATCATCCGAAGTGGTTTTATTCTAAGCACAGAGCTTCCTCTGCTGTTGAGCATCCTCTCCTGTCTGGGCGCCAACGAACCGAGTGGTCTGTGAGCCCCGCCACCCTCTACACGCACCAGCGTGGCCCTTCCGAGTCCTCGGCAGGGGATGACAATCCCACGCCTGTCAATGTCACAGGATGGAAAGAGGGTGAAAAGCCGATTTAGAGGTAGGGACGCAGCACACGAAGCCCTCGCTGGGTGTTTCCCAGCCAGTGCATGGGGTCTGCCCTCTCCTCCCGTGCCCTGGAGCAGCCAGCTGCCCCGAGTGGGGCAGGGGAGCCATCCGCCCCCCAAAACCTCCTCCGCTGCACCCCATCCTGCTCCGGCAGCAGGGCGGTCTCCTCCCCATCCCAGACGCCCCCCGCCAGCTCTCCGTGGGCACAGCCGAGCTGTGTGTGCGTGGGGAGGGTGCTCCACTGACGCACGGGCAAGCGTGCAGGGCAGGGGCAGCCGCAGAGCCCCCCATGCCCTGGGGATGGGGCGGGGGGGGGTGCCTCCGCAGAAAGGTGAGGGAAGGGGCAGCAGCTTGGGCAGCCCAGGCAAGGAGAGCAGACACCTGTTCTGCCGAGACGGGCACCTCTATTGCACAAGAGAGCAGCTTTTGTACAAGATAACCTGTCTCTCTTATTCCAGTAGTATTGCAACTGGAAAAATCATGCCTATGAAATTTTACATTAGACGGATTAAGGGGAACTAACTTCAGTAAAACTTCACGAGAGCAAATCTTGCAGTTTTATGGTGTTTAGCTGTGAATTTTCCATCCTCTGGATGATTTTTTTCTTGTTTGCAACTAAAGCTCAAGCTTGCACTGAGCTGGCACATGACAGTGAAGAAAAACATCGCCCGCCCGTTGTGACTTAGTGCAGAAGCCAACCCTGAGGCAGCTCGAGCCAGCAGAGAACATCACAGGTCCTCCAGGGAGGAACGGCCCAATCCTCAAATGACCAGTTTTCAATCTGCCTCATTCAAAAAGGCCCCCAGAGAAATCCAGAGCCCTCAGGTTTGGTTTTGTGTATCAAGCTAAAAATAAACCCCAAAACTGAAAAGAAGGATCAGGTCAAATCAGTGAATTTTGCCTGGTTTCCATCCAAAACCTCAAAGCCACTCAGGTCGTACCAAAACTCACACAGGTTCACCAAAAGCTCACCTGGTTTCCAGTTTCATTGCCAAAGTTCTGCATAGCTTTACAGGAATCTCAATTAAATCCAGAGTGAAGCCCTTGTGAAGCCCTAGGTATACTACTTCTAAATTCTGCCTTTTTTAATGCCTATACCCAAATCACTGCCAAATCGAGGCATCTATAAATACTGGAAACTCTTCAATTACTTAAGAGTATATGCACAGTGGAGAGTCAATTAAAATCACTGACGTGCTTTTTTTTGTGTTGTGTTTCCATTTGGAAGCAATTCAACTTGAATTCTAGCAAAGCCCTTCAGAGCATATTGAACTGATTTAAGGAGTTTGCATCCAAAAAATTTGAAATTTAAACAATGAAAAAAAGAGGTTAAAAGGCGCATTAATGGTTGTTTATAAATCATGCCCTCAAATGTTAAGAAAACACACTGCCTTCCTTGTTGGCAGGAGGGAAAAAAAGAACGTACAGTAGATGCACAGATGTGGGCAGGGGATTAGGTGAGGTTTCCCCGGTGCCGTGGCAAAGCCGCCCAGGCCAAAGGCTGCCGGGGCAGGAGGGTGGGCGAGGGGCTGCGGCCCCAGCCCAGCTGCACCACGGCAGCACCGGGCGAAGCGAAGCCACGCATCCGCTGGACCCCACCATAGCCTGCCGCAGTGTCCCTGCCGCTCCCTGCCGGGACAGCCGAAAGCCTTGCTGTGCTGTCACCCTGCTGGGACCCGTTTTCAGGGGATACTTTTTTTAAAACCAAAATGCTTCTGCTATTCTTTTGTAACATCTCATTTTTAGACTAGTTGAGAGCTAGCTCCACCAAGACAGAGCCTGAATCCAAGGGGATAATGTTAGCACACCTGAACAGCGCTTTTTTTTTAACTTGCGTGCACTTATGAAAAATGAAAGCGATCTGCTTTCATCTGTCTGAAAACAACAATTTCCTATGAAAGATCTTTAGCCCTGAGGGTGCTGTGGGTGTCTCTGCCCCTCCCCATCAATATTCTTTTGCCTGTACAAATGGAAAAAACTGGGGCAGCCCCTAGGCTACTAATACTTCTCCAAAGGTTTCTCTCAAAATAAAACAAAAAAACAAAAGCATAAAAAAACCCTCTAGCAACTGCTGCAGATTGCGTATGGAAAATCCAGAGACTTCCCAGAATTGCTCCAAATTCAAAATCCCCTGGGGAAATGGGCCTTGTTTTATAACTAGCACAGGAGCCGGTGGCTCCAAAAGGGGCGGAGGCACAGGCAAAAAGACACAGGAAGAGATGTGGTATTGAGGGAATTCACCCACAGGCTGCGAGGGGGAGGGAGAAAAGCAGGGACTCGGGGAATAGTCACAGACCTGCTCTAGAGCACACGGCGAGCAATACCCGTGCCTTCGCTCACACCTCTTCCCCGTGGGCCCGCGCCCTCCGTGCGAGCACCATCCCTGCGGGTCCCAGCACGCTGGCCGAGGAGCGGGTCAGGCACGGGGTCAGCGTCTGCTCCGAGAGCCGGAGACCCGCGGCTGCAGGGGAGGTGGGTGTCCAGAGCTGCCCGTGCTCTTCGGAAACAGCAAACGCCCCCAGTCCAACGGCTGTCTCGGGGCTCTCGCACGATGGCTGCGGTGCTGCTAGCATCACTGGGAATTACGGTCCAAGAAGATCTTTTGGACTCCCGAAATGCTACGTGTCAAAATTATGGGCAGCTTGGAAAACGTGCCTGTGGTTAAACATGTAACCTCCCTGGCAAGCGCAGCAAAGCCTCCATCTCCCACCCGTGCCCTTCGTGCACATGCACCCACAGTTCGCTTACACACGTCTAGGCTGCTGCTAGGTGTTCTGCTGGCACGTTTGTCTGTCTTTGTGCGTCCTGCAGAGCTGCACAATTACCTTCCTCACAAACAGCACTGACGGAAACTTGAGGCTAACTCAATGCTTGTCGTGTGGGTTCAGTTCTCTCTCCGTTTGTGCAACTACATGTCGTTATGCACGAGGACGGATGCACAGGGCATCACCCCTCCGCTGGAAAAAGCAGCCCTGTTCCCTGCGCAGCCAGCTGCCCCCCTCTCCCCTCCGGTCAGGCAGCCCTGCCTGGCTCCCGCCCCCGGCACCGCAGCAGGCAGGACAGGCAGGCAGGTCGCTGCCTTGGCGCTAGGGGCTGTAGCGTGGATCTAGACCAGTCTTCCATGGCAAAGCAGCTCACTGCAAAGCTCTCAAGAGGTACACAGCTGTCCCCGCTCGGTCTGCTGGGGACTGCTGCGCACACCCTGGGTCGCCGAGCGGGCTGCGCCACTGCCTCCCTCCTGTGGGCCCGCTCCCCTCGCTTGCCTGCAACTTTGAGACAAACAAGAGTTTCTGGCAAAGGGCTTGTCAGCCCATCAAACACTTTTTTTGCCTGGAAGCAGGGCTTAGTGTGAAAAGCGCAGCAGGCACAGGCTTTATAGAGGGGTATACTTCTTCATGCCACATCCAGCTGTGTTCAGAGACAGCCGCTCTCCCCAAACCCTTCACACCAGTAAGGACTGCAGTACCTCCACAGACGGTTGCTTCCAGTGTTAATGAAACAGCTGCCGAGATCTCCAAATCCCTCCTGCACGGAGAATGCCATTACCAGAACAGTCAGGAGTCAACTTGGCTTGGTCTGTTTGGCTACGGCCCTCCTCTTCCTTTCCATCGTGTTTCCGTACTGTCGCTGTGCTTTTCTCACAGCTTGAGCAGTGGAGGAGCGAGCCCTCCTGCCGCTTACACCTCTTCCCCCTGCCAGGGCACAGGGTCGCTCCCAGCACGTGTGCTTGGGACAAGCCTCCCGCCGCCACTCCTGGCTTTCCCTGAATGCTGCCGGCTGCCCTGCAGTGGCACTCACTGTGCCTTTAGCTTTTTGAATCATTTACAGTATTATTGAGACTGGGCACAGCCAGAAAGAATTTAACCCCCTGCGTTGCTGTCCCAGACTCTGCAGGCAGCAAGCGCGGTGGCAGCAGAGCTCGCTGGGACGTGTGTGCATTCGCTGCTGATGGGAGAAGCCCGGCTCGGAGACAGGCTGGTGGCTGCCAGCGCCATCGCGGTGCGTGCTCGCTGGCAAGAATGCTGCTCTCTGCCAAGCCGCAGGGAAAACCAGATTTCAGCTAAGGGCTCTGCCGGGCAGGCCAGGGTCACACACAGAGGGAAGCTGTGTAAAGCTGAAGTGGGTTCCTTGGTGCAGTTTAATGGCCAAGAGGAGGCACACAGGGAAGAAAAAAACCAGAAATGGATTTAAGAGCAAAGCAGTGTTAGACACTTAATGCCCCCGCGACATTTTTGAGAGCGTATCTGTATGGTCATCCTGCCGGCAGGAGGGGGTCCGAGTCTAACTTCTCAGCAGCAAAAATGGTGCTGAAGAAAACTGGATCAAACCGATACAAAACCAATGAGAGAAGCATCTGTGCTGCAGCCACATGGACCTTCCCTGAGGATATCCTGAACAGACTGAAGCTGCAGACCGAACGAGCGTAGCTTTCCCACACCGTTTTCTTTGCACCCCTTTTCTCCCACCCCTAACCGTTCCCTCTACTTAACAGCAAAAGCAGGGACACTTCTTCCCCAAATAATACAACAGCGATTTGCAAATGACGGTGTAGCAGGCTACAGGCACATGTATCCTACCAGCAGAGCCTCAGAGCTCCAGAGGTCATGACAGTAGGACGTTCTGCCTTGGGAGGTCACAAACTGGGCTAGCTGGAACCAGGAATTAACACACGTAAGAGGGATTTCCCCACAGTTTCTGTACTTCAGGCGGGTGTTTACTTTTGCAGGCCAGGCTAACAATCCAGGGGCCAGACACTTACTAACAGCTCTGTTTACAAAGCAGTTGTATCACACCCAGGATCAGCAAACCACTGAAAATTCTACAAGGGAGCTCACTTTGCGGTGGATTTCCAGGGAAAATTCCACAGTCTCTGAACAACAGACGCCTAAGCCGAGCCCTGAAGCCCTCTGTGATTTGGCGTGACGAACAGGGACGGCTACGCAGCCCACATCATCCTCCGGCGCTGGGTGACGCCTCTGCGTGTACGCGGCCCTGCCGAGACGCTGTGGCCATCTTGCCGTGCAAGAGCAGCGAGCAAACATGGTGGCTGTGCCTAGTCTAGCACAGCGCAGACCTCAGCACTTGGCTCTTTAATCTGCTCCCCTCCTCCTTGCTGTTATTTATAACGGCTTAAAGCACCTATTGAGCCCTGTCTGTAAAAGGCCTGGGCGCTTTTTGATCACGCCATGAATCTTTTCCTCGCAGACTTCTCCTGGACCTACGCAGTTTTCCTGAAGAGTTGCACACGCTTCTGTTCTTTTCAGAGGAGGAGTTCCAAGCGAGGATTACAGAGCTATAAAAGCGGAAGCGGACTGCTTGGCAGAGCATTCCTTGAGATTTGCCAGCCTAAGCACACAGATGTTTCTCAGATGGGTGAATTTGGAAATGAAGATCTACGTGGCATCTGTCAAAGGGCTAGTGTTTCTGATCTGTGACAGACACTGCGCAGGATCCTGTCTGTCCCGCCAGGCTAGCACTGCACACCGCAGATCTACCCATCACTGAAGCTAATCCTGAGTAATTTATTAATCTTCTTGTGCGCACTCGTTTGTACCTCATAATTCTCTTGTCCACGATGAAAAATTATCTCTTGTTGCAGCTGTCCTTCCAGAGGCAAGGAGAGCTGCAGCAAAGGCACCCAAATGCTTTTTGGATGATGGACCACCCTTTAACTACACATTTGCCGCAGTAGTCCTCAAATATGCCTGCAGTCCCCCTTGGAGGGAGGTATTTCTGAATTGTAACCGCAGTAACTTTCTCGCCAGTTACCTTCTTCAAGGAGCTGATCGGAGCAGAAGCGAGCAGCGGCTCTGTCAGACACCGGCACGGGGCAGAATGCTGGCAGCACGCCCCAGAGCAGGCTGCTGCAAAAGAGGGAGCTTTCTGGTCCCCAACCAGTCCCCAGGTTTGTTCAAGTTTTACCTCGGACAACTCAAGTGGTGGCCACACCACTGCTCGGGGCTGATCTGGTGTTCAGGGTCCAGTGCAGGGGCAAAGCGGGTACAACTGCAAAAAACCCTGTGCTGGACCCGTTGCAGCGCTTCCCCTTCGTCCCAGCACTGCTGGGAGGCCCTGCAAGCCTACCTGCCTGCTTGCTGGGATGTGCGAGAAGCTCTCATCCGCACCCAGAGCTGGCTTGCTCTGGGTGGAGGGCAACACCTCCTGCCGCAGATGGGCCTGCGGTGTTTCACCTCTCACAAGCGCAATGGCAAAGCTGCTTCGGCAGCGCTCGCTCCTACAGACGGGCAGAGGTTCCCTGCTCCGAGCAGGGGCAAGCTATAGATGGGGGCAAAGATGAAAAGGATGTACAAACACCAGAACACATTTGCTCATCGTGAATCCCGAATCATAATTCTTCACTTTGGAGTATGCAATAAAAACCCAACTGCAAAGTGCTTACGGTTGTAATATTCTGTAAATCACAAGAGAAAGAGAAAAGAATTAGGCTACAGGTTTCTGAGGAGTTATGAATAATGGATTGTCAGCCTCAGCTCAGACCCGTGCTAAAAATCTTTCTAACTAATGCATTAACTCTTTCACTGCTACTGCAGATGAAAGCATTAGGGTCACACGATGTTACAATTTCAACATCCTGCTCCAATTCATCCAGACATATTATAGGTGCCTGTTGGACCCAACTCCCCTTTCTGCTGAGTGAAATCTCACATTCAAAGCTGCTGAGAGAGTTAATTAGAGCATCGCAGAAAACATAGGGAACTCACGTGCCTACAGAAAAAAGTCGGCCAAATGTCATCAAATGAAGAAGCCATGAAAAAGGGAAAGGGATTACAGGTAATCCCTCATAATGATACTCATAGTTTGCAACATGCAATTCGTGCACAGAAGCTAAAAAAATTTATTAATATAATCATCTATAATTGGCATTCAATGCTTTTTCCTCAAACAGTGCTGCCACAGGACTCCTTTGGCTCCTGTGGCGCACTCCAAGTCTTCTTTACACCTGCTGCCGAGGTAAATGCCCACAAGCAAGAGAATCCCAGTCCTGCCTGCCCCTCCCCGTCCTGCTCCTGAGCTCCGGCGCAGCCCCGTACAACGTGGCTGTACCAGCCGTGGGCACGTCTCCGCGTCTGGGGTAAAGCCGGCGCAGATCCCTGCCCCGAGCGGTCAGTTCTGTGCTCCTGGATGCCGTGGGACAGAGTGCACTTTATTTAATGCCTTAATATTGTTCCTCTGCTTTGCTGCTTGGATTCACTTCACAAGGGCCTCCGTGATGTCACCTCCACCCTTCAGAGCGCGACGTTCCTCGCTGCTTTGTGGTGAGGACAGAGGTGTCTGGCACAAAAAGGGATGTGGCTTGCTGCTCTGAACAGCTGCATGGAGAACGCAGATGGTTTCGGCACAAGGTTAGTGATGCAGGCTCTGCAGAGGAGGCAAAGTGGCATGAAACGCATCACGCTCATTCCGCTACCTTGCGCTTTTCCCTGGGGGTTACTGCTCCCTTGCTGCCTCCTACTCCACCTTGCTACCACTAAGCTCTGTGGCCAGGGCACCCCCAAGGCCCCCTTCTTCTTGCTGCGGAGAGGGTGGTACCTGGCTGTGAGCAAGAGGCTCAGCAAACAGGTGACTGCCAGCAGCAGGACAGCAGACGAGTGCTCTCTAAGGTGTCCTTGCCTGCTGCTCATTTCTCACTGCTGGAAACCTCATCAGACTCCTGGAGCCACCGAACGCTGGTGTCCTGCTCTGGAGAGCTCGCCTGTTCCCTCCTGGAAGCCAACAGGCAGCCGAGCGAGCAAGGGGGCGCAGGCAGGCCCGCTGCCAGGCAAGCATACCAGACAGCACGTCTGACCTCAGGAATATTGATTAACATGAGGACACGACTGTCTGCAGAATGTCTCGCAAAGTGCAGCACTGAATTTCATTCATAAACATTTTTAAAAAGGCACAAATCCTTCTGTGAGCCTGCCAAGCCTCACGCCGCGTTCGTTCCCCCCCTTTCCCAGCAGTGAGGCCGAGCACCGGGCAGGCCGCGGGCAGCAGAGCTGCCTGTCTGCTGGCAGCGCCTTCCCGCCCACCACCGAGCTCTCCAGCCAGGCCAGCTCTCCAGCGCGGGCATTCACCTGCGCCAGCAAACACACTGAATATTAAAATAGCGTAATTGCGACAGTAAATAACAATGTTTTGACCTCATACACTCTTTGATCTGGGGATTACAAGGGAAAATAAGGAAAAAATTTTTTACAATGAGGGTGGTGAAACCCTGGCCCAGGTTGCCCAGAGAGGGGGTAGAAGCCCCATCCCTGGAAACATTCCAGGCCAGGCTGGACGGGGCTCTGAGCAACCTGATCTGGTGGAAGGTGTCCCTGCTCACCGCAGGGGGGTTGGACTAGATGGCCTTTGGTGGTCCCTTCCAACCCAAGCCGTTCTATGATTCTATGATAACAAGCATTTACGAACAGAATCCAGTGAGGAACAGACCCTCCAGTGCCAACTGCCTCTGCTCTAGACCACGCTGCCTCCCAGCTGAAGAAAACCAGCAACCTGCCACAGTATTAATTTTTTCATTTCTGTCTCTGACCTGCTAAAGTTCACTCTGCGTGTTACAATGGACTACGGTTAAACTCTGCAAGACAGCCGTGGCTGGCGAGGAGGGATGCTCACAGCGCAGTGGAACGGAAGACAGAGAGGTTGGGAAGGCCACCCCAGCTACTGGGTCACACAGGGCATTCACTTGCCCTCCCCAGCTGCAGGGAGAACTGCACGATGAGGCAACGGCTCAAGCTGAACATCTGTCCCTGGTGCTAATTATAAAATAATTTCTGATTCTGAAGAGTACTTGCACTGCTATCGTAAAGGCAACTTTATAAGCAACTGCTTGGGCTGTCATTAAGGGCTTGACCACTATGTCTTGGTAACTTCATACTTCTCACCCGCGTCCTCTAGCTAACAGCGTCATCTGTCCTGGCACAACTCGCAGCAGTTTTGAAATAGAGCAGAGTTATACAGCCTCTCTCTCATTGCTAGAAACAGGGATCCCAGCACACGGATAAACTCATTAACTGGGCAGGGTGACAAAACCTGGCTTGTGCTCCCATTGCTTTCAGATGGTTTGCATCATAGCAGCATCAGCAACACAACTCTGTTCCCCATGCCAGACAAGCTCCTTGGAGTAGTAAAGCAGTTCACACCAAAGTACGGAAAGGGGAAAACATCTTCAAACTTCTGCCTAGCAGAAATTACAGAGAGCACATTGTAAAAGAACTCGTGGACGCCAGATCACCAGGGGATCTGCCCTTGTCCTGGCCAGGGTGCACTGCATTCATTACAGGAGGCTATCGTGACGGCTACTGCGCTGGCTCCTGCCCCGCAACGGGAGCGTTGCTGCAGGGGTTCCTCCAGCCGCCCGCAGCAGCGTTTCACCGGGCGCCTGTCCTGGTGGGTGGCTGCCACGCAGGGCTGGAGGTGCCAGCGGCCCTGCCCGCTCCTGGCAGGGTACGCATGCTCTTCGGTGGGCTTGGCTAGGTCACAGGACGGTTTGGGTTGGGAGGGACCTTGAAGACCATCTCGTTCCCACCCCCCTTGCCGTGGCCAGGGACACCTTCCACCAGA
>JAVKLA010000052.1:20412742-20429199 GCA_034782735.1 Sagittarius serpentarius | reverse complement strand
GGCCACCCGCACAAACGCACGGTGACGGCGGGGCGGGACGCCGCCTGCCCCGCCGTGAGCTCCTGCGCGGGGGCGACAGTCACCGCGCTGCCGTTTCTTTACCCCGGTCTTACTCGGGCGGGCGTTCCTCCGGGCAGAGGGAGCCCCGGGAGAGAGGGTGAGGAGGGACTGCGAGCGAGCGACGAGCAGCGCCAGTTAATTCGCCAGAATAAAGGGTAAAAAGGGTGGTAAATCAGAGGCAAAACTGGGACCACCCAAACCAGAGGCGCGTGGAAGCGCCCAGCTCGCTTGCGCGCACGGTCGAGTTGCCTTCCCCGGCAGGTTTACAGGTTGTGATGCACGAGCAGCACACAGGGCGATCAACGCACGTTCAAGTCTTGCCTCTCTCCTTCTCCCTCCGTTGCTTTCGCAGCCCGAGGAGCAGCCCTCTAATGAACTGCAAGATGTGCGTTACCACACGGAGCATCGCCCCGTGTCGCGTTAGGCACCGGCCCAGAGTCTATAGGAGGGCTTCAGGCTCTCCCGGCTTCCACGACGGCCCAGCTGCGGCCAGTGCTGGTAACCGGCTGGAGGCAGGAGGTCTGTCAATGCACCGAGCAGCAGCGCAGGGGGCCTGGCCTGCTGGGGTCGGTGGGGGTGGATGCCCCATGCAGGAGCTCGCGCTGCCAGCAGCGCAGAGCAGCAACGCCCCTGCGAGCGAGCGAGCGAGGGAGCGAGGTCTGCCCGGCTCCACCACGCGGGAGGGCTGGCTGAAGCGTCCAGCTCACACACGCTGCTGGGCTCCAGAGCCTGCACCCGAGCAGCTCTTCTTGCGAAGCATGTCCTCATCTGCCTTAGCACCTGACTCACTGCAGGGTCTTGGCCCCTCTCGCCAAAAGTGAAAATATTTCTGTCTCTCTTGGGATGGACAAAGGAATGAGAAAAATACAATACCCTGCTGCTTACTTTGCATTTACCACAGCTGGCAAGACCTCAGTCCCTGGGCATGGGGCTTCCTGGAAACGGGTGGCCACAGACGGCAGCACCAGCACGCGCCTCTTGAGGTTCATGGCATTCTTCGGTGCCACATTTCCTGCCCTCCCTGGTCTGTGCAGGCCTCCTTCCACCAGCCGTTTAAGCTTATTCACGGCAGGAGATGCTTGGCATTCAGGCAGGCACCCACCTGCCTCAGAAGAGCTATTTGGTGCAACAACAGAGGCTGGCGAGCACTAAACAGAGGACTCGAGGGACCTGGCACACGTTTCCCTGGTCTCTGCTCTTCCACATTGTTCATGGTAACTAAAGCTAAAGGCCAAAGTCTCCCCCTCTCCTCACCCACCACAGCACAAGTGGTAGCATCCTTCCCTCGTGCATTGGTCCTAGACAACACCTTGCACGCGGCCCAGTGCTGTCTGCGCGCTGGACCAGTTTGGGGTACCAGTCCAGTTCACACTTTCTCCTTTTGGCTGGCTGCTGCCCTGTGAAGCCCTGCCCAGCGAGCCAGGGCAGCCCAGCCCTGAGCCCAGCACAGTGCCACCGAGCCGTATGAAGCTGTCCCTCTTCCTCTTGGGAGACTATTGCACAGCCAAAGAGCGCTTCTGCTCTGGGGAGGAGCCGTGTGCTGCCTGTCGCACAGGGCAACAATACGCAAGGTCCGATGAACCTTAAGAAAGCTTAACGCCTCTCAGGCAGTGGGCTGACGAGACGTCTATCTAGCCAGAGTTCACCTCCAGCCCATCCCAGCCCGCACAGCCCCAGCTGCGGGCGCCAAGCTGAACCTGCAAAGAGCGGCAGTGACCAGGCAGAACCTGCCCAGCAGCAGCGCTCAGGACCAGGTACCGCATGCAGTGATCTAATAGGCAACATATGTAATTATTATTTATATGGCATCAGAAGCATGCATGCCGCTTTACAGATTAGTAAAATGAAATGCCTTACCACTGTGGTTTGCAAGTGTAGAGATTGTGCAGTGGGATCAGTAGAAATTATTCATACAGTTGATACAGGAGAAACACATTACACCTGCAGCACACTGTACTCCCGCTGAAGTTATGTTACTTGTCTCTAGGTACAGGTACAGAAATGTTCTAAGCCGTTATTCCCTGCAAGTACATCTGTTAGTAAGCATCTAAGAACACTCATCCCTGCAGTCGTTTTGAGTTCAGTGGCACCGTGGTCCTCCCTGAGCAGGGCCGGGGCTAGTCCAGTATCTCATAATGGTCAAGACAACATTCACCATTTGTACAAGGCAGAGGTGGTATTTCAGGCTGGAAGCCAACAGCTAACGCAACTCCCAGGAACATCAGACGTGCAGACCCAAACTGATAAAATATTCCAAAAGAAACCCTGCAAATGTCAGCAGCTGACAGCGCAGGGTCTAATCCAGCCTGGCTGTTAATATCCGAGTGACGCATTGGTCATTCTTATTCGTCGTGATGTTCATTAGTACCTGGGGAATTCATTACTAAACACATACAGGTTACCTCCATTGTAGCTACTGGAAGAAACAGGCACTTCTGTCCTCAGTTATATATTTTACAACTGTAATGACATCAGTAAAAGGCATTTTTGGATCGGGTTTAAAACTGAAAAGTCAAGGCAAAGCTTAGATGCCGCAGTTGCGAGGAACTGCCACAAATACTTCAGCAGAGCTGGATATTAAAACCCGTGAGTTTGTTTGGTCAGAGTAAAGTAATAAACCACTATGTTCAATCACATTGGAATGCAAGGGCTGCAGTGAGCGTGGCGATGCCTCCGTGCTGCCATGCCCTTTCCACCGGCTGCTTCACACAAACTTTTCAGCAAAAAACCTGACAGAAAAGTAAATTCTGATGCAGAGAATACAGAAAACAATATTGCAAAGAGCAGCAATGACCAAAAACTAATCATCAGGACACTTCAGCATGTATGACTGAAGAACAAGAGACCTGTTGCTGAGAGGCAAAGGGCAGCTGGGCTAAATTAGCGGAGCGAGTTTGGGTCTGGATAGTGTCATTAGGAGAAAAGCAGAACTATGCCATAAACTCTAATGAATGCATTAATGGATGGCTTGTGCCTCTCAAAAGGGGAAAAAACGGTTTAAATAAAGTTATTAACACAGCCCACCTGTGTTTGGCTCTCGGACTATGTTGTTTAAATAGCCCATTAACTCTTGGAGTAACTAATCTTGAAAGTGAATATAGCCTTTCTGAAGTAGACATTTAACTACATTCATATAATTCAATTAGATTGAGCATTCTTAGTCCAAAGCCAGTATTCTATGCTTTCATCTCTAATAATGGTGCACAGCAAACTTGGTTAATATGGTGTTAAAAAAAGAATTTGCATTCGTAATGGTAACCAAAAATAAATTGCTGGACTGAACCCTAAAATATAACATGTAATTTAATTGGTATGAGTTAGCATTATTATAATAATATAGAATTTTGAGGCTGTATTTAATTCTAAAGTCAGTATTACAAGAGCGAGCTGAGCTTTATGGCTCTGCCTTAAACTCCAAGGGAAAAATTATCTCAATATCAGTTTTTAAAAAAAAAAAAAAAAAAAATCATTAAAGTTTCTTTTCTGGGTGCCAGAGCTCTCATCGGTTAACAGACAATACCCTGGACTGTTTCTGCTTGGGTTTTTGGGGGGGGCAGAGAGGAAGGGGAGGGGGTGAGGAAGAAGAAAAGCAAATCGTGGCCTGAACAAGTTCATCCAGTTAATAAATAGTTAAAGCAAATTCATTAGGAAACAGGAATTTTATAGATTTAGTTAAAAGTTTCTTCCTATTTATGTCACTGAGAAATGATAAAATTCCTTTTATCACTCTACAACTTGTTAATGTTTTACCCCAGGACCACTTCATCTGTAATAAACATCTTAACAAAATATGCATCCCTAGGGAGGAACCGTTAATTTCCTTAAGGCCTCACACATGTAATAGGTTTTTATTGCATGCAGGTGCTTTGTGAAATTGCATTGACTTGTAATAAACGTCCAGTAAAGAGCAGGTAGCACCTAAAAGGGGGAAGTGTTTGTGCACCTGTCTGAAGAGAGACTTAACACACCCTAATCCTCCACGGGCTTCTTCTCGACTGCACATAGACACATCACCGAGCCTCACCTTCTAGGGCGTCTGCTGCCTCTAATCACAGCAAGGTAAATGCTTGGATTTTTACAGTTGTGTTTAACCAGCTTAACAAATCAATGCTAGGCGAATTTAATATATATTCAAATATATTTATTGCTGCTTTGGCTAAAATTGCAGCATAAAATGACAAGCAATTAAACACACTCTAAAGGCTAGGGAAAAAAATGCATGGCAGATTTTCCTTTTCTTTTGCAGGAAGTTATCTGTGTAAGACTCTTCATGGAATTAATATAACTTATTAATCTGTTTAGAATTAAGTATAAAGAAAGTTTAACATAATTCTTACCGGTAATAACATACCTTAGATATTTCAATGGGGATAGCTTTGCCTTAAGTGTTTTAGTTTTGAGAGATTATTTTTTTAAAACCATTTGAAAAAGGATGCATCTATGGGATTCCAGGGACGCTTACCGAAAGGGCTATTCTGCTCATCACAGTAACTAACGGGAACGGAAACTCTGCGTTTCAAGAGAATCCCCACCTAGCAGCAACATCACGTACATATGTTGAAGCTCTTTGTTGTTCAAGCAATTGTTTTGCCAGTTCTCCGTGTTCTGTTGGAACACTTGCAATACCTGTGAGCAAGGAACTGCTCCCCCTCCTATCCTAGGGGAACGCGGTAGGTACGTCTAAAGGACAATATTCACAGAAAACCAGGGAGTTAATGTTCTGTGTTGCCATTTGAGGCAATACTACAGAGTTTGTATCTTTGAGGAATTTCTGAGTTTAGTTACCAAGTCCAGAACTTGCACAAGTTCCTCAGTAAAAACTCTGCCTGTTTCCTTCCTCTCCCCCGCTTTCTTTTTCTTTCTAAATACAATTTCCCAGTGAAGGGGTATCAAGGCAAAATTGCAGCTAGAAGCCAAAGAAATGGTTCTGGAGAGCTCGAGTAGCTCAGATCAGAAATCGCTGAGATGAGACTGGATCAAATGCCTTGCTCTGAAAGTGCCCAAGGCTTCGCTCACGGCGCGGTACCAGACGCAGCTTGCTCGGGGCCGTGATACAGTCGCTCGACGTGCCCCTTGGTGAAACGCAGGGCGAACTGTCTCAAAAGCTCCTGTGATTCTTAAAAATCCAGGTTTAGTTACAATTTTTACCGAAGTGCGTAGGAGTGCCTTTTGACCTTTAACAGGACTGTCACTAAAACACCTAAGATGCTTTTTTGCTTCAAATTGGGCATTTTTGAAAACTGTAATCATATGCAAGATTAAGAACTTAAATGTTTTGACTAGCCCAGACAGAAGGACATACACTTCACAGCCCAAAGCATCACCTGAAATATTTATTAGTGACTGAAGCTTTTAAGCTCAGCAAAAGCCTGTAAGAATCTGAGAAGTATTTTAGGTGTGTGTTTAATTAAAAAATACTTGCTTTTCACCGACACCTTCCTGAACTGGGTACATAATGTAAAAACTCAGCTGTGATGTTATTGAAGTCAAGAATAACAACAAACGAATATACTAAAATGAATCCTGACTTCTTGGGGGGGGGGCCAGGGGGGGAGGGGGAAGGTAAATTTACTCATTACTGACTTACAAGAAAACTATTCCTACCAAAGTGAGTGAAAGAGACAAATCTAAAGTCCTAAGTGAATAAATAATAAATAGCAGGGGAAAAAAGAGAGAACTGAACAAAAAAAAAAAAAAGAGAGCAAAGACTGAAATGGTGAATTCTGAAGAAAATCCTCCTGAATTTAAATGGCAGAGGAAAAAGAAACAATAAGTAACCTCACACCTGAGCTAAGATGGCAAAGAAATAAATAGCACTGCAAAAACCAGGAAAGCATTTAAACACATAAGTCACTCGTACGCAGCCCCATTAAGCCCGAAGGGGCTGTGCACACACAGAGGGCTCTGCTAGAGCCAGGCCCTCAGCTCTGACCCCTGCGAAACACCACATGCCCAAGAAGGCTGATGAATTATACGCACGGCATCTACGAGAGCTCATTAGAAAATACTGCACCGGGCTGCGGAGGCGGGAGGAGGTCCCAGCATGCAGGGGGTGTTGTGGGAGAGCAGACGGGGGGGATGCTGCGGGGATGCCGAGAGGCTTTGGGGGTCTCCTGCAGCAGGTGACGCTGGGGACGGGGCTGTGGGAAGGAGCGGGAGGCGCTGCCAGGCGCAAGGGCTGTTCCCTCCGCACCCCGACACGTGCAGGGCACCGCTCCCGTCCCGCCTGGGCCAGTGCTGCCCCGTCTCTCAGGCTCAGCCAGGCCAAGTGGGGAGAGCCAACAGAGGGAGCTTTTGGGGGCTTTTGGCCAAGAAAACCCACCAGCGCTGGTGATGGGGCTGGGGAAAGGGGTAGCTGAGACGTACATCCCTGTGCCGGTGCTCCCAGCCCACCCCGGGAGAGGGTGGGTGGTGGAGCAGGGGGGACCCTGCTGTCCCCAGCCTGGATGGCAGAGAGGCAAGGTCAACTCCCGGGACCGCGGTCACGATCAGGGGGTGCTCAGTCCCCCTCGGGCAGGAGCTGGAGGAGAGCGTGGTGAGCAGCAGAGCTCACTGCCCTCCTCTTCCCTGCAGGCTTCGAGCGAGCCCTGCTCAGCTCCGGCTGCCTTCGGTGCTGAGGCCCGGCATGGTGTGTTGAACCACAAACAGGCCAGCAGGACTTAATGATAAAAGGCAAAAAAAAGCTTATACTTGTCAGTAGGCAGCATTTGAACAATTTTTCCCCCGAAATGGCCGTAAGAGTATTTCCTTCCACTTGAGCAGCTCCTGGAGGCATCCCCAGGCTGTGCCACCCATGGGTGCAGGGCGAGCATCCCCAGCGGGCGCCGTGCATGCCGTGGCGTGGGCCACCGGAGCCCATCCTGCAGGGAAACCCCCTCCCACAGGGACCCCAGCGAGAGGAGGGGGGCAGCCGGCACCCGAGAGCAGCTCTCCCGGCGCGGCGCAGGCGGGGAAGCGCCGGCGCTGCCAGCCCCTCTGGAAAACCCTGGCCAAGGCGTGAGTTTGTGGGTGGAAACGAGGAGCTGCCACCATGAGCAGATTTCCGCGATTTCTGGCGAGAAAGACCCCCGTTCCTGCTGGCTGCCCGGCCCAAGCCCACCTCCTCCCCCCGGAAAGATTCCGTGCGAAACCGCTGGCACTGGAAGAGGCCGTGGCTGTCACGGAGCAAAGCCCCACCGCCGGCCCCAGCCCGGCTCCGGGCGGGGAGAAGGGCAGAGGTGCCGGGGTCGGCGATGGCGGCTGCGCCATGCGGGACAGGGCGAGGGCAGCAACTCGCATTTCCTGCGGCTCTGACCGAGCTGCTTTTTAAAGGGGTCAAATAGTAGGAATGATCATCTTCAAAGAGAGAGGATTTATAGACGCTGCCAGGTCCCAGGCTTCGCCCGTCGGAGCTCTAAGCAGACGGGTGCGCTTCCTTCGCTCGTTATCTCAACCCTGCATCTCACCAGGCTGCCCCCAGAGCTGCGATTTCTGAATCCCGGTGGTTGCCATTTAAAATATTCCCCCACAAAATCTTTACGTACCATCTTTTTTTTTAAAAAAAGGGAAAAAAAAAAAAAAAAAAAAAAAGGCAACCAAAACCAAACCGAGAAATACAGTCAGCCCCCTCAGTACTAAGGAAAAAATAGAGACAGGAGTCGTAGAGGCAAATGTAATTAGGAAACATATGAGAAGATTCAAAAAAGTTCAAAAGAATATGAGAAAGGAAATGTATAAAAAGTAAATAAAACACATTGTTTAAAAATGTTTCATATTAGACTTCCCCTATAAACGTTTTACTTTTTATTTTATAGATTTCATGCTATTCTAATCAACTTTATTTTTGTAACTTCACAACTGAAACTGCAAACCTTACAGCCTGTTTTCACATTTCTGGTGTGTCCTGTCAGTCTTTTATATCTCTCTAGATGGGGGGAAAATAAAGTCAATGAAGTGAGCCAAAAAATTCTAATTTCAAAACTTTTATAGAAATTTCTCCTGAAGAAACTCAGGCACCACATCATGGAAAGATCATAAAGGTTTGGTGAAAACAGTTCCAACTCCCAGACAAATCAAAGACTAAATAGTTTACTATTGCTTATGAAGAGTATGTAAACTTGTAAAAGGATATTAATGAAGGTGTAAACTCTTACTGAGGAAAAACAAATCTTTGCTGTAGAGGACTGGGGTATTAAAATAAAGCAAACACAACACCTCATCTGCCATGCCTTAAACTGCACCAGAACACTGGAATTAGAGAAGCCAGGTAATCTAAAAAACAATTTAGAGATGCAAGGCTTTTGCTGGCCTGCAGTCATCTGGATGAAGGTCCCATCTCATCTTTACAATCAAAGAGTTAACTCTGATGTCCCAGCACACAAATAAGTAAATGTGGGATAATTAGGAAACAAATTCTGCAAACATCTTGAAAGGGGCTGGAGACCTTTGATCTTTATAGAAAAGAAAACATTACAATACAGTCTAGCTTTTGGGGTCTGCACACATTTTATACCAAGGCAGAGGATGGTATCTTTCTTAAAAATCAAGTAACACCTAATTCCATCATACCCTAATTATCTTAACTGATTTCATATGTCTAAAGGTATTTCACCAAAAGATTAGAGTAGAAAGAGGGACTGACAAAATAATTAAATATGCAATTTGCCAAGCTTGGGCAATATGGCTTTGAAATCACCTTTTCAGGAAGTTTTACAGCTTGTTCATTGACATATATATTGCAGCCTTCAGATTCTTATTTAAGCTCTTTTGATTACTTTAATGGATTAATACCCGAGTACCATCAATGTAAAGTCTAATACTCAAGCCTGTTTCTAATTTGCCAGAAGTTGCACTAGTTTCCTTTTGGTGTTATGATAAGAAAAAAAATAATCTGTATCTTGATACATACATTTTTTTTTTTTTAAATCATAAAACCCCTTCTTCCAAAACAGTTCTGTGAACACAGGAATAGGCCCGTATCTAGTGTCCTTTTCGGTTACATGAAGTGCTTTCATGTTTTCTAAGGTTTTGGTGACCTAACCAACATACACACAACCATCAACAACACGTGGGGTGGGGTGCTTTACCAGAAGAGTGCAGAATTGCCGCTTTAATCCTTTCGGGTTTATTTTGCATGGAAAAAAACTTGTAACGAATTGGTGTCTGGAGCCTTCACCGCTGCACCATTTTAAGGGGCACGCAAACCGGGGCCGGCATGGCAGCACCTGCCCTGGTGCCCCCGGCAGAGGAGTCCAGCTCCGGCAGCATCGCCCGCTCTCCCCTCCAGCCCCAAGGATGCTCTCGCCTCCGGAGCCGCCGCAGCCGCAGGGACAGCTCTAACCACGTATCCACGGCACGGGCAACACCGAGGCGGGAAGACAGCCTCGCTGTGTTTCCAGGTCTGTCTTCCAGCCAGACACGGGGAGGACATTTCTATACTCACAGCGATAACAATACTCCTGCTTCTCTCTCCTGCTCTGCACCTTTAACGATGCAAAGCTTCCAGGAAAACTTTCCACCTAAAATCTGTGACCTGCTAATGGAAACTGGGAAAGCAGTCACAAGAGGTCAAAGCAAGAGTTGTCCGACCAAGACCCTCTGACACCGGCCAGGAGCAGATGCCCAAAGCAGAGCGGTGCGTCCCATGGATGCTCCCCTGACACTCCACGGCCAAGGAGGTTCCCGAGACACGGGTGGTTCCTGCATCTAGCAGCCCTCCATGAACTTCTTCCCTCCCAGCTCTCATCACAGCCCGTGGCAACGCGTCTGACGGTATAACGACATGCTGTCTGAAGAACCACCTTCCTTGGCTTGTTTTGCACAGCACAGCACAGCAATGGCTAACTTGTGCTATACATAAATACACGCAGCTCATCTGACTTCTCGTTATGTGAAGAGCCAGGTATGGCATCACCCAGATGAAATATAGGAGGAACGCTGCTGAAGTTGAAAGACATTTTGAAAAGTAAAATGAAAGTACACATCTGAAGAGTTAGATGATTCGGCCATGGACGCCCAGAAGCATCACTGCTCAAATGCAATTCCAGCATGAACCAAACAGTTGTGTAGCAGGGAAAAGGCAGCCAGCTTCTCAAACCCATTAAGCAGTAAAGCCCACTTCACCTTACTTAATTCACCTACCGAGGTTGCTTGCTCTGCCCTGTGTAGAGAGAGCCAACCATCCAAGATTCCTTGGGAAACAAGCCTTCTCCTTCTAACAGTAGTTTGACAAGCCTTCCTGGGCTACTCGCTCACTGGCCGTGCACACGGTAGGCATTCATACAGCCAAGGCCTGCGCAACCAGGACTAACCTGGCTTCTCCTCCGCAGCCTGCGGCACCCACCGTCCTTCCAGTTCGGTGCAAGTTTTGTGAAACCAAAGTGAAAGACAAGCCTTAAATACTTAAACAGAAAAGAAATTCAAGTTCAGAAATGCACAAGACTCTGGATACCAGAAAGGGGACAGGTCTTCCGCCATTTCTCTGGAAGCCAACACACACTCTTTAATGAAGAACAGTTTTTCTTCAGATTTAACAAAACAACCTAACCCAAACCAGCGCAGCCTTTGCCTCTTCCTGAAGAATTCCAGCCTAATAATAAACTTCCTCTGCAAGATGAAAAAAACATAGCTGGTACTCACGGTTTGGAAGAAGATGCAGCCAGCAGCAGCTCTAACACAGCCACTCTGCAAATGGCCGCTAATTGGCTCCACACCTGGAAGAGATGATGAGAAAGGCCTTCCCGGCCTTCCTCACAGGGCAGAGCTCTGGTTCAGGGCCCTCCTTTTATTGTCAGTCAGAGAGCCCGGCTTTGCAGGCTTGCACCTGGTTAGCTTTCATTGCGTGCGGTCACGCTGGCTGCAGTGGGACCCTGGGTGTGTGGTGTGTCAGTGCCCTTCATCCTCCTCCGCAAACAGACCCAGCTCTAGATTGCTGGGGTTGCTTTCCTACTGTTTTTTTCAGGTTTATTGTTTCTGTGTTACACGTTATCATCTGAAGCCATCAGAAATGACCCAGGGTAGAGAAAGGGCACTGGCTGACCACAAACATGTGTGCAGTGCTCTTGGTTAGACAGGCTGCCTGTGGGTGACCTGACGGTCTCAGAGCAGGGGATGGAGCAACGCCGGTGGACTCCCGTCTTTGCCGCCCACGGGGCGCTGCTCTTCCCGCTGAGGGAGCAGCGGGTCCCCAGGGCGAGCGCTGGGCCGGCTTCTCCCCTTCCAGGGCAGAGGAGCGGCTCTGCTGGGCGAGCTGGGGTGCCTTGTCCGAGGGCTGCGGCCAGGGCTGGCCCCCCTGCCCCTGCTGCGCGCGGCCGGGGGGAGACCGGCTGAGGCCGCAGCCCGGGGCTCCACCGGCGCGGGGGCTGCGGGTCGGGTCGCCTGCGCCCCTCGGGCCGAGTCCCCGTCGTGGGGCTGCCTGAGTCCGGGCGCGCGGGAGCGGCGCTGCCGCCACGACGCTGCCTGCTGCAAAGCCCGCCATCGCTGCACGCGGGCGGCTCGGCCTGCGCCGCGGCGCGGGGAGCACGGGCTGCCAACAAAGATTCCTGCCTTTGCCGGCGGCACCGGGGAAGGTGCAGAGGGCTGGAAAGCAGGAAAAGAAGAGCGCTGCTTTGATGCCGAGACATAGTTCAGGGCATGTTTGTTTATTAGTGTCCATAAAGTTTCGCCGAGTGACACACGTTAGGATTAAAAATATAGGTAATGTCAGAAATGTTCCCTGGAAGCCACAGTTCAGCAGACACCTTTAAAAATAACTAACTGAACCACAACAGAGAGATGCTAAACTGACCCAATTCTCTCCGTCTTTAAAATCAGGTACATACACTATATTTCAGGGTCAATTTATCACAACATGCCCCTTCCTCACCGGTGCATAGCAAAAGGGAGCGTACAGACATATTTATAGCAGTCACTGCTTATCAGATGGTATAAATATGTCCATGCCAAAATAAATCAAGACATGGACGTGAAGCTCAGTGACCCGTACCGAGAAGGAAGTGTTGATGAGCATCTGGACCACGGAGTCCCTCCTGCGGGCACGGGGCAGGCTGCCCGCCCTCCGCGCAGAGGCGAGTTCCCCCGTGGTGAGGGCAGGTCGGGACTGCCGGGCACGGGGCACTTCGGTGGGGATTTGCATTTTTGTTTTCTTTCATACTTGCACCAAGGAGCAGATGGAGAGGATTAGCAGGAGCCTTCTCTGTATTCTCTTTTTCTGCTCATTCCCCTGTAGCTGTTTACTAACTGCATTTTAGATATGATGAAGCTTCCCAAGACAAGGATTTGTCTCAGCTTATCTGAGTCAGGTCTTGGACCTGCCTCCTGTGACATTAGTGGCAAGGCACCGTCACAGCATGTCATGCTTCTTTGCTGAACTACAGAAATAATGAATGGTTTTCCTAAATTTCTAGCCGTTACCAATTTACTCTAACCTCATTAGCACTGTTGTCCAAATTCTAAACATCCCTGCAGCTGAAAAACCCTAAGGAAACTTCCAGATAGTATGGGATTAAGAGAAAAAACCCAACAAAGTGGGTTCCCCATTAGCCATTGCTTTTAGGAGAACAGTATCTAGTGCATCCCCAGCTACAGAGAACAGGCTCAGAGCGCGGTAGTGCACAGGAGTGGTGCAGGGAGACTTTTAATTCAGGGTCATTTCTTGCTCACTTGTGCATCTTGTGTCTCCTGCAGCCTTGGGAAACATCCGAGACTTAAGGTTTGCCAAACTGAAAACACAAAGGCATTGACAGGAAAATCAGTTTAACTTTCAAACAGCAAAACATAATTCGCAGATCAGCAGAAGTCTTGGGGCAGAGCTGCTGGCAGTGATGCACAAAGTATTCACAAAAGAATTACAGAAACGGCACAGAACCGGCTTGTTAAGAAGAATATTTAGTGAGCAAAAATGCCAGCAAACACCACCAAGATAGAGCTGCTATGTTTCTTTACGGGGGACCATTTAAGATAAACGCCCACTCCTGTGCCTGGACAGTTAGGGCCTTCTAAGAATAAACTGATTAAAGAACATTTTGCAACCTATAAACCTGGTGCAGCTTAAAAGAAGTCTTTTAACCTTGGAGGTCTTATTTTCCTTAATAAGAAGTTGAGAAACTCCTTGCTTTCCCCAGTTTGATCAGCTCATTAACGGACTGACAATATCTCAGGAGCTGCTGATACTCAATGCTTTAATAATAACATCTGCTGACTTCCTCAGGGCCCTTTTCAGAAGAAATTAGGTACAGGTTTGCATGCCAAAGAAAGCAGGGATGTCATGAATCTGCATCCAGCTGGGAAAAGCAGACAGGCTGCAGAATCGCTGCTGCCGCATAGTCACCGCCCCGCAAGCCCTGGCCAGAGGAGCAGGTTTTGTTCCCCTCTCCCTCCCCGTTTACGAAGAGCATAAACCCGGGCTGCCGTGCCTGCTCCACGGGCCCCCCGCCCCGAGCATCGCCCTGCGCGAGACCGAAGGGGGTGGGGTGCCACTGAAAGGGCTGGTAACTGCTGTGGGATTTTTTTAATCTAGTTTCCTATGAAAACAAGGTTCCTGTGATCCCTCTATGCTTGTCTGTCTGCCTGTCCTGCCCAATAACTTTGAACTCTTTTCTTTACTGATTTAAACCAGATTTCACAGAGAGGTAGAAGTCTCAAGGATAATTAAGTTCCTAAAAGTTTCATATAAGTAGGCATTTGGGCAGAAAAAGGAATTTGGAGTTAGAACAGGCAAAAGTTTGCATTAAGGGCTTTGAGTCCGTCGACTGGCTTCTGCCGGCTGCGACAGGTCACTGCCGGGAGACTGTGGGAAAAGTCTTAGGTGTAGGTGGGAAGAGCAGAAAATCTTTGCGTAATTCAGATAAAAGTCAGTCGCAGGAAACCACCTCCGTTACCTCCAGTGCTCGTGAAACAAACTGATTGTCACGTATCCCCGAAGCTTGTACTTCGTGGTTTTTGCCGGCAGCGTGGCCCAGTTCACGGACACGATGGCTTTTCCCCAGGCAGCCGCGAACTCGTTAGTCACTACAAAATAAAAAAGTGCCTGTTGTGGGGCCCATTCACTGCTTGCCTTGCTCATCGCAATTTCACGCAGCTCAGCCCTGCTGCGGCAGGGCGCTTCGCAGCAGCGTCCCACCGCAGGGGATGCCGTCGGGCAGCGGTGACACCGCGCTGCGCCGTGCCGGCTGCCAGCCCGGGGCTGCCTCCGGCTCCCGTCCTGCCCGGCGCCGCTGCTGGAGGGAGGTGGGCGTTACGGTGCAGTGGGCTACTGTGCCCTGGGTTACCGTCCCATGGGCTGCTATGCCCTGCCTTACCGTGCCGTGGGTTCTGCGCTGAGTGGCCGCGGGCGACTCCGCCTGTTTGTCGTGGGGTGGAGGGGAATTTTGTACGTGGGGCTTTTTACACAGGTAAGGAAAGTGTTGTTCCAGAAAGGAGTCGAATTTAGCAGCCAGTCTCGGTGTGCTGTCGGTAGGTCCTCACGCGGTGCATCTTGCCGTAGCATTCACACCACGACCAGTCCCCAGACCACCACCACCATCCGTGGTACGGGGCTGGGCAGGCGGCCCGGGAGAAGGGCTGGCCCCGTTGCAGTTACTGCCCCCCCCCCTTGCTCACCTCACGCCCTCTGCTTTTTGCCTAAGGCCTCCCAACCAAGCCCTCAGGTGCTCCTGCCGGACTCGCTCCAGGGAACAGCCACGGCGGGCTTCTTGCCTGGTTTTTGAAGGACGGCTCTGTTCAGACACTCCTGCTGGGAGCGTTTCCCTGGCAGGGAAACGACCTGAAATGACCTTACGGCACGTCGGCTTCGCGGGCTCCCTGTTTTCTTGACACTTCAGTGACTTTGTAGGCGCCCTCCCCCAGCTTCCAGCAAACCCAAACAACCCAAATCCCAAACCTTTGCCATGACCGTGGGAACAGCCCACTAGTGTGCTCCCAGAGGCAGCGGGACGCGGCCTCGGGCACTGCTGCACTCCCCTCCCCGCAGAGGCTCCGCTTTGCCTCTGCTGCTCCCAACAAGTGTTTAGCAAAGACTTAATGACGGAGACTACATGGCCCTCCCAGGCCTCGCCTGTTGCCCCTTTAGGAAGTTTTCTCACTAACCAGTATGGATTTTCCTTGCTGCCATTTAAACCCGGCACTTGCGGTGCTCTCCGTCAAAGGAGAGGAGACCCACAGGGGGCCGC
Source organism: Sagittarius serpentarius (assembly GCA_034782735.1). NCBI lineage: Eukaryota > Metazoa > Chordata > Aves > Accipitriformes > Sagittariidae > Sagittarius > Sagittarius serpentarius. Next base: position 20,413,993 of record JAVKLA010000052.1, on the reverse strand, counting down.
GGGTCCATCACCGAGGAAGCGCGTCCCTCCCCAGCCTCACCTGCCGCTGCCCCGACGGCTCTGCCGGCTGCGGCACGTCCAGCACCGTCCCGTGCTCAGGGTGCCCCTGGGCCAGCCATGCTAAACCTGCCACAAACCCACCCAAACCTGGCCCAGTCTAAGACACAGCCGTGCTCTTGGAAACTAGGTGGTAAAACTTTTTAAAGTCGAAAATAAGGCTTTGTTTCATTGCCCAGCTGACAGTGCCGTTCAATTTGGCCAAAAAACTGTTCTGGACAATTAGTATCTTTATTGTTCCATGCCAGATTAGTTCAAGTTATAAAACTGCAAGCTATAAGCAAACCAGTGGGCAGACTCACCTCCTTGACATAGGTGTGAAAACCCTCCTAAGAGAAGAGCACGGCCTCCTCCTACCTGCTTCTAGTCTTTGCTGCAGCAAGGACCTGACCGCTGCAGCAATGCCGGGGAGCACGAACCCCGAACCAGGCAGCGCCGCCGCCGCCGCCGGCCGGGGAGCTCTGCCGCCTCGGAGAGCACCGGGACCTGGGGCAAAGTCCTCTCCGTCCCTCCCCTCCCTCCTCCATTTTCCAAATGGCTGGAGAAACAACTCTGGTCTGCTAATTTTTTCATTGAAAATCAACAGCGAATTTCTGCTTATGATTTAACATATTTTCTTTTTTTTAACTATCCACTAAATTAAACAAAAAATCAGGGAAAAAGGTACCAGTGACAATGCTTCAGCCTGGGCCACGAGGTGCGGGGGGCTGCCCCGTGCAGGTCTGCAAGCCCCCGTTTGCTCAGGCGCCAGCGGGGTTTCTCTGAGGAGCTGCAAGGGCGGCGCAGGAGCCGATCTCCAGGCACGGCCAGCAGCTCTGCCGGGCGCTAAGCCTTCCTAGAAAGGCCTTTTTCTGATTACGAAAAGCAAGACTTCAGCTATAACTGCAAAAAAAGAAACAAATGAGGACAGCGAGACTTTTTCCAACACGTGGCTGCGGTTACTCGAGGACAGAGGTAACACACATGCTCTTCACCGGTCAGTTTACGATCACTGCGTGAACATCAGCATCGCCCCCAGGGCGGCACTCGCCAAAACCAGCTGCTTCTCCTTCACCGGGGTGGGGGTCACGCTCTCAAAGCCTCGCCTGGCTGCTAACGGGCACAAGTGCCCCCCGCCGCCGCCGCCGCCACCGCGCCGCTGATGCAGGGCGGCCCGGAGCCCCGGGCGGCACGGGGCAGCGGCAGCGGCGGCGG
>JAVKLA010000052.1:20337682-20399896 GCA_034782735.1 Sagittarius serpentarius | reverse complement strand
GCCGGGCCGCGCTGCCGGCGGGAGCCCCGCAGGCGCCCCCGTCTCTGCCACGGGCGCTGCAGAGGCGCGGGCAGCCGGGGGTAGCCCGGGCGGGGGCCCGCGTCGTTGTCACGGCCGCCTTTTAATTGGCAAACGTGTCTTCATTAATTGTACCTCAGTGCCGTGATGTCACAGCTAGCAGTACCAGCCCCGAGCTAAATAAGCAATAAGCCTCATTTTTCAACACACAAACACATAAAGATGTCAGCTCAAACTGTTTACTAATTAACACTTAAAAAGACACAAATTAGATATGCGTGGCTAAGAGCAATTATAATCAAGACGAATTTCTCTAGTCATTTGGGAACTGAAAAAAAAGCCTAATTGCTGGAACCAATGTTTTAAAAACTGAAATCATGCCAGTTAGCAAATATGTTCATTTAAAGAACATTTCATGTGACTACACTCTGGAGAATTGACTACAAACATGAGAACAAGGGAAAAGATTTCTGTATAAAATTAAAATTTTAAGCTTTTTTAGATTTACAACTTCTTCATTAAATATACTTGCAAGGAGCGGCCCGTGAAAACTTGTAGCGATTAAGCGGTTAAATGAACTGCCTTCCTTGTCAGTTGCAAAGGACTGATTAGTATTAGACGCTCACTTTACTGATTAGACTCTCCCCAGACTTTTCGCTCAATGCCAAGCTAAAATGAAGACGGGGCCCACTCCGCCAGCACCCCGCGAGCGCGGGAGGCCCGCGGTAACCCGACAGCTGACCGCGCTGCTGCCAGCCACGTGGCACAGCACCACCCGCTGCCGCCGCCTCCGAAGCCACAAACGGTCCCCGCACCTTCGCCGCCACCTGCGCCGCCTGCCCGCTTGGTGACGTTCTCCTACCCAGGACAGGCAGGGGCAGCGAGGACAAACCCCCTGCAGCCCCGCAGGGAGAGCCAGCAGCGGTGCTGCCAGGGCTCTGCTCCTCTCCGCCCTACATCCACCGAAACAGCCGTGGGCGAAGGGCACCCTCAGCTTAAACCTGCCTTCGCCCGCTGGGCTTCACCGCCTCTTCATACACCTCTTCTTCACACGCTCCTTAGGGCACGGCTGTGCAGTCCTGCTGCAATGAAGTGCTGACTTCAGGTGCAGCCCGAGTGTGCAGTACAGGATTTGCGCCTATTTTCATCAGTTTTCCTGAAAGGGTGGAGTCCTTTCATTCAGCTCGCCTCGCAGCTTGGAGGATGGCTGCATACATCTGCAAATGTGGCGACAGAGAACAATAACTCTTGGAATTCTTTGGGAATATTTTTTGCAAGGCATCTAGCTCCAGGGAAAATGTTCTCCCTGCTTTGGAAATCCAGAAGATTTGCTGTAACGGTGCTATTGCTTGCAAGGGAAATAAAGCCATGCAGAAATTCACAATATTTATATGCGTAGCTATCTATGTGCAGACAAGATGCTTCATCAAGGAATACGGGCTGCATAATTATACTTTTCATTACTGTGAAACGCACACAGCCTGTAACGGAACAGGAGGGTGTGGGGAGAGCCGGCAGGTACCAACTTCTCCTCCCAAGGCCACACAAATGACGGCGGTGCCGGTGTCCCCACACTCTGCAGGCCTGCGAGGGGCAGGGGGCAGGGCTGCACAGCCCACCCCTCCGGGCAGCGCCCCGAGCTGCTGAGACCTCTCCCGCACCGAGCGCCACGCAGAGGGCTGCAGAAGCAAATCCAATGCCACTTCACTTCCCCTCCGGCAAAAGGGACCCGCTGCCCGGCGGCCAGCTCCCGGCGAGAGCAGGGGGAAAGAGGCAGGCACGTGTAGGGGCCACCAGCCCTGAGCACCCCCTGAGCACATCCCAGCGTGTGGGACCCTCATGACAGATTTAGGCAGTCCTGAACAGAAGCGTGGCACGCGTGCCACACGGCAGGACCGCAGCGCCCAAGGCAGCGGGTGCTTCTGCCAGTGACTACCCCCGTCGGGCAGTGTCTTCAGAGCCACCGTTGCTGCTCCCCTGGCCTGCCGGGTGCCTGGAAAGCGCTGGCAACCGACCACCTTCTTTTCGTACTCAGACAAAACTTCCAGGCAGAAGAAGAGGATGGATTTAGGAAACTGGACTCACAGCTGGAATCAAAAAGTGGAGAAGCCATAAGGAGTCTGGAAGTTTTGCTATGCCATCTTCTTACTATCTGCCTTTAACCCAGCTGGTCAGCACAAGAGAGTATGTTTGTGACCGATGGTGCCTGAAGAAGCGGATGCTGCTGAGGCCATTTTCTTCCTGGTCTGAGACTTCAGCTGAGAGGCAGCCCTTGCAGAGCAGGCAGCTCCTCGCAAGTCACGCACATGCCAAAATGCTCCCTCAGGAACAGGAGACCACCCTCAGTTTGATGGCTGTCTCCTCCTCGAGCTCCTGGAAGACTCACACTCACTGAAAGTGCAGCCTGGTTTTCCTGGTAACAAGTTACCAGCACCATCAAACTGAAAAACAGTGAAGGAGTTTACCTGACATTGCTTAGTCAAGTTAATTTGCTTCCCTGAGATGCAAGTCCTGCTTGTAACACGTTAATAAATGAGAAAGAAAGGGTAAATAAGACAGACATCTGGAATTAAACAGAGGGCAGACGACTTTGCCATTAGATTCAATACCTACAGCATCTTCACCCGGCACAGACCACAGAGGACATCCCTAATTCTGAGCTTACTGTTTGACTCCGCGTTGACGTTATCCACCAGCAGTGACTTGGGAATGACAAGAGAGGCCTTTTCCATAAGGGAAGGGATCTTACAGTGAAGTGAACCACAGCTCTTACGACGTTTTTGCTTACTGCCTGGCTGGCTACCTACCTCCTTTTCGATTTCTGCAAGGGTTTTGATTGTGATGCCCAAGAGATCAACCGGCTGCATCTGGCAAGCAAAAAAAAGAAAAAAAAAATCAGAAATATCAAATCTAGGGTTTTTTTGTTTTGGTTTTGTTTTGTTTAAAGTCAGCAAATACTCTATCACCAGAGATTTAGAGGCACCATCTGTAAACACATGCATAATCCTGTTTCTCAGTCTGCCACAAGAAGCAGAAGGCTGGTTAGCTCTAACGCCTTTCTCCCTAAGCGGGGACAGCTGACACTCATCTCAGTGTCGCTTTGTACAGGTAGATCTTTAGCCATCTCCCTGCCGCAGGACGGCTGTTACTGGAACGCACTTTGTAACACCCTATGGATTTCGTATGGCCACAGTGCATAGGTGTGAGAGGCATCGGCTGCGGGAAGCTTCGACCAAACTGACCATATGGTGGCAATGGTGTCTAAAGGATCCGAGGGGAGGATTAGCACGACCTAATCTCTCTGCATTTGTCCTCGCAGCAGGGACTCCAGCTTTCTGGGAATAACGGCCCATAAACAACCCTTTCAGAAAGCAATGGTTGTGAAAAACCGCATCCGGCTGCACACGCAGGTTGTGTCAGCAGGAAGAAGAAAGCACAAAGCGGGAGCACGACGTGAAAAATCAGAGACAGCTGACGGCTCGGTGTTTGCCGTAACAGCTTCTTGTAAATTGATTTTTAAAGACCTATTGTTTTAGGATTGGATGGATTAAGGAACTGATAATGGGATGCTGTGCCTTTGAGCTCTGGATCACCAACTTAAAACTAGCACTGGCCCAGTGACCGTCAAAAGTCATTGTGAACTGGTACCGGGGTTTCTGTTTTGGCCGAGCAAACCTGCCCTGCCCAGGCCGTTGGCAGCACCCTCCGCCGGCACTGCAGAGCTTGGTGCCGAGCCGGCAGGACGCGGTGCCCTCTCGAGCTCGCCCCGCTGCCAGGCAGGAGCCCTGCCGCCGGCAGCACAGGCACACCGAGCAGGACTCCGCTTAAGGAGTGAACTCGCTTAGAAATGTGCCGTATGTGAAAATAACCCAGCCTGTTTTGCCGCTGCACTTGCGACACTTTGGCTCAGATCATCTCCCACGCCAGAAGACAACCCCGCTCCTGCTGCCTGGAACCCAGCCGAGGTCCAGCTGCGGCGTCATTAGGACACAGCTGCCTCCGCAAACTTTCCAGGCTGGAACTGGTAAACGTGAGGGCACAGCCTCCCCGCCAAACTGGATTTTGGCCAGCGCAGCCATGGCAATCCTACCACCCCCAGTCAGCTACAGCCACTCGAGCTCCACCTGCTAAACCACCAGCGCCCATCGAGACTGAGTAGCTCTGGAAGATCCTCGCCCACACACCGCTGCCCGGCTCTGCCCGCGCAGGGCGTGGAGTCGACGGAGCCTCCCGGCAGCTGCCGGTGCCGGGGTGCACCCCTGCCATTACCATTGCCTCGAACTTCTAGGGTGCAAGAGGAAAGTTGTAAAGCTGACTGCACTACGCCATCTCCACGGCAGGTTAAATCTAGGAGAGCTGTACATTTGCAGCTTTCTTTACAATCTCTGCTAAGAAATTAGAAATGCTTCCAGCACCAGCGAGTTCCACTGCCTTTCCTATTTCTGATGGTGATAAACCTTCAACTCCCAGGACAATTCGGTTTTAGAAGTGATATGGCAAAAGCCATTCCCACCCTATCGGAAAGTACTGCAAAGCGCAACCTTGGGTGGTCTCAAGCACTGGGTATGTATTAGGCCCCATAACAGAAAAGCTCCCAGAGGCAGGTAATTTGTGTTGATGCTTTGTGATCGCTCTCTGTGAAAAGATGAATTTCAGACACTAGGAGAACAATGAAGGCAACTCACCCCTTCAGGAGCGCAGGCAAACTTCTCCGAAATCATAAAAGGCACTCCATCCATTGCTGAAAGGGACAAAACAAGCAGACACGTCACATTTCCAGCTGACTTCTCACATGCACCTTCACACATTCCCAGTGACAGATCAAGTATTCATGGCATTGACACATGACTGATAGCCAGGAAGTTATTGCCAGCCTTTTCCTCTCTCTAACCTACCAGCGGTTTCTCTCTGTTCGAGACACAGCTGGGTTAGTCCCTACCAAATCAGGAATTCAATGAACCCTCCCTGTTCTATCCATACACAATTTCATGGTCTCAATTTTGAGTCTTCCAATTCGGTTCAGCTGCCAAAACAGAACAGTATCTGAAACTGAAAGCAAAAACAAACAGTTTAAGAGGACAGGCATCTATTTACCACTACCACACAGAACCATCTGAGCAAACTCGGTGGTGTCTGAGCAAGAGGATAAGGAACATACCTGCTCCAGGCCACTTGTACCTGCCCGAAGCAGTAAGTACTACTACCTGGGCAGAACGAAAACAAACACCTGGGGCCAAGCGCCCTCTCCGGCCTGGCTGCTGCCACGGCAAACTCAACAGCGGGCAACGGAGCGCAAACACTTGCAAACCACATCTGGAGAATGGAAACTGGTGGAGTATGAGCACAGACACAAGGACGTGACAGCACACGGCACAGCCTCGTGTCACCGGGCCAAGCTCTCTCTGCACCACAACCCTGATGATACTAAGAGGACTGTTTGCCTTTATATTGCTTTGTGTGTCCTTCTTAGTGCAATGATGTTCGGTGTTTCTGTCTTGCTATCACCACCTCGGAAACTTCACAGAAAGCCTCCCACAAGACATGTCAGTACAAGGGAGACCCTTATTTTTAAAACATTTAACTCAGCAATTTCCAGACAAGACTGAAAAGGGCACATTTCTAAGTCAGAGTGCAGCCCCAAATACACCTGCTTTATTTCAGTTACACCTTCAACATTTTCAGTCTTTACATTTCAGCTCTGAAAGAAATAAAAACTTCAAACTAGAGCAAACTTAAGCCCTGAAATGCTCTCAAGTAATCCTCAAATGGGGTTTTGGGTCACAAAGCATCTGCACCCATGAACCCAGCATTTCTCTGCTTGCTGTTTTTAACTTCCATCAGCACCAGTAAGTTATCACGTTAGCGATTTAACAAGGATTATTTAAGAATACTTAGCATTTTACATTTGTTTTGTGTATTTTTGACTGGAAAAAACCTTCCACTGGAGTCATTTCATTATCAAAGGTGCTATGTGGCAGCCACAGTGCTACACGCAACAAAAGGAAACAGATGAAAAGCAGCATCACCAAATCCAGGAAGTTTTGAACCTGAAAGACCATCTGCGTTTGTTATCCCGACAGAAACCTGCTTTGATCAGTCACACGCCGGCTTTTGTAAAGTAATTTAAAGAATAAACTGTGATGAGCGTGCACGATCCCCCGGCAGCCCCCGCCGGACTGCCTCGGTCCTTGCGCACTCCAGCCCTCCCAGAGCTCAAAACTGCAGAGCAAAGCAGCAGATGAAAGCAGGGTGTGCCAAAGGCTCAGCAGCGCAATTAGCACTCTCCTAAACAAACGAGCTTCAACAGAGCTGTAATTAAGCAGGCCTGTAATTAAGTATATGCCCTTTATCATAACGATCATGCTTAAAAATGGCATGATGCATGGAAGTGTGTTATTAATGCTGCACTCCCAAAGCGCAGGAGCGTGCACAGGAGCCGCGTGTCAGGCCTGTCACTGGGCTGCTGGTAAAATACATTAAAGGGAGAAACCGGAATACAACACACTCATTCAACAGCTCTTTTCACAGCCAGGCACTAGAAGTCATGAGGATTTAAATACCCACCAATTCAGGAAACTTTACGGAAATAAAGCACCAGGCTGCCACGGCCAGCCGCCTCCCCCAGCGCTGGGAGAGCGGCAGCCTTCGCCCCACGGCTCGGCTGGGCTCCGGGAGCCCGCGGCACCAGCCTGCAGGCAGGGGCTGTTCGGGCACCTAAGGGGCTGCAGGCAGACGGTGGGGAACCCCCCTGAGACGCGTGGGGAGCGGCTGCTCGTCCCTCGCCTCTGCTTGCAGGCTGAACGACGGCTCTGGACAAAGCAAACGCTTCGGAGGAAGGACACCCCCGCGTCCCCCACCTCGCCCTCGGAGGTGCTGCCCACCGTCCCGCAGCACTGGCCACAGGAAGAGAGAGATTCAAAGCTACTGCTGCCGAAGGTAGCTTTTTTCACGTTCACCAGGACTTCAAGGGTGAGGCACCCAACTTCCTTTTAGGAATGTAAATCCAAATCCCAGAGGATTAACAAATGCAGTGACAATTTGTTCCAGCACAACACTGAACCATCTCACGTTAACGTTAGCTTTTGTATCTTGTGGACAGACTGTGTCATGCGACGCGTAGAGCGTGCTTCACGAGGGTCCCATGCACCATGCTGCTTTGAACAAAACCCCAGCGGCAGCGATGCATTTTCGCAGTGATTTTACAGGGGAGGCTCGGTGCTGCGCCCGCCTGCCCGCCGCACAGCCCCTTGCCGCAACGGGTCCGAGCACTCTCCTGAGACCAGGCTGCAGCACCGGTCCCTCCCGGCGCTCTGCAGCGCCCTGCTCCCAGGCAGCCCCGGCTCCATCACCGCTGGTTTGGCAGCACGTGTGCATGCCCGGCCCCGGCAGATGCCTCTCCTGGTGCAGGGCCCACCTCTCCTGTTTCCCAGGCGGAGCATGGCCGTGCAGCACGAGCAGCGATGCTGCCGTGATGGGGCTGCACATGTGTTAGCTCAGGCTCAGAGCTTGTGTGGGTGAGCTCTTAAAAGCATTCCCCTGCCGCACACCAGCTCACCGAAACTCGCAGAAGAGGGAAGGAGGTAACTGCAGCAAGCGCTCTCCAGGGCCAGGCATCTCCAGCAACAGGCAGGAAAGAGCATCCATCACTGCGCCACAGTCTGCTGGGGTGTCCAGCACTGGGGTCCGGGAGTGGGTGCCATCACTTCCGCCGTGTACCATGAGACAGTACGCAACTGCCATTTACAGCAGCCAGTTAATTTCATAATAAAATTAAATGAAATCAGAACTGTAGGAGGCTTTTAATTCCGTGTCCCTTGTTCTGATGTTGTGCTGTAAATAAACATCAGCAGCAGCCTCCAATTCCTCCCTTTTTCGGTTTGTTGTTTTGTTTTTTTTTTTTTTCCCCCAGTTGCTTTTGAAGCATTCCTGGCAGTTTCTGTTAAGCAGAGCACTAGGCTGAGGTTCTGCCTGGTGTTACCATTTCCACGGGCAGCGTCAAGACTTGCCAGCCAGGCTTTGGCCTGGAGCTGCAGTTCTTGTTTTAGTCTGGCCAAGAGCTATTCAACCCTCCTCGATGTCAATTTGTACCACGTTTGAGACCAGCAGACAGTAACGCAAAGGGATAAAAGGAGTTGGTGCTGGTGAACGCTACGGTACAGCTCTCTTTCCAAAGGCAACGTGTACCGATTCAGAACAAAAGAGGCGGGCAAGGTCCCATTTTTACAGCATTACCACCAGCAGCATTACTCATACCACCACTTGACTAAGCTCACACATTGACCCACGCAGGTTTTAACGTCTTTAAAAGGTTGTGACTTTAAAATATTTTTAAAGACCTATAAAACATTTGCACCTTCCACGTTTCACTTAAAGCCTCCTTGCGCAGGTCGGCAAAGCTGCTCAAGCCCCACACCGCTCTGAGCGGGGCCAGTGACGGGGCCAGCGGCAGGGCCCGCAGGAACACCACCTCCGCCGGCGCCTCCCGCCGCAGCCACAGCCCTCAGGCGGTCGCGGCTCCTGGCCCCGCACGAGGAATTGCCGCTCACCCGCCGGGAGGACACCCACGGCGCCGGGGCCCCGCTGAATCCAGGAGGCAGCAGGTTCTCCCCGTGCAACTACACCCACAGCATCTGCAACAGGTTAGGGAGGTGCCTGTGCTCTTCTCCCTCAAAATGGAGCAAAAGAAAAAGGGATTTCAGAAAGAAAAATGTTTTCAATGGCTGTTTGCTCTCTCCCAGGAGCAGCTCCACCCTGAGGGTCACATCCAATTAGCTCAGTCACTGCACCTAGATAAAAGAGTTGAAAGGAGCCAGCGGCCAGAACCGCGCTCCTAAAACCTAAGTCCCGAAGGACGGCACCCCCATGAATCCCCAACGGCAGGTGGGAGGAGGCCGGAGGCCAGACCCCTCTGGTGAGGGGCACCCGAAAGGGCACTGGAGCCATCCCCTTCATCAGTGCAGGACCACCGAAAAGCACAACTAGCTTTTAACCGGTGGCTACTTCATTATAATTTACTAAGACTTACTCTCAGCCTTTAAAGGGCAGGCCACAAAACTGTGCTCTATAAATACAACTTGTTAACTCGCTTAGAAATTCTCTCTTTAATCTGAAAAAGTACTGTCACCCTCCTCTAAGTACACGATAGATGCTGCCTTCCGTGCTGTAGACTCCAGCTAAATCTCAGTTGTCAAATTAGTAATTCATCTTTCTTGAACAACTATATTTTTAGCAAAGCTACCAGATTTAAATAATCAGACCTGCCAATGCTACCCTAATTTAAACATGCTGACGAACTTTCACAGGCAGCATCAGCTAACATAATGAGTTTCTGGATGACAAAGAACTTCAGACCGTAGTTCTCTACACTACCCGGCGTAATAACCACTTGTTCTTTTCTACAATGCACACATAAAAGAGGAATCTAAATAATAATTGCTGTAATTATCTTGAAAAATATGTGGTGATTAATGGTGATTATGAAAATCTGTATAATTGTTCATTGAAATCTCCAATGATCAGATGCTTTCTTGAAACAGCCATTAATGAAGAACTTAGGAACACAAAAAGCATCAAAACTCGAGCCAAGCTCCTGACCGTTTGAAGCGGGTGAGGATGCGATCGCACACATGCCTGGCTCAGCTTTCACCCCTCCCATGAACTCTCTGCAAGAGGTTCTAAGATGTCCATGATGTGATGCATATGTCACTGCGGTTCAAAGCACGAAGTTCAACCTGTTATTTATGCAAATAATTAATTACTCTTGTATCCAACTAGCAGTTTGTCATGACACATTAATGACTTGATAGACTTCTATGAACTAGTGAACACAGGACAGCAGAGCGCTTTTATCGTCATTTAATTTAAAAACGATCCTGTGTGAAATTATCTAGTCGTGAGTGATGGAAGCATAAAGAACAGACTCAGCAAAGCTTCTTTTGGATCATTGCTTTATTAATGGTAACGTCAGGGAAATGAAAAATGCTAACATTGTCATATTTAGCTCCTGGGTATAGATGAATAGCTGCTTCAGTGCTTGGCGGGTTCAGTTTGCACACTGCAGCGAGCGCTAATTCTTCACACCACTGTTGTGGGGATACACAGCCATGGAAGAGTTTCTATACCTCAACTCCCAAGGAAATAACAGCTGTTTCTGCATTTAAACTCTCACCATAAGCTTTTATAGCTTTGGATTTCTTTATTGCTATTTTTGCCTGGCCTTTCACACTTGAATTTTCAACTGCTGATATTAAAAATATTTAAATAAATAAATCCCTCGCAAAACATTGTCCTTCGTGACTTTGAAAACTAAGCGTTGCTAATCCAAACCAACAAAAAAAACCCAATACTGAATGTACTATTATCACCTTTAAAATTTAAACGATCTTAGATTTTAGAAAGAGCTTTCCGTAATACTACAAAAGTATTCAGATTTTCCCCAGACCTGAAACGCTAGCAGAGCGTTTATGTTTTACCAAGATGAATATCTCATAAACCAGCCTACAGCAATACCATAAAACCAGCAAAGCTCACCTGTTCAGAGAAAACTTAATTTTCAGCTAAATGACACCAGAGGAACTTGGAAGTGGGTAAGAACCAGGGGGCTGGCAGAGACCGTGGGCACGGCAACACTCGGACCGGGTGGACGCATGCACCCGCCGAGGGAAGCCACGGCTAGACTGGAGGGACCCGCAAGGCCCCCGTCCTGTGTGGACACCAAGGGTGCCCACCAGAAGAGCTTGCTGACCCCCCAGCGCACAGCCCAGGCTCGCGTGGGCAGGCGGGCACCCCAGCTCAAGGGAGGGCCTTCGAACGCCATTTCCACATACGCAAGAAAGCGCAGCCCACGTGCAGTCCTGTCCCCCGGGCCGAGGGGGACACCTGTCGCCGTCAGAAGAGGTGCCCTGTGCGGGGTGAGGCTGTGCCTCAGCCACGGAGTCACCCCACAGCAGATGGAGACGGGGAACACCCGCTTTCTGCAATCGTGACTGTTAAGTCGGGGTGACAGCACTAGGCTGACGGCTTTCCAAGGGAGAGGACAGGGACTCCCCACGCCCTCGCAGGGCACGCAGGCGGCCGGGCTGCTCCTGCCAGCGGCACGGCCCTTCCCGGCCAGCCAGGACTCGCGCTGCTACCTGGGCTGGCTGGCCAGCGTGAGGAGCTGGTGGGACAGCGCCAGGCTGGCCAGGCGGGGACCGGGACATCGCCGGGACATCGCCCCCTTCACGCCCCCTCCCAGCCCCTGCCTGCCACAGCCACCCTGACACGCCAGGCACTCAGCACGCACACCGCTCTGGCTCCTGTTCGCGCCTCTCTGCTTCCCACCGAGCGTCCCGGCGTGAACTCTGCACACCCGAGCCTTTACACCCGTGCGTGGAGGACAGCACGGGACACCTGCATGAACCGAGGCGCGTTACGTGACCTCAGTACAGGGGGAAGTCATTCAGAAAATGTTTTACAACAGTCTGCAACGCATCAAGAGAAGGATGCAAGCTTTTCAAAATAAGCCACGCTCTCCATAATGTACAGCTAAGCCTCCTACTTCTGTATTTCTGTACACAGTAATTTAAATAGCAGTCTGAATAGTAAACATGTGTGTGTGTGCTCTCTGTGCTACCGTGCACCGAGTCCCAGATGGAACACCACCACTCTGCATTTCCAAATCACTAATGATAGCAAAACCTCAGGGGGAAAACAAAAGCAAACTCTCCCGCGAGCTCCTGCCAAGCCGGCTGCAACCGGGAATGCTGCGACCGCCCCAGGCTGTGCTCCCTGGCTGCGGACACCGCCCCCAAAATGCACACACTTCTTTATTACATAAAGTACCCAAATATTAAGACACTGACCCCGTTTCCTCTAGCTCCTCTCCAGTCCCTTTTCAGCCTACCCAGAGAAGCCCCACAGTAAGAGACCCCTCGGACAAGGGGCAGGGGAACGCAGAGCTGCCCCCAGCCCAGCAGACTGCCACGACACAACACGACAAGCCCGCCGCGGCCCGGCAGCGTCTCCAAGACATATTGCAGTTTACGTTGTCGCTCAGGCTCGCCATCTGTGCTGTTCCCACAGAGGCCACCGTCACCGGCTGTGCCGAGGGGATCAGCGGGTTGTCAGCCCGGCGCGGCCCCTCGTTAGTCGAACGCGCTGACGAGAAGAGACCAGAGCGAACGGGATGGTCCTACGCTCCGCTCGAGCGATCGGCACCGCAGGCTCGGCGGGCAGCGCTGGGTGGGCTCTGCCCACGCACTCGGCCCTGGAGGTGCCTCCGGCAGCCCCCGGCCGGCCCCCGGGCAGGGGCGCAGGGCTCAGCCCCCCACCTCTCCCCTTGTTCAGCTCCACTGGACCAAGGCACAAGCCCAAGTTCATAAGACAGCCCCGGAGCACCGTGCCCAGCTCCGGGGGCAGCTGCGCTGCTGGTCCTGCAGCTCCCGGGGCGAGCAGGTCACACCGGGGAGCCGTGGCGGGGGAGCAAGGAAGCGGTAGGGGGGGCCGGCTGGGAGGGCCCCGGCCCTCGTGTCCGGGCCTGGGCCAGGCAGCAGGACAGTGGCAGCACTGAACCACTGCTCACGGCACAGTGAGTGGGAGAGCAGGGGCCTGCCAGGCCATGGAAGGAAACCTCCACAATGGGAAAGGTTTACAGCTTTCCTGTTTGTCTTCAAACAACTTTGATTAAAAGAACAGACCTAGACTAAGTTTTCATTTTTGCTAACTTGATTGTCAGCCTTGATTTTCTCCGTTTCCTGCATAGCTCACGACACGGCACAATTAGTTCTTTACTGCTAGATCAAGCCACGAAAACACTTGAGAAAATACTCCTGGTTTTGATTATTATTTTTTTTTTTTTAAATAAAGTGAAGGTTAAGTACTGCATGGTGACGGCTAAGTAGTACCTCGGTGCTGCGGCTGTAGCAGCACCAGAGAACATGGAGAGACTTCAAACAAGCTCTTCAAATTGCAAGTGTTTAGGAGCTCTTGATTTTATTATTTTTTAATAAAATGTCCCCTTTGAAGTCTCCGCACCACACTAAACTTCAAAGATCACACCTAAGCATGTGCTACTTCCAAGCAACAACCCTTAATTAATTAGACCAGAGCAGATACAAAACAGGGCACTTGCGCGGGGCTGCGGCAGAGCCGGGGCAGGTCCCGCTCGAGGACAGGGAGGCGAAGCGGAGGCACTCCTCCAGCCTCCGCGCACGGGCCGCTGCGCTGAAGAGAAACACAGACGCTTTTCAATTACTTTCAGCTCTAGCTGTAATGACAGACAGACTCCTTGGAAGTCATTAAACATGTAATGTCTGTCTGCCGCAGAGAGGCAGGGAGGTGCAGGCAGGCAGGGCTCGGGCTGGAGCAAGCAGTTGCAAAAAGCATCTCGAGAAGCACCCACAATAGCTGCAGTGTTCCCCGGCCGGCGGCTGTAAATTTCTCCCTCTTGATGAGAGAAACATCCTGTTGGGTAACGGCTGCTTCCTTCCAGCACTGGTATTTTTTGCACTTCAGTCATTTCAGTACTGCAGGACAGGAGCAGGGTATATTAAAGAAACACACTGCATTTTGTTACAATATCTGGCCCTGGAAGCTTCGATCTTCCTTTGCTGAGACACCTCCGGAGGGGTGATTTTGTACAACAGGGGGAGGGAGGTTGTCCCTGCGAGGGTACTGGGCTCCCTGGCTCAAAAACCTCTCTGGATGGGGGCCAGGTCACCAGGCAGTGGCAGATGCTCACACCTGCAACATCGCCTGTGATCCTGCCCAGCAGCAGCACCACCACGCAATCTCCAGCTGTGCAATGAGCGGCCAACATCTGTCCCACAGGGCTCCCTGGGGAGATAAGGGTGCACAGCACCCTCTCTTAACAGGGTTTTGTTTTAAAGGACTTCATTTTTTATTTTTTTTTTTTTTAAGCACAGAAGCAGCTTTTTGCTTCCAATAAAAGCAGGGGAAAGAAGACGGATTAGCTGTCCTGAAAGCACCCTGCTCTCCATACCACGGGCACCCCTAAATGTGAATGGAAAGCAGAAACTCATCACAAGCACGGCTACAAAGGGCATGGGACTCCCGTCTCCTGGCCTGGGAACTCACTGTGTGCCCCCAGCATCCAGGGGTGTAATACTTACCTAGCCAGAAGAGCCTGGACAAGGACCGCACTGAGGTCTTCAGCGCAGGAGAGGACGGCAGTACAGCAAGGGCAATGGCCGTGCTGCACGAGATACCGCCCCGCTGCAGGAGGCTGTACCCAACACTGAGGTTTGGGGAGCCGAAAAGACGGGTGTGGGGGTGTGTGGGGGGGTGTGTCTCCTCATCCTCCCAACAGCCAGACCACGGAGCCCTGGCCCTGCAGAGCCAAAAGCTCTTCTGCGGGAGGAGATCCACCATGCCACTGCACAGCAACTCAGGATCCAGCTCTCCTAATGTAATTTAATTTTTAAGTGCTTACAGTCATTAGTGGAGCCACATATTTCTATCAGGTAAATTTCATTTGCATATGCAAATTATACCTAAATACACGGCACCATTAATATGATCACTAATTACATAATAATAGTCACCAATCTCCACACAGATCAAACTTACAGTTTTGTAGCTATTAAGGAAATTGTGCTTTGTAATTAAGATAATCCTCATTTCCAGATGCTAATTAACTATATAATAATTAGCTTCTTTTGCTAATGCAAATTAAGTATTTTCATCCTTATTGGTAAGAGTTGCTTATCACCTAAAAAAGAGACAACCTAGAAATAATCCCTCCTCCCCCCTAAAGGTGAAAAGGTAACTCCATTTTTATCAGTCTCATTTGCGAATGCAAATTAGCCCTGATTAATCAAGCCACAGATAAACGCGCCCGTCTCGCAGCACGGCCGGCCGCCTGGGGCGCCTCTCCTGCCCTCGGAGGACAAGGACCACTCGCGGCCCGCCGGAACAGCCGGCCGGGCGCAGCTCCTCTCCCACGGGTGCCGCAGCGCTCGGCCGAAGGCCCCCCTGCCCCGAGCGTGGCGGGGCGGAGGAGCCGCCAGCCCTGCTCCCGGCCAGGCGGAGGAGCGCCCGAGAGGTGCCGAGGGGAGCCGCGGCAGCACGTGCCTGGCTCCTCGAGCTTCCCGAGCTGCCGAGGAGCGGCGGCGGGCGCGAGGGCAGGCTGGCGGTGGCGAGCCAGGCCTACCTGCCGAGGCAGCCAGGCCGCCTTGGCAGGACTCGGCCTCGGCTGCAGCGCATTCATCATCTGCTAAACCAATCCACCCGCTCCGCACCACCATTTGTCATTAATTATGCTAATCAGCAAACCATTACTCTCTGATGACACCACAGCACTTATTAGCTAGTTATGGCTTTTCAAAAGCACAGCTTATTGTGTATGCAAGTGCCGCGCATACATTAGCCTACAGGGAAGAAGTGTCCAATTATGAAAAGAAGAAATTTGCTATTATCTCCTTCTAACAAACCAATTTAGTAATTATAAAAGTCTCTGAACTCAGAAGGATTTTTTAAGAAGAGCTGAGTGATGAAACCAGAGAATTTTGTTTGCAATAACTTTCCGAGTTGGAACTAAAGTGACAATAGGGGAATGAACAGTTTTTATTATCATAATTACAATTCTTGCATCTTAACTGTAGATAATCAAAAAGCAGAATTTATCTAAAAGCGTGCCTGTACGTGGCTCCTTCCTTAAAGTATCTTATTCCTTTATTTTAGTAGATATACAACCGAATTTGCGTAACGTTACCAATATTTACGCAGATCTAGCCTATTCTCAACCTGCAGCTCTTTACCATACACACGGTTACATGAGCAACAGCAACCCCTGCTAAGCGCTGGCAGGCCCCGGAGACAAGGTACCACGAGCAGGTCTGAAGGACCCTGCCCGGGCCCCGGTACCCTGCGCTAGGGGAGCGGGCAGCAGCAGCAGCAGCAGCAGCGCGGGGACACAGCCCCACGCTTACGGAGCTGAACGGACTGGAGGGGGTGCCTGAAGACTCAACTGAAAAACGACCTTGTTGGAGCATCCAGTTCATTTACAATTCCTAAGTTGTTTTGCTCACTGCGAGAGGAATACCACTAGTTTTAGAAGCTTAATATGTGTTAAGAGCTCATTAATATCATCAGAGTAAATGGGCCTATTAAAACATCTTTAAGCAATATCTGAACATAAATCTCCCTAAACTATATTTAATGACTGTACTTAAGATACATTATATGCAAGTCTTAATGAGACATTAGATAGCATTTTGAAGATTAAAATTAGAGAATCCATATAAAGTCTGTCCACTTAATGTAGCCTTAAGCTACACTGATGAAAAACATTACTACCAAATTATTACTTCATTAGAACAAATATTTTCTAATCATTTCTGATTTATGCCATTAGTCGTCTCCATATATATTATTCGTATAGACATATATAAGAGCATACACAAAACAATTTTCTAGTTCCACAGGAGACGGGAGAAATCTCGAGCTTTCTAATGGCTGAGTTAATTACTTGTCTTTCTTCTACTGAGTTAAAAATAAGCACTCTTTACAAAAATCCATTTACTGTATCCCCCCTTTTCTAATTTAATCGGAGGTTTTAATTCCATTAACCACAAGGTCATTTTCTAAACGTTTGCGGTTTTGCTTTGCAAAGATTAGTAAGATGTCTTGGACTCGGCCCCCGACTGTCCCTTCAGCCCCTCCATGGAGGTCGAAGTGTGGTGGCAGCAGAGACCCACCTCGGCCCGAGGGACAAGCGGGACCCTCGCACCACGAGGCTGACCATTGCTTCTCGGAGAAGGTGCCGCACCCCCCCGAGGGAGGAAAATCGAGCAAACTCACACGCGCCTCGGTTGGGAGGAAGGCGGCAGCGCTGCCCAAGCGGACGGCCTCATGCCTGCCCGTGGCACAGCATGACAAAGGATGGGACACAACACCAAAATTAACCAGGGCCTGACATTACTCCCAGACAAACCCGCGGCAGCGCACGGACGCCCATCGCGGCGTCCCGCCGGCAAGACCACGAGCAGGTGTGGGAACCCCTGCCCAGGCATGCCCGGCGCCCGCCGCGGCGGGGACAGCGAGGCAGCAGGACACCTCCTCCAACAACTGAGTCACCACCAAAACGAACTGCAATAACCTTATTAGCAAGAGGGCTTTATGTATGGTTTATTCTGCATAAACAGCTTTTCATTAGATAAATGAAGCCCAACAACCTTTATAAATGTTTTCAATTATGAAATTATGCCATTGAGATATCTGGATGACAATAATCAGGGAAAACACCAGTGACACCTCTTGATAGGAGTCAGAGCGTGCTGCCTGGATGACTGCTCCTCCCAATAAAATACAGCCTAGCCACACCAGTCATTTAAAAAAAACCCTTCTTTATTAGACGAAATCTGTAGCAACAAGACTATTTTCATTTGTTCTGCCCAAGTCTTCTATCCAAAAGAGAGAACGTCTCATTGTAACAATTTTGCATTTTTAACTGTGCAAATTAAGCATTCTTCATAAATAACAGCCTGGTTTTCTGCACTAGAACTCCTTTTTATTAGCAGCACAGTAACGAACAATGAGCAATGTGTTCTATTATTCTTTGTCAAATCACAGAATGCTACATTAGAATAACTCTGCTGGTCAATGTAATATAGTAGATTAAATTCAACTTCTGTGCAAAAACCACTGTAAAACAGCATGATAAGAAGGCTATAAAAAATTTAATTTTACTCCAAACTCCATCAGAAAAAAAAAAATGGTGTGAAAAGTAATTTTGCATAATCAGTACACGCCATCTGGAACAATTAACCGATTTCTATAGAACTATGAGGATCAGTCATATCTGCTTATTAAAGATCAGAAATTATACAAGTAATAAATCCTTGAAAAAACTAAGCGTACTCCCGCCTGTCAACGTTATTTTAACTTCAAATACTGAAGAACGCCTGATAAGGCTGAAAAGAAGAGATTAATATATGCAAATTACATCCAGCATTTAAAATCCCCAACAACTGTCTCCGGTTTTCTGTCCCTTATTGCTGCCTTTATGTTTTATTCATATACCAACTCACCTGTCACTTCATAAGCTATAATATTATGGGGGTATTATTAAACAGCATAAAGCCGTGCTTTAATTGGAAAGCTTCATTGCATTTTCCAATTATTTGGAGTAAATTAAAAGCAGATGCACATAGTTTAATAAGGAGTCTAATATCAGTTCCGGGAAATCAAAATTCATTGTCATTACTATGCCGTGATAGTTTTGCAAACTGTACTCAATTTCAGAGGTTTTGAAAAGAAAATCTGTCTATGCAATCTGTTAATTGTCATTCGGTTAATAACTGTTTAAATATCCCACACCACAGAGCGACTTCCTATTTAAAAAAAAAAATTAAACTCCAGCACTCAGAAAAGCAAAACAAAAATAGAGCGCAGCCCGCCTCAGAGGTTGTGCTCCACAAGCAACCGGTGCCAGTCCCGCCAGCTCGCCCTCCTCCAGCAGCCACGTTCCTACAATGACTGCTGCTGGGTGCGCGGAGCAAGGGCAGAGCAGCACCCCTGCCCTGGCAGGGCTCCACGTCACCGCCGGTGAGGTCCCCCCCCGCACCACCCTCCCTCTCAGCAGAGCCCGGCTCCAGCCACTGCTCGCTTTCGGACGCGCCCTGCACGCCCTGCCAGCTCAGAGCCGCCGGCGTCAACGCCTTCGCCACCGCCCATGCCGCCGGGATGGGGAACGTCCCCACCAGTACACCTGCTCATACATAATTCAAGGCTTTGGGGGTAGCAGCCAGATAATCCTCCCGACAGAGATCAACAAGCAGCTTCCTTAGAAGGTGATGTGTGATCTGCGAGAACTGGGTGAAGTCTGTACGTCTGGTACGTTCCAGCAGGAGAAGGCAAGGCTTCCCACGCCAGCCTGCAGCTTCGTGGGACAGCTGAGACTAATGCAAGAGAAAGAGCAGCACCACAGCCAGAGCTGTCATGCTCTTGTACAAGTACGCAAAAGAGAGATGATGAAGATAAAGAATGCCACTTCGGACGACAGCAGGTTAATCAGAAAATCGTATGTCTGAAAAATTATACAGGCGGGAGAACTCGTGGCTTCATCTTTCACTGTTTGGGCCAAGCCTGCCTGAGTGCAGCACTGATAACGCGGGGCAGTACGCTGCAGCAGCAAGCACGCAAAGAATCTGTACAGCATGGATGAGCTAATTTAATAAGAAATACACTTTTTTGAATCTCATTAAATACAGTATTAAGTAACACTTACATTACCCTTTCTGAAATACGCAGCTGCAGCATTTTACATGAGACTTCAGCCTCCCTGAACTGCTGGATATTAATAGAGCCTTTTATATTTTGAAGATTATCCAGGTCTCAGTCCAAAGACTGGAAATTGCAGTAGGGCAAAGAACAGGCTGACTTTAATCTCAGTCTCAGTAAAGAGGTCTCAATGCAGAATAAAGCTTGTGTCACAACTTGTCTGTTTTTCGGCCCATCCTGATTAAAATTCAGTGTCACAAAAAAGAAATTTAGTTCTGCTTCTATTCTTAAGAAGTGCAAAGAACATACATGTGGGAATCGGGATCGACAGTAAAATGTAACGCAGGGCCTCCCCCTTTAGAGAGCCGGGTGTACGAAAACACTTGAACATAGGAGGGTATCTCAAAACCACCAGAAACTACACTGGAAGATGAAGAGAAAGGCAATTCTTGTGCAGTGATCCAAAAAATAGCATCTTCCCTTTTTTCAAAATTACCTGTTTTAATAAAGCAGACACACTGTGCCAAGTGAACCATTTAATTATCTGCAAAAATGATGAAGCAAAACAATAGTTTGCAAAAATAAATGACTAACCTCTGATTAAAACGTCTGTCCTCATTACATACAGATAAAAGATAGAGTATCTTTTAAAAGAACATGTACATTGAAGAGAAGTAAGTGGCAGTTGTGGCATAGATAACCTGACATTTCACAACAAGAAAGAAGTTGACATATGGGCACTGAAATGTAACAAAATATTTAATTTTTCTTCCATTTCTTAATCTAGAAAGACCTCTGAAAGACTTCTTTTGTCACTAAAAAAAAAAAAAAAAAAAATAAAGGAAAGAAAAAAGCGAGTACATGCAACAAGGCATTCCTGAGTCCATCGCTGAGCAGTGGAAAAACAAAGCTGCCAGCACCCAACGCAGCCAGCCCGGCCCCCGCAGCGGTCGCTGCCGCAGGGCTCCAGCCAGCCTCCACGGCCACGCGCTGGCGTTTCGGAGCAAAACTCACAGCCACGCACGCGGAACACATCGACTGAGCTCCAGAAAGGAAGGGGGAATCTGGAAGCAAACCGCTGCCACAAGAGCAGTGTGTGAAATAAACGCTTCCAACAAAGCTACCCAGACAAATTAGGACTCCCCCCTGCCAAGAGCTGCATGATCCAATACAGAAAAGCAACTCTGTTTCCTTGAAAAGGAATCCACTGGCTTTGATGTTTTTCCAGATCATTAACATCAGTTTCGACTCTCGGCTACCTCTAGAGATCTGGATTACAAACCAGCCTGGAACGAACACCAAATCCCACTGCATTTCCTACGGGAGCACCCCCCTCCTCCCAACCGCCGCGCTGCAGACGGACCCCAGCTCGCCTCGCCCCCCTGCCCCAGCCGGGCTCTCCAGCCCCAGGGGACCCTCCCGCTACTTCAAAGTGACCTCGTGCTGGGGAAGTTTGCCTGGGTGACCTAGCAGATGGAACTGTGGCTGGAACCTACGCTTGCAAACGTTTCCCTTTACAACCGCAGCCCGACCGTCCCACTTCGCGACGGAAACTGCTTCGACCACTCGCCTGCCCCAAGTCACCACCTATGGCCCACCAGATACCGCAACAAAACCACCTGCTACCCGATTGGATCACAAAGTTTGTTCTGACCTTTCTATAAAGTGTCTTAAAGAGGTAAAGAAATATTTAAATACAATAAATAAATATTTATATGTAAAATAGAACAATAAACAAACATTTAAGTAAATATTTACCTCTAAGGTAAATATTAAGGAAATAAACATTGGTGCACAATTCCAAAATAAACAAATTAGAGATGTGGAGAAAGTGCCACCTGAAAAGCTGCCCACAAAAGCATCCCTCTTTACATCGAGCTGGCAAACACGCACCAGCCAACACCAAGCTGGCAACTGGCCACGTTTCCCTTCCTTGGTGCTCAGCCCAGTTTCTCTGGGAAAAATACTTCACGCAAGTAACTGTGTTGATAATGTATTTACAGACAATCACAAAATAGTTCTTTCAAGACAAGAAATACGCAAGGGCATTGCTGCATCAAATAACTGCTTTGAAAACCCACTACTCCTAAGCAAATGCATGGCGAACATCGCAGCCTTGTTCACAGTCACAAATACTGCTTTATCGGTAGATAAAGCATGTGACATGTTTCAGGATGTGGCATCTAAGCTCCAACGCAGAGGATGTGGCATTTTTCCTTTGAAAGAGAATGAAAACCTCACCTTCAGTTCAGCATCAGCAAAACTGAAGAACGCTGGCATTTTCAGAAAACAGCAGCCATAATCACAGATAGTCTGAATGTAAAGAAAGGGTTTAAGAAAAGCAAGAAGTGGTGTTTGAATGGCACCGAGCTCCACGCAGGAGCAGCGTGCAATGCTGCAGGCAGACGGCACAAACGCTTCAGGCACAGGCTCTGGCGACGGGCACGGGGTGACGAGCTCTGCTACCCCGCTCGGGGCCGAGAAGTGTGGCAGGCGCAGCTGTCAGACGGGCTCTGCGCAGAGCCCTGACTGCTGCTCCACAAGCAGTTTCTGCAGGATCTGTAACTGAACCGAGAACTCTGCAAATGGTATGAGATTCTTGAGCATATTGTAAAAAACAATTCAGTTAACTTTTATACAGTATGAATAACACGTGCTTCTGGATCCTCTTTCATTTCCATGGATTAACACAACTTGAGGTACCGAACTTACGGATGGCATATCAGTACGTCAAGCTAACATCAACTATTTAAGTACTTGCACAAATGTTTTGGTTTGGGCTGACAGCCTGCAAGTATTATTTGCAAATACTATCAACAAACATACACCAAAGTATGTTCTGCTTTTGTTCTGTTGCTTTTTCAGCACAGTTTCCATATTTAAGTGTTCAAAAAATGAAACTCAGTCCTATCCAAGGGTAACTCTGATCATCTTGTTATCTCCAGCTTTCTGCTAGAACAAAAATCCTTGGAGATAGGTTTATATGACTGACGGTAGGTTTCTGGCTATGAGACAACAGCCGTAGCAGTATCTGGAAGTTCGTACACTTGTTTCGTGCACAAAATCGGTACAAGGAGGCTTGAACTACTTTGTGCACACATCCTGATGGGGCTGTGCAGAAGTATCTGATAGACTCCATGCAATGCAATTTCTGTCTTGACAGTCTGAGAACAGGTCAAGAGAAGGTACGAGTACTGGCTGTCCTATATTCAAATTACATAAATTTGCAAGCTACAACTGACAAACGCATTTACCTGCAACATGGCGCCGAAGACTGCCACAGTAAAATTTCAGGGCAAAAACCGACAACCCTGCTCAGCAGTGTGCAGGGTCACACTGCAAAACCAGCGGTGGCTTTGCCCACCTGACTTCAGCAGAGAAGACCCACACTATGGGGAAGCACACGGCTTGGACCAGTTCGTGAGTTCCCAGAAACCACAGCCGAGACTGTAAAAATCTCATTTTGCAAACTCAGTCACTAGTTTCCAACGCAACATCCTGCCATGTGCTCTGCAAGGTGTGTTAAGCCTTTTTTCCATCCCTAATCCTTTTCCTGAGACGAGTCGGTTGAGTACGTCTCAAACTGGCAGGTTGAAGTGATTCTGGAAGTGAAATCAAAGGTTAGAGCTGGTGCGGGTGCAGGAGGCTCTGCCAGCTTCCACGGCAGAGGGCTGTCCCCCCTGCAGAGGAGGTCATGCATGGCTGGCTGTGCAACCTCCCCGCTGCCCGCCTCGTCCCCAGGCAGGAGACAGCTTTCGCCCGTAATCAGAATCTGAAGGGGGGCTTTCAATGGAAGATTTTGTAATTCAAAAGGTTTACCTTTCAGTGGCACTTAACACAGCAGAAAAGTTATGGGAGGCAAGATCCCCAAGAGGCATCAGCATACTGGTCTGAAACACACTGTTTATTAACTTCAGAGAGGGCTACAGTGGTATTACAGCCCATCCAATTAGTGAGGCCTGCAAGAATATTTCCACTCCTAAACCTGTTGGCTTCTGAAAGGGTTAAAGCTTATTATTAGCATATAATTTACAGGTCCTTTCTCCCAGGGAAGAAATAATGCACAGTAAATGCCACATTCATTTTAATAATACATGTTACAGTCTGTGCCCAACATCTGCACAAAGGTAAAGCAGACAGATTTTTTTGACATGTCCCACTCTGCCATCCAAACACAGGCTTTTTGTTTCTTAAGTGACGGAAGGTTTAATCAAGAAAGCAGGCAATTCATCAATCGAAACAAGGCTGCTCACACCGCCCTGACAGCACACACATGGTTTTATACAGAAGAAACCTGGCCACCTGTCAGCAGCACCTTTTACATCAGGATATACAAATACACCAAGTGATCAATCCTCCAGCTCTTCCCATTCATTTCTTCGTTTTCTTATTATATTTTTCTTTATGCTAGATGTTGCCCTCATTCTCTGCAGGGATAGATGGGAGACAAGGCAAGCTATGGCTGTTTATACACTATCATAAAAATTTATATACCCTTAGCGTGACTTATTTCCCTTCTATTTGAGTACCATTATTATAAATAATTTTTCACTTCATTCAGAATTTTCCCTGTACGTTATTGTCTGTGGCTGACTGAGAGGGCTCCCTCTCTCCCTCACTGTCCTTGTGGCTCTGATAAGCCAAAGCAATATGCAGCCAGAAGATGCTGAAGTCTGAAATGAAGGCAGTATGTAGTCACAACAACATCTTAATTAAGCTGAAGGCCATGAAGAAAGACTACTCTGTGAAATACTGAGCAGTGTCTGTCGACAGGTCTGTCTGGAGTAAGGCATTCTTCTTCCAGCAGCTGCCCGCTCGAACATGCATATTAAACCTGTCAGCTCCTCAGCTCCACGCTCCCAGCAGCACCCAGAGACCTTTTGGAGATCAACTTAGAAGTAATTCTGCCTTTTGGTCTCGGGTGCATGGCATGGGGTGGGACTACGGAGTCTGCCAGGCGGGGAGGATGATGCCAGCAGTGCAAGCATAAGCGCAGAGAGCAGTGCTGTGCTGCGGCGGCACAGGGCAGGCTCCCACTGCGAGGTCTGGGCAGTATTTTCCTACATGCACCCTGTCAAAGACTGATTCATTAGTTTACTGTGCAGAGAGGAGTCTCCCTAACTTTCTGGTCACCCAGTATTTCATTGCCAAGGCTGAAAACAACAAAAGGCTGGTGAAAAACTGCAATTACTACTTTCAGGACCATTTTTCCCTTGACTCCAGCTTTGTGCTAACAACTGCATTACACACCCCAAGGAGTAGCATGACAGTTCCAGTGGGGATATGGCAATTTCTGCCAAAATGTATTTTGAGATACAGAGTAGGCTCAACGGCCAAAATTCATTTCACCTTCCATAAATAGGCTGAGCCCCAGTTGGAAGTGTTGTTTTCACTGACTACTGAGAAAGTCTTGGGTGTCTACAGACAGAGAACCAAGACCATACTGCAACTCTTAATTTCACCCTCCTTCACAGCCCTCCCCTCTTGGCCCCTCCACAAGAATTCGGACTGAGGCGATACCAAAACTGGAAGATAAGAGACTGTTCATAACAGCTTTTGTTTCCCTGCGCCAGCACCAGGAAACCTTCCATTTTGCCGAGAGCCAAGAGAGGGAGCCCGCAGGCTTGTCCACAGGCACGCACGGCTGCGCCGGCGGGACTGGCGAGGAGTCCTGCACCTGCCGGAGCCCCAGGCCACCTCGCCCGCCACGTCAGCCACTCGCCGCCACGGCCCACACGTCTTCCACGTGCCCGCATCTCCCACGGCGCCACGGGCCCCGCAGCACGCTGCAGCCAGGACCCCACCGCGGCAAACCACATCCCGGCAGAGCAATTAGGGACGACAGTGGAAGCGCATTAATAAATTTCCCGTTGCCATGGCACTGCAGCAAGGCACTCGCATTGCAGCGCAGATAAAACGGACTGGCTGCAAACTACACCGACGTAACAGGAAACTTCGGAATGGTTTCCACAGTGCATCTGGGGACTAATCTACCTCGGCAACATTTAAACACGCAAAGGGAATTGTCACAGCACCTCATCACAGCTGCTGAAAAGGCAGCAGTGGTCAGGAGTTACGCATGAAGATCCCTGCCAATGCACAGGATGTTTCCTATGACAAGACCGTTTGTTTTTCAGAAACGATTCACAGCTGCAATAGCCATTATAGCACATGTATGCACAGCAACTTGTATAACAACGTGTCTGGAGGAGAACGTGCAGTTGGAGGGTGGGGGCTAGGGGGAAAGAGTTATATACTTTGACTGAAATGTGCTCATGCAAACGTGGAGGACTAATATCATGCCCAGTTTTGCAGGCCTGTTTTGTGCTTTGCCTATAATTATCTGGCAAAGTAATCAGGTTCTTTGCAAAACAGGTCATCTTTCCAGGTTGCACTGCAAGCAGAGGCAGTCCACAGGAAGTCCTAAAGCAGGGTCCTTTTCAGTAACATTCATGCAGACTTGCTGCCTCGCTGTTTGTGCATTTGATGGTTTCTCAGGAGAGAAAGCACAGCTTTCTATCCTCCACGCAGGACTATTTCTCATGTGAACACAAGAACATGTCTTTCCTTACATTTCTAAATCTATTAGGGCAGGAGAGTAACAAGAAAAACGAGTACTGACAAGAATTATGCAATTGTTATAGTCTATCTATTTAGGAACCTGAGGCTGCGGTTTCAGTCAGAGATTACCTTTTAAATAACCCTTTGATTATGGTACATGAATTAATGCCATGTTCCCATGTTAGAATTGTCACTCACTATTAATAGCAAGAACCTGTGAATGGCACATTTTTGCCATCTTCTCTTCCCTGATTATGCACAAGCACTACCTATTGTACAGCCCAGTACTGAATCCACTGCAGCTTTTTCTGGGTTTCCAAACTGTCCTGAAAATCTCCTTCAGCCAGATGAAGAGACCGTACGTTCATTAGGTTTTGACAGTCTGGTTTAAAGCCAGTATTTTTCTCCTCTTGCAAAAATGACACAACAAAGAGTAAACTGTGGCTAAGTGTGATTCTACCATGCCTATCACAATATTTGTTCAGGCATAATATTACTCCAAAAAAAAAAAAATTCTAAGGAAAACTCTCTTGCACCCCGCACTATTCAGCTGAAGAACAGAACATGAGCTAGCCCCGTAAGAGAAGAGACAGGTGAAACGCACTGTTGTGCCACAGCTGCGCCTAACATTTTTCTTTACTTTGCAGAACCAAAAGTCCTTTTGCTGCGGTTCATGAACAGCTTCCGGACCACACAGCTCTCGGCACATCCAGGAGTGACAGACTCTATGAGGTACAGCTCTGTAAAGCATCCCTGCCTCTCACTCCCAGAGGCATTCCTTCCTGGGCCCCAAGAACCAGGCCACGTTCCTTTTTAGCTCACTCCTCCTTCAAGCAAGCAAGGACTTAGAGGCAGGACCTCCTCCGGAGGAGCAGAGCTGTCAGGGACAGCTCACAGGGACCCCAGCTCCAAACCGAACCCACTGTGTGGTACTGAAGCATAGCAACAAGTACCTGTACCTGCCTGGGTGAAGGAACGGGCTTGGTCCTCACCACTCTATTTAAATACACATTTTCCGTGCAGACTAGTACTAGTTAAAAATAAAAACCAGCTAAATTATTCATTAGCAGGTTTTCTCCACATTGACATCCGGAAACTATCACTAGCTCTAGCACTTGTATACTAGCCTGGAACAGTGAACAGAGAGAAAGCTGCAGCTAGAGAAACCAAGAAGCACATGCTTCTCAAAAATAACGCAGAACCCCCTCATTTCCTAATATCTTCTTTCAAATTTGCCCTAATACTAGGGAAAGAAATCTGTGCAGTGCCAGTATTGGGAATATAGAAATGGGAAAGAGTAAAGATCTCATCTGTTTTTAACAAGTATGTTGAGTACAGCAAAGAACAGCGTGTACAAAACTCATCCCTGCTAGGCGGGACAAAGCGTCCTGTGAAATGGGCGGAGATGTCGTCTCTTATGACTCACCTGTGAAGATCATGAAAAAGATGAGCAGCAAAGTTTGTGTCAGTGCTGCTTTCCATCAGAGCTCCCACCCAGCCCCTATGCGGGCAGCAGCATCCCTCCCCGAGGGCTGCGATCTCCCCACTGATCAGTAACGTTTGCCGCCAGTAACACCTAATATTTGCGTGCGCCAGCTTACCTGATATGGCATACAAATTTGAGTGCTGGTGCTCCAAGTCCAGGCGAGTGCTGTGACTTTTCCCTCGAAAGCTCGCGGGGAGTGTCAGCGAGATATGCCTATGGAAGAGAGATGGGAAACGGAGATGACCTTACTACAGAGTGGAAGATACTGCTGCCGTCAGCTTGCTCTTGCTTGACGATTCCAGTCAGGGTAAGCAGCAAACATCAATCTTAACATTGCTTGTAAAAGCCGGAGTGGGCCCCAAATACCAGGAGGAGACTGAGGTGGTGATTCAGCCATTGCAACCAAGGGTGGGTCAGCTGTGTACCTGCTCCTCGGCCCAGCTGTGAGCAAGGCTGTCTACACCCTGGCAGAAGCCCCCTCCGCCCCGCTGAACACCGGACTCGGCCGACCACCGAAGTGCTGCAGAGGCAGCCATCCACCCTCCGGCAGGACACGGCAGCTCCTCACAGGCCAGCACCCAGGGACAGTCTGTGCGGTGGCTGGCGAGTGCGGTTCCCCCTCTGCAAACACAAGTCTCAACATAAGGCATCGAGAGTGTGCCCGAACACCCTGCGGGACTCAACTGCGTTTCTGTCAAGGCAAAAAGCACCAACAGCAAGTGCGTTGGATTTATCCGTGCCAAAAGCTTCTGAGCACAGTCATAAATAAGATCTTTCAAACTCTCTTGATGACTAAGGCCTGCTGCAAGCCTACCCAGAGCCTGCTGCGTGCTCCCATGCTCCCCGAGGCAGGGGGTGATGCACATCCCCTACACCACCCCCTGAGAAAAGGGAAGCCAAACTTCACTCGTCACCTCCAGCCGCAGCAGTGCCTGACGCCCTCCCTCCCAACAATGCTCTGCCCAGCATTCCTGCAGCAGAGAGATATTTTTACATCTTCCATTAAACCTTCCTATAAACAGGAAAAAAACGGAGCTCATGGAAGCGAAGCTGAAACTATTTGCAGTGGCTCAGCTTATTAAGAGGAAAATCCAGTACACGGCAAGCCTGGACACAGGCTAGAAGACGAGGTGGGCGACCTTCCCAGGAACACGCGGTGCGGGAGGGTGGGATGCGACACCCAGCAAGCCCCGCTCTCGTCAGGCCCTAGGGCTGGAGGGAGGGCTGCACGTGAAGCCGCCGGAGCCTGGAGCTGCTCTGCACCAGCCTCTGGCACTGAGGGGGGGCCCAACAGCCCTTCGGGGCAGGCCGCAAACAGCCGCCGCCAGCTCCCCCCGCCCAGCGGGGGACAGCCCAGGAAAGCTGCCCAGGCACGGCAGCGCTGGGGCTTGGGAGAGCACGAGCAAAGCTGCTCACGGCGGCGGACACAGCTCTGCCTCGGCCGCCACGCTGCCCCTCCGGCCGGCCGCCCGGCCAGCCACGGAGCTCTGCTGAGAAGCCTGCCGTGAGAGAAGACTTTTTGCTAGTAACTGTTACTGATAGCCCACAGATTTCTATGCTTCGATGAGAGATTCAGGCTTTTCCCTTTTAATTCAAATCTGTATTTTGCTAATGCTGATCCCAGGTCTGTGTGAATTTTTATAAAATGTTATCATTAATCTTCCGGACTGCATTGCCATACATAATGAAGAGGCTCCCTCTTGACAGAGAGCCTTAGTGCAGCATGAGGCAGAAGCGGCAGCTACCATTTCACGAGTGAGAGCTACTGGACACGGCAAGACCCTTGGCATTGTCCTCCTGCCAGAAAGACAAGGCAGCCTTTGTGTTCTCTCACAAATGCCCTGTCCACGAGAAAGGGCCCTGTGTATTCTCCAGCAGAGCATCAAATCCACGTTCTTAACTGGCAGGTTTTATCTATCGAGCAAATCATCTGGAAATTATCTGCCTTTAAAAACAGGACACATTTTGTGAAGAACTACGTATTTTTAGCCCTTGATGCAGCTGATGGTGAACAGCATGGATAAAATAAGAAAAAGCAAACCAGTTTGAGTTTGCTTGTGCTTCCCAAAGCTATTTCTAACCAAAAAAAGATGGTGTGAAAACATTTTCAAATTTGGCTAACAGTTTGCTGTTTAAAACACAATCCATATGAGACTCTCTGTGAGCAGAGGCAGGTTTGTCATGAACACACTTTAAAACAGAAGACCACTGCCTGTAGGCATTACAGGCTTTTTTTTTTTTTAATAGCAGTATCCAAAAATACTTTCTGAGGCACCAAAACAGCTAACAAAAACTTTTTAATTTCTCTTGTTTGTATGGGGGACTGCTTTCTTCACCCCAAGCGAAACAGCAGGAATTATTCTGAAAGTAAGCAAAGCAGATCTACTCAAAAGGCCCATTTCTGAGCAGAGTATTTTCAAGATTTCTACCACCTTCTGCTGCAGCAGAAGCTGACCCTCTTCCCTCTGGACAGCCCTTTTCCACGACCCACCACCAAGCCAGCCGGACCACCGCAGGCTGCAAAGGGAGGTGACGAGCATCCCTTCAGCCAGAGGGCTGCAGGGACAGTCCCACCACTGGCTCATGGCGGGCACTACGTGAGCACCACGAAGGAGCTGTCAGCTCCATGAACGCACACAGCAGCCTTCCACTAAAGCTATGAATCCTTAGTTTGCAAAAGACTTTCTGAACCAAGTCCCCAGCCACTACCAGTACGCCTGGCAGCTCACACAAGCACCAGGTTTCACGAGCGCCATATGCTGAAGCGGTGCGCACGTTCCACGCGTGTAATTAGAATGAATCGCTTGCCATCCGAGGGACTCTGACCACACACGCATGAATACGGCAGCAGAAGATGACGTATCCAGACGTTGCTACCTAACTCCGCAGGCTGTCCTGTTGGCTCTCCATTTCAGTTGTATCAATGTTAAAAGACACACAGAGTATTCCCTCGCGGCCGGGGGAACTACGAAGGCTACGCGTGGGCGTGCGCACCTTCAGACCGGCTCTCAGCCGGCAGGCCCTCCTGCAACCGCTCGTGGGGCTTGTGAGCCGAAAGTGCCAGTTCGGCCGCTGCCGACACCGGCCTGCCAGCACCGGGGGCCTTGAATGTGGGCTGTTATGAGGGCATTTGGAAACGATGGGCTGCACCCCCCGCCGTGGCCACTTTCCATCTCTGAGGTAGGGCAAACAGGCATTTCATCACTTCCACCAAGCTGCACCGTGGAGAGCCAGGTCTCTCCAAGGAGAACATTTAGCTGTAAAACCACAGGACTGAGGAGCAGTAACTGCTAGAAAGAGATCAGCTCTCCCCTTCCCCCTTCCTTTTTTTTAAAAGTATGACATTGTAGGGAAAAATGGGAAACAAAGTCTAATTTATTTTAAGTTAATGCAAACTTTGGCCAGGATCAATATAACTTATACCTACTAAGTTGATTGCATAATGCATTTTCCTTATGCGTTGTGAAAGCCAAATCATTTTGCATTGTAGAAGACAAAAAAAAAAAAAAAGGCTGCCATTGAAAAGCAAGAAAATCCCAATTACAAAGTCCCCAAGTTCCTAAACACATATCGTGAAAGTATGTGCAGCTCTGCGGCATATGGCAAATCAATTACTAGTTTAAATTTTAAAACAAAAACATGGTAAATGTGTTGCAGAAATAATCAAGAACAACGGTTTGGTTTAGATTACAGCGGCCACTAGAGTTTTGAATACAATTAATCATCATTCCATGCAATGGGAAGCCATATTGACACTTATTCCTAATTTGAATATTTAATTAGGGTGAAGTTCTTCATCAAATTATCACAGAACTGGGAGGAAAGCCTAAAAGATTTAAACAATTACTACTTTAACCCTTCACCAACTGCTCACCTGTGAGCACAGGAATCTTTTCCCTGTTCTGCAAAGCAAGAACATGCTCAGGCAACACAGAAAGGCAGCACTTAAGACATGACAAATACCCTGGGAAAGGCGCACGGACACTTGGCATCCTGCAGGGCTCCTTCGGAGATGCCAGACTGACACAGGCTTCTGACTACCAACGCTCCTCGACCTTTATCAGAGCAAAGCTTTCAGGCCAGATCTCTATTTCAGCATCAAGTGTGGTTCCTACTAGGGCTTTTGTGTTTTGTTTTGTTGTTGGTTTTGGTGGTTTGTGTTTTTTTGTTTGGTTTTTCTAAACTGAAGAGCCTGTCCAGAATCACCTGCCAGGTTCACGTGCTGAGGGATACCGAAGCTGCCGCCCACCGGCTGACCTGGTGCAGCCGCCCAGTCCTGCCCACCCTGCACTGGAGGTTTCCCAGACCCTGCCTTGCACCGGGAGCTCAGGGGATGGGGCCGGACCCCAGCGCCGCTCCGGACCCACCACACCTCCCACCACATCGTGGGCATCCTCCCTGTGCACCAGCTCTGCCTCAGATCGCTCAAACATCCCTTTATGTGCTGTATTAATCCATATAAGAAAATCTCTTTTAATGAGGAGTGATATAGTTATGAACTCTCTAGAGCCATAATTAGAGCCAACTAATTGAAGTTGTGTTTTGACACACTTTCCAAATTCACGGGTACTGCATGACATATTCACAACACTACTGCTGCACAGCCATGGTGACAGCAAAATCATTAGGCTAATAACGCTTATTTGCATTCTTATCATGCCAGCAGCATGCCGTTAAATACTGCTTCGACCAGTGCTCGTTTACTCTGAAAGTTTCCACTGAAAGATATTAACAGTAATTATTAGTACTTTAGTGGAATCTCTAGTGTTAAGCAATGGCAACTCACATTAACTATCCCCATGCCAATTATTTTCCTTTTGAACTGTCACAAAAAGCAGCTTTCTTCCTCCCTGCCAAGTGAAAGCAAAAGGCGGATTTGGTGCTGCTGGGAAGGACGGACAGATGCCGGCCCCAGCGAGGCCAGCTGTCAGGGCTCCAGCCCGCGCTCTCCAACGCTGAAGTCAAAACCACACTGCTCCAGCATAGGTTAAATACAAAAAAAAATATTCTTCCACAGCATACGGTAATTTCCAGGCAATTTAGGATGAAACAACTGCAACAGCACAGTTCAGGGCAGGGTAGCCTTAATTACTCTCTTAACTTCAGTTTTTCTTTTAGTCATTAAATCTATGGAACAAAGTCTACATACGACAGCAACAGAAGCAGCACGTGATGAGAGAGATCCTTCACATGCTAGCAAAGGCGGTTTGAGGTCTGCACACATTATGGCCATTTTTTGAATGTTTTTGGAGAGAAACTCGCATAAAACAGGCCCAGGAATGCCTGACAGTTCCAAATCAGTTATTAATAACTGTCTGCGGGAAGGTGATGAACTGCTTTTGAAGTTAGGGGGCAAGTACTCATAAAAAGTAACAGAGGACCATAAGGGGAAATGCCAGATATCAAAGGATGCTTCATAATTCATACAAAAATATCAACAATGCAGAGCAAAAGAACAACAGTAAGTTTTTGCTTTCCAACTGGATTGGATAAGCGTGGTAGAGAAATCAGGCAAAACTTTTAAGAACGGCCCCACATAATCAAATACATTAGAAGCCATACTGCATGCCGCAGACTGGAGTTGTCCTGTTCTTTGATGTACCACTGTCATGACTGCCATTTATTTTAAACGAACTTAAGAAGAGTGCCGCAAAAACTGCAGTCTCATAGGAATACCTTCAGATAAAAAGAATTGTACCTTCCATAATCAGTGGAGTATGCAAAGATCCTGCCTCATGAAAAACTGGAGGACAGAACAATTGAATTCCAAGCTGTAGAAAGCTGAAAACACACCTACAAGAAGTTAATATCAGGCTGTGGCTCTCAAGAAACGTAATCCAACTTGAAAGCTTTGCCTGTGGAGGGGGGAAAAAGCCCATTTCTAAGAAACGAGCTGCTGGAGTTTCACTGACAGACATCAGAGGATCTCTCAGCAACTGCTCACTCTACCAGAATGCATTTTCCAAACTGCAGCTTACAGACAATGCCATAGCAGGTATCTGTGGCTCCAGCGGTGTCCAGAATCCCATCTACAGTATTTATTCACAGTCCTTAACTTTTACCGTGCTCAGGCATTGCAATGCCAGAACACCTACCTCATACTCCAAAGAACTGCAATGAAAAACAAAACTGTGAGGCAAGAATCACCTCGGGTAATGGACTTCATTCCAGACAATCTATTCTAATCGTGTAAACCAAATATTTAAATACTTTCTAAAACCTTCCTGACCCTTTCCCTAAAACAAGCAACATATGGGCTTTGCAAACATTTCATCTCATTCCAAGCTACTAAAATATCCTGTTTCCCAAAAATCAATGAGAGCTGGCGGTGCCAGATTCAGACTTTATAAAAGTCCAAATGCATGAGAGAATGAAAAAAGGAGCGAGTGATTCTTTCCACTTTTAGATTTACCCGTTTAATTTTCCCAGCTGCAGAAAGGGAAAAATGCCTGTCTGCAGCACGCGTACTGAATGCACTACGTACAGCATGCCTCTGCGTATCCCCCTCCCGAAACAACCACGCCTCAAAGACAAGGGAAAATCATGTTGCACTAGTCTGTCAAAACTAAAGCAATCACCAGCTGAACGGAACAAACCCCGATGATGCTAACAAGGGAGCATGATCTGCTGCAGACCAGCAGCCCAAAATGTAAGGCTTAATGCAGAACGAAGCTCCTGCAGTTTCCTCTATACATGGATTAATTTAGATCAGAGGACTTAAGTAACCAGGATAGAATAGCTGCCAAACAATAGAAAAAACCCAACAAGTTTAATTTACACTGCTTGAAAGTCTGAGCTGTAGCCCATTAAATTGTTATAGGCAGAAGACTGCATCAAAGAACTAAGACCTCATACTGTAAGCATGAAGTGCTTATGAAGTGGTTGTCTTAGATGAGCAGCGCGGTCTCTCTGGAGGCTGCAGCGGGAAGAGCACAGCTTTCCACATCCTTCACTAGCTACTCTCCAGAGTCAGGAGTTTTCAGATAATGAAGCAGTAGGGAAAAATTGCCAAACAGCAGAAATACTCCAAAAAGATAAATTACACATGGTGTAAGCTTCCTCGGTTAGGATTTTAAATTCTGTCAAATTAATCAGCACAACAAAGCCCAGGCACACACATCCGACGAGAAACATCTCTCCGAGGCGAGCCCCTTGCGGGGCCGGGTGTGGAGGGGGGGCTGCTGCCCAAGCGGACCCCGCAGCACCGGGGTGCTGCAGGCACAGCCCCGCCGGCGGGGCGCAGCGACGCCTCCCCTGCAAGACCTGTTAAACAAATATTCCACATAAAGACTCATTTGGGAAGAGCACGTTGTCAGCACTTTGCCAGTAATAAATAATGACAGTCCAAACACTTTACTAAAAGCAATAAACTCAAGAAGTGTTTTGGAAAATGGTGAAAGTGATTGATTTAAAGAAGGAAATATCTGAACACAACCACATGCACTTCAGGGTGAAAGCACAGATTACAAATCAACAGTGGCAGAGATCATATTAAATAGCAGACAACACAGAAGTTTTAGGGAAAAAACGCTCAATTCCCCCGCCGGGCTTATTTAACAACTGAGTATATAGCTTCTTTGAATGAATACTGTTGGCTTGTACTTAATGACCCTATGCTATACCCTAAAGAAAACATGCCTCCAGGAATATTACTACACCAGGAACAGGGCTCTATAAAGAAAAATGACTCTAAGGAGATCGAAGCCTCTTCACTCAGAGCACTCCCCAAATTTTTCAATGCATCCTCAAAATCAGCTAAATCAATCAGACTGCTTCTAACTACAGTTAATGTCTCTCTCTCTCTCTCTCGGCTGCTGCAAAGGATCCTTGTGCCTGGAAACCACTCATATTGTTTAAACATTTTTTCCTAATCATCATTTTCTGCCACTAAAACATACTGGACTGTGACCAATTTTTGCACGTCTTCATCCAGCTGAGTTGGATGCAAGCCATACGGTCAGTACAGTTTCATAACAAATTCCTTATGGGAAACAGACTCTGGATAAGTGTATGCCAGCACCCTTTACCCACTCAAACCAACCACCGTGTTCAGATTTGCACAACGTACATGCATCATGGACATTTCATCCTTAAATTTTGCTTCTTATCAGGCCCACTGGAAAGGGCCTATGGAAACGCTTCCTCCAAGCTTCAACTTACTGTTTCAATCTCATTGTTTTTTTTTATCCATAGCTACTGTGATGTAAACCCAGCCCTTGTACCATCCTTGGCCTCTAGTAGGGTACATAATTTAAAAACTAGGAATATTGTACTGTATTTCATGATACAAGTGATTTGAGCATTCAAGCCAAAGCACACGTTTTATTAGTGGTAAATCAGAAGGTAGTTTAACTTTAGCGCTCTTTTGATGAAACAGATTAGAAAATGCAACTCCATCAAGAAGGAAGCACTTTGTAGAAAGGATCAGACTGTCAGAGATCCCACTGGCAACGTTTCTCAGAGCAGTTTCCAGTCAAACCAGAAACATCCATCCCAACACACTCCTTATCTGGTAGCATTTGGTTCAGATGAGGAACTTGAAGGCAGATCCTCACCACTCTGTGAAAGCATCCTGGCCATTAGGGTACCAGTGGTGTCTGCCTCCGGTCCACGACAGCTTTCTGAAGTCTTGGCTTTGTTCTGCCCAGAGCAGAAAAACACTGAAAACCTGGAACCTTCTCCTCTACAGAATCTCCATGACATCTATTTTAAATGTCTTAAAGAAAAAATGAAGATAGCTATTACTAAATAATGTTGTTGCTACTTAAAAAACAGGGGAAGTAAAAGGCTTCCCGCTTCCCTTCAATTAACCCACCGCACAGAGTAAGACTGGCTTATCATCAGACCGAGTTCAGCTCTCCACCACACAGGCTTGTTGGTGCCACTTTATTAGCTGCCACCTATTGCACATCATCAGCCTCCAGCAGAAAGCCACACACTGATCACTTTCCAAGCTTACACGACAAAGTTCAAACACCATTAATAAATCAATTTGAAAAATCAGACTTCTCTGCCTAGAAAGGAAATTCTTACGTTCCTTAACATTAAGCTCCACTGGGAGCAGGGGAACAGGAGCAAGTCATTTCCCTTTTCTAAGGAGGGGTAGCTTAACTATTTAAAAGGTAATTGGGAGCACGGGAGGAAAATTTACACATCCTGCTCTTATTTCAGGGGTTTAAGTAGGGCAATTGTTATCATCTTATCAAAACCAGAGCAGCGCTTCCCTGGTGCAATACTCCTGCCAGATCAGTATTTCAAGACCTGAGCACTTGGTGGCACAGGCCGACTGTGCTCAGAGCATGGAGAGGGCGTGCGGGGAGGGACGGCTGCCAGCCACGCTGCAGACCCACAGCTGCGAGGGGTGTGAGCTGCAGCACAAATGAGCCGTTTCTGTAGCTTATTAGCCATGTGGATCAAGCAGGAGTTACAAGTGCAGCAGACGTATGCTGGGGCCCCAGGTCTGGCACGGTGCGCAGCCCCTCTGCAGAAGCCCGGACCCCGGGGAGAAGGCAGGCAGCAGGGAGGTGCACGTGCTGCTCTGTCCCCAGGCGTCGCTCCTGGGCTGGGGCAGAGTCCACAGGGATCGACACCTCCCCTGGGACAGACCAGCACGGGGTCCTGTGGCCATGCCGGAGCTGCTGTAGGGGCCGGCACCCCACCTGCAGGCCCCTCCAGCTGGGGCGGTATGCAGCACCCGTTGCCTTTCCCAGCTGGGCCCTACCTCTAGCACCAGCAGCCTGGACCCTTGCCACCCACGGTGGGCATTTCGTACTGCCCAGTGGGATGCAGACCTCCTGCGCCCGGGGAGGCTTTTGCCTGGCTCCCCCCGACCATGGCAGGCTGCTGCGTTCCAGCTCACCCCACGCTCGCTGCCCGTGGCCTCTCAGGCCAGCCCGGCCACTTCCTCTTGCTAACCAGGAGAAAACTGTGCCCTTTCCATCCAGCTAGCTTGTGCCAGCTTTGGCTGTCCCTATTGCTGTGCGCACAGGAGCGGGCAGCCGCGCCGCACCGCACCAGCAGCATGCCATTCTCAGGGAAGCGGCCAGCCCTCTCCTGATCCTCTCTCCATCTGGCTCCGCAAGCTGGTGCCTCCTTGTGCTGGTGCCCACGGCGGCTCATGCCTGGATGCACCAGGAGACCCACGTGCGAGAAACCCGACTGAGCCGCTCGGCATTCCTGACTGCCACCCCACCAGGACGGCAACTCCCTCCCGCGTCGCAGTGCTCCCGCGCCTCTGGCCTCTCCTGGCCAGGCCAGGCGTCCCGCCAGCTCTGCCACCTCTCCTGGTCACCAGGCACACTTGGCGGTGCGGCACTCAGGGCCCACACTGTTTTGCTCACCCGTGTGCCTTTCTGGCCAGCCCACAGCACGAGCAACCAACTCGTGGCTCTGCCCCCCGGATGGCAGCGGGGACCGTGAGCCCCACCGAGACCCGCAGCTCGGGCTTAACCCCTGCCCCAGGACTGGCCTGCCCTCTCCCCTGCCCTCCCTCTGTGCTTCTCAATTAGGACAGCCGTGGAGACGGGCCAGAGGCATTCCAGGAAGGCAGCTGGAGGGGCTCTGCCCTTCTGAACCTGAACACCAAGCGCCCAGCCACGCTAGCGCATGATATGAATACAAGTGGATTGCAGCAAGATCTTCCTTCTCCCTGGTAAGCCATTAACCTTTCAGATGACAGCCTTGCAAACTAAATGACTGAACGATTCCCAGGGTCAGCACGAATCTACATTTT
Organism: Sagittarius serpentarius; assembly: GCA_034782735.1. Lineage (NCBI taxonomy): Eukaryota > Metazoa > Chordata > Aves > Accipitriformes > Sagittariidae > Sagittarius > Sagittarius serpentarius. Next base: position 20,361,878 of record JAVKLA010000052.1, on the reverse strand, counting down.
CAAAACCTGACATCAACAAGTAAAAGTTGTGACTGAATCCCGGTCTCTCCGAGAGGAAGATTAAACGCCTATGACACATCTTCTGCAATCAGAGTGCTCCATTTCCCAAAGTATCCGTCACAGATTGATAACATCCACGCAAAAAGTTAAGTGCAATTATGTCTGTCACTGTAAAATACACTTCAGCAGCACTGACTGACATCTTGCTTGCAGCTGTCAAATTGTGAGAGGGCTGTTTGAATGACGGTGGTAGAGACTCCCACAGCACCTCGGGAAGGGATGTGAAACGCACTCCCGAACCGCAGAAGCCACACAGGCTCACAAAGCACCGCAGCTGTGATGGGAGCCATCATGTAGGCTACTGCAAGGTTGCAAGGTTTGAGGTTGGCTGTGTGCTTTCACAGAAGTCAGGGACTTGCTCCCAAAAGGCTGGAACTGGACTCGCGAAGAGAACTTCACACACAAATCCTGCTCTAGCCTACTCCAGCAGAGCTTGAGGCATGGGGGCGCTGAGCCCCAAGACACTGCTCAAGCGCTCGTGACGTGTACCTTTCTCCTCAGCCCATGCACTGGCAATCGCCGACCCACGGGCTGGGTGAAGCAAAAGCGTGCAAAGGGCCAGGGGAGCTACCTGTTACTAGCACCTCTTTTGGGGGAGGATTACCTTCTTGTTCCCCAAAGCGATGTCACCATGCAGCACTGGACAGTGCAAGCCTTGAACACTGAGCAGAGGTACTCAGGAAAGTTACATTAAACTCCCACTGGTGACTCAAGTCAACAAAAGCAGTTCTTTAGTAGCAGCCTTCTAGGATGGGAAACCGCAAGTGCATTTCTCCGGGCTGCCATGAGCGCCAAGAAGCTGTCGCAGAATCTGGAGAGAGAAGACAGTAAAGCAGCTTGATGCCTTGCACAATGGCACGGTTGTGCTCCACAGCACAGCATGCCATCCTCACAGGGATGCGCGAGGGTTGCCATTAGAGACCATTAAGCCAGATGCCTACAGTAGGAAACACCAAGGAGAAGAAATGGCTGAAAAATAACATATGCAGTCCAGCACAAATATCAAACAAAGCCTCCCCTTGTGCAGTTCTGACTGCGAGCCGTAACCCCGCAACACAAGCAACAGAAGCAGCATTGCTGACGTGCAGCAAGCTGTGGAGGTCAAACCTCTGACACATGGCAAAACTCTGATGTGCCGCCATCCACTGCCATCAGTAACTGACATCATGGATCAGAAGAGGAAACATGGCTGGTGCAGAAATAAACATCTCCCACAGTAAAAAGTCTTTCCATTTAGGAAGCTTTTGCTGTGCAGAAGCTCACTGGTGTGTTTCACTTGTTTAGTTTATATCCAGTGTTAGCAATTGTTCTGAAGCAGCCAAGCATACTCTCTTGATTTAAAATTATTGTATAATGCTAGACAGCAACTGAAGAGACTAGCTTAAATATGTGACCAGCCTAACGACAGAATCTCCACAGCGCTGTCTGTTCGGCACTGCTCGCCGATTTTCTCTTAGCACTCGCAGCAGTAGCAGCAGAGTAACTTGCTGCTGTTCCTGTCAGGATATATCCACGTGGAATAAAACAGCAAACTGGCTACCAGTGCAATCTTATCTCTCTATGGTGATGTAAAAATAAGAGGTTACTTGTGACGACAATCTTCCACAAACATTAAGAATTGAGTAACTTACCACATTGCTGATAAAGTATTAGAAAAGGCTTTCAAGTAGTACGTGTTCCCCATAATAATGAAATATTTGCAGGATGCACCTCTATGTACATTTCTATTTCTTAAAAAATATATTGGATAATAAATAATCAGAGTAAAAAAACAGACATGAAAGATGCTTTGAATGATCAGGCTGGTGGTGTAAAAGTTACCTGTAAATCACGCACAGGGCATGAGAGTGGAGCTGGCTACAGACAGGTGGTTTTTACTAGGAGGCATTAATGTAACATTCAATTATTCCACTGCATACTGGCTGTTTTAACTCAGCCAAATTAGAATACATTTTATATTGACTATTTTGACATTTGCTTTATTTGGCAAGTAAAACAAAACTGATCCAATTTCCTTGCAGCCATTGTAAACCATAAACTGTACAACAAGAGGTTATAAAATATATAAGCCTTGTAAACACTTCTTTTCAGACTGTCGCTGATGCTCTGAGCTCTAATTTTGGCCCTGTTCCCAATAGCTCTGACACTGCTCTGCAGCCTTCCCCGCTCAGCCATAAAGTGACCCTTCCACACTTAGTGATTAAGGACCGCCATTGACATTCTCTTGCTATGATAATTTTTTCTCTTTACTGTGGAAATCTGCCCAGGCAGGAATTTTTTGCAGACAGAAAATGAAGATCTGTGCTCTAAAATCAAGACATCTTTTTCTCTGATCTTGCGTGGCCTGTGCTAGCATGTAGCTTATGTCCAGTGGAGCTTCAAAACAACGTACCAGCTCCCAGTGGGACAGGCCGGAATCTCCAGAAGACCGCTGGCTTTTCATCTCTTTGCCTCCATCTCTGAGAAGCAAGACAGCATCTCCGCCGGCAGCACACCTCACAGTACAGGAGAGCAAGCAGTGTGCCATGGCATGGCAGGCAACTGAGCAAAACTCTCAATGAAAAAAACACCCAAACGCTTTGGAGAGCTCAAAAAGCCACCACGAGACAGCAGATTTAAGTCTGGGTCATAGGTGAAGGCTCAAATGTACACACCTGCCTTAAAGATACCCGATAGCTTTTTCAGGAACAGTTCACAGCAGTTTAAAAGCGTCATTCTCTGAAATGACCTGTAAATCAAGACTCTGAAGGACATGAGTATTTTCCACCCATACGATACAATGACCTTTGTATACAAACCCATCCCCCTGGAATTCCCCTCCGCTGTCTCCTTTGAAATTCTAGCTCTCAACAGTTAATGCAATACTGTAAGCATATCTGCGGTATACCAAATGCCTAGTGCAAAAATATATGGTTGCTTAATTAAGCAAAAGCCCAAAGGGACCCACAGAGAATGTGCTGTCCCCTGACAATAGCTCGGCCCGGAGTTCAGTTGATGAGCCTCATCAGTAGGAGTCCATCTCACACTGGATGCTGTGCTTTCATAGCAAATGCCAGGAATATAAAGCGCTCAGTTTAACCTCTGTCTGGGTTGGTTTGTTGCTTAACACCACTTTGTTTTGTCCAGAGAAATCCAGCAGGTAAGCTGTCAATACAGGACTACTGTTCTATGCAAGTATACACACAAGTGCATGCATTTATACGCACCCAAAAATCGTCTATAACACAGGGAAAATAACCTGGATGGACACTATGCCAGCGTCTGCCCAGAAGTGCTGCTCCCGTCAGTCCCTGCAGGATGAGCAGTCTGCTCTGCATGCTCACTGTCAGCTGCAGGACTGGAGCACAGTAGTCAGGCCCAAGAAAAGAAAAGGCAGGGCCAGTACTTCAAACCGTGAGGGGACCGATTCTGGGGAATGAGTAAAACTTTTCTCCCTAAGCATTAAAATCTGTATGAATGCTTCTCCCTCCCTTTGGTCAAGGCAGGGAAATTGGCCCAGGGGTGACCCACACGTACTTGCTGGAAACGACAACGTTCCACACAGTTTAAAGCGAAGAAAAGGTGTAGTTTGCCGTTTCCCTTCCTCTGCAGGCTGCTTCTTTCTTCCCATTTCCTCACCCGTATGTCTTTATACAACGACAGCCAAAGGAATACTTGAAATACTTGAAAGAATGACACATTCCCTCATTATCAGATCACACCATGTAATCATTCATACTGATGTGGTACCCTGGTCTTGATTCTGCCAGGCAAGGTTAGTAACAATACACACACAGCATCAAGCAGAAGGCGCTGGAAAGCAGAAAACTCACCTTGGCAGGTTAGGAGCTGGTGTCGAAGACGGTACTTGGGAAGGAGGAGTTGCAGGCTGTGAAGATTCATGGTTACGTGGAACTCTGCCCATCCGGTACCAAATGCCCATGTTGTTCAACTCCCTGTGTAATCAACACGGAAGACATTAGTGCTACAAGCAAATGCTGCACACGTGCACAAGTATCAAGCACTGACGTGTTTCACAAACACCTTGGTTAGTGAGAAGCAGTAGGGGTTAGTTAATTCCTGCATCAAACTCAGTAACACCTGTACTTATGTAGACTCTTCTAGTGACAAGCTTCAGCTTTTGCAAACTTAGAGGAAAACTGGGTGCTTAGCTTTGGTACAATCGAATTTATGACAACAGCTTCTGGAGTGAGGGGTACTTACCCTATGAATGTGTATTGAGGAGGGGCTTGTTTAGATCTACCCAGGATTCGGATGTCACAGATCGCTGCCTCTGTAGAATCTCGAGGGATGAATTTAATGCACAGCCTCTTCTTTCTGAAAGCTATTTCTTCTGCAAAAACAACCCAGGACACAGGGTGGTTTTTATGCAAGATTACGGCATAAATGTTATTTATTGTCTCTCCAGATATTAGGCAGATAATTATGGCAGGAACTGGAGCCAAAGAACAGATATATGTCAGCAAACCAGACAGTGCAGTGCCATTCAGTGACTGGGGAAATTTTCTATCAGGAGCTCTCTGTACACTGTGTGAGATTTGTTATTAGGCACTGCGATAAACCAACACTCCCTACTACCCTTTACAGAGAAGATAAGACATCACGTACACCACAGAGTACTGCACCACAGAACAGAAACGGCAGGTGATTCTTCCACTTCCACGTATTCCTCACATTCGCCTTCTCTTTCCAAGGTAGTGTTTGCCTTACCAGCCTGGACAGTCATACCTAAATATTCCTCCCACAAGCACTGCCTCTAGGAACACACCTGCACGCTGTGACACAACCGGTCAGTTTATTCTGCCAAGTGCTTCCAAACAGCCAACCAAACTGAGAGGAGGAGCAGACAGAAAAACAGACTGCCAGGCAGAGTGGCTAACAGTAAAAACTGTCTGCCTCACGCATCCTAAATGTTAATGACCGCTCCTGACTCAGTCAGCAAGCACTGAAATGATACTCCCACTGTGTTTGCTGTGGTATCTTTGTAGGGATAAACCAGATTTACAAAGCAGTAATTGCTAGGACCTCCTACGGGGCACCTGTGCTGCACTGACCTGTGTTCAGAAGGTGGACAAATCTGCTGCATGGCCCTTTCCTGCTATGCACCGCAGAGCAATTTCACTTGTTTCCATGTTATCCATCAAGAAAAACTCAAGCCCATCAGAGTTAAGGCTTATCTGTATAATGAATTCACGTATATGCACACTGTCTGCCTGCATGCAGATACAATCCACATCCAGCTATGGGTCAGTCGCACGACAACGGGTGGTACTGGCACACAGATACAGATTTGCAGTGCTTGGAAACCCTTGCTCGCTCTCACTCTAAAGAGTCTGCGTGAGTCTCGATGTGAGCAAGGTGAGGTTTCTATTTGTGAATGCAGGCACTTGAAAGACATGACAGAAGTCTAGGGATAAAATGAAAATCTCAAGTGCAGACGCTGAATGAAAATCTGGAAACAACCAACAACTACAAACAAGTGCCTGCAAAATAAAATCCCCTCAGTTTAATATGAATAAATATCCTCCAGCTTAAAAATATGCTCTTACTTCAACAGATGGCAAGCAGCCCTGTCTCTATAGGCTCCTCCTGTTTCTTAATCTGCACCTTGGAGAAAGCAATCCATCCCGACCTCTGAAATTTGCTGTCGCACCAGCACCAATAAATGTACAGACAGTGCGAGGTGTGTCACAATACAGCATCTGTGCATGCAGCTTTGCAGTTACAGTGCTGCTTTTCAGAGATATTAAATACCTGTATCCCTGACGTCTGGTCTTCTCCTGCTTTGGAAAACTAGGGCTTTTATTTGAAGTGCCTAGAACTGCTTTTAGGAGGCCAGGGTTTAAGGCTTTCACTCTGCAAATTTTCTGAGAACCTAGTAAGGAGTACTATATTTAATATATTTACAAGTCAACTGTCACTTAGAGACGAGCACAGAAACACGCAACCACAAATTTAACTCTAAACAAAACCAGTGCCTCTTGTTTGACTTTCACAGCAAGTACGAAGCTGACTATTTGCATTTGTCTTTGGTTTCTTTCACACTTGTCTAGAGTCTGCAGTCCACAGCAAACTTGGTTTAGGAGCTGGATTCCTTAATTACACATGCTTAACCAGAGTTAATTTTAAGTAAACATATTATAAACAGTCAATCAAAATGTGTTCATTCATGCTAATGGAGGCAGGGATATGCACCACTTCATTAATACAGACAGTGCCTCTGCTTTAAAGATTGTACGGGTCGCAATCCAATGTATTTTAAATTAATTACCAAGTTCCCTTCCACTTTTACACCAGGACTTTCACAAAAATTACAGTAGCACACAGTAAGTGTCCGGCACTCCCAAGAGCAAGCAAGATAAGCCGATGACTCTCCCCTGTGCCACATGTGCCCAGGAATTCTCCAGGGAAAGCGGGTAATGCAGGGGAATGGGAAATGGGCTGCAGAGCTTTCACTTCTAGGTCACGGGTTCAAATTAGAACCAGGTCAGTAGAGACTAAAAAACCATCCTCATCTGCTGCAGACCAGGATGAATTATTCCCTGCAAAGCAGGCTCACATAACTCGCTTCTACTCATAACTAGGCTGGATTTCATTACTGACGAGCGCTGGTACCAGCCCTGCTCTTGAGCAGTAGCTGTACACGCAGCACCAGCGCATGGTGTCCTGCAGCCCTTCCGCACTCGGCTCCCACGGGGCTCGTGCCCAGCCTCCTCTGCACTGCAAGCCCAAAGCACTTGATGCCTGCTGCAGAGCAGAGTGCTGCAACCAGACGTGGCTCCAGCTGCCGCTGCCGTGAGTCTCGGGGGATCTGAATACGTTCTTTGGGAACTGCTGGCTTAGATGTTGCAGCAAAGCTATTTCTGCCTCGCAGGAATGAGGATGGTATTTTCCCTGGACATTCTGCTTGTGCCTTCTCTCAGCAAGCACAAACGCCCCGCCATCCTCAGCACTACCTGCCAGGACACAGGCCTTCGTTTGTTCACAGCGGAGGGTGTAAAGCTGGCATGCACAAACTCAGCACCATGAGCACATGCCATTCCTTTCGGTATCCGTTTGTGAACATCCCTCAGCACAGCAGCTCTGCTCCCGCTAGGCTGAGTCCACCCTTGCAAAATGAAAGAATAAACTATTCCTTCCTGCCCCAGAGCTGTGCTGCTCCTAGCAGGCAAGCTGGTGACAGTCAGGCAGCAGTATTAAAAAGCCTGAAGAGCACAGGAAAACCGGCGGCTGTTTCATTGGAGTACAGAGCTGCCCCCAAACATGTACATGTCATGGAACCCCAGAGAGCAGCAGCGCTGAGAGCATCCCTCTGCCTGGGACACAGCCCTCCAGCACCCGACCGCACAGGCACTGGTGGAGTGGCTGCTCCCAAGGCACGGGACTGAAGAACAGACACCAACTTACGTGTGTCGATGGTCTCCTGGATGGGGATGAAGCCCACAGGTAAAGTGTCCTTGATATCAATGAGCTTCATATCAACCAAGACGTTGCCTAAATGACTCTTTGGAGAGAGAAAAGAAACAGTTGACTATGACAATGTCGCCTAATTCAAGCCTAGCTTTTCTCACCTGCTGAACCCCAAAGGAGCCTTGTCATTGTATCTGACCGTCAACTTTAAAAATGGTAAGGAGGTACCAAGCCAACACTTGCCAACTGTCCCCTCTGCAGGAACTACATGATGATTGACTAGGAGATACCAGACAACTTTCAGCATTTACAGATTCTTAAAACTCATCCCTTGCCGTACTTCTGGATCCTAGGAAGCACAACCAAATTCCTCCCTTCGGAAACACGGCAGTTCAAAGTATTACCTCCGACAACTCATCCACTAAGCAGGTCACCTTAGTTCTCACACGCTCTACATCTACAATAGCAACATGACATTTCCGTGACAGTAACAGCAGAAAGCATTACGGGAAGATGGTTCATGCAGACACAGCCAAAGTTATAACATGCATTAGCTAATTAGTACTGAATAGATGTGGTTCTAGCTCCAAACACAGGCACACTCCAGAAGAGCAGGCCATTTGGAACGAAGAACTTCATTTGGAGTCCATATGAATTCTGAACTGATGCCTCATCCTATTAATCAAGGCTTGAAGAGCTCAAAACACAATTCAGAATGACAGCCTCCACAATTGTTTAGAGACCAGATTTTCTTTGCAGTTCTCATTAAAGCCAGCATTGCTGCCAATAGTCTGGATTCACGTATGGAAGAAAAACACACTTTAGTTACTGCACAGCCTTTATAAGCAGAAACGCAATACAGAACAATTAAAATTTCATCCCAAGCCATCAAACCATGTCAGTGTCTTTTTCTGTTACTGGTTGCTAAGTACCTCCTTTAGTTTTTATCTGGCAGAGTATTTCAGGCAAACCTCTACTCTGATTATTACACTGAACTGCTTTAAAAGATATTTAAATTTGCAGCCTCTGAAATAAGGGGAGATCAGGTCTGAGGTTTGGGGTTTTTTTGGAGGTTCTGCATTTCATGGTCAACTCCTCACCAGGAGGGCCACCACGCCTGCAGCCCTGTCCCACCATACGCAAGCGTGGCACACGACCTTTGCTCACGCAAAGCGGCCGAGGCCAGGCAGTCCCCACATGCCTCTGTCCCCGCTTCAGGCAGGGCATCTCAGAGCAAGCAATGCTGGATGCTCTGAAGCCTGAATGTATCAGTTAACACGGTCCTGGCACAGCAAACAGCAGATGAAGTGGTCGCTGCTGATTCATCTTTCATGTTTTATTTATCCAAACTGTCGAGCTGTGTTACATCAGCATGCAGCTTTCAGCCGAACCAATGGTCATTCCTCCATCAGCAGCAGACAGGTAGGAGGGATGCCCCTACTAAGTTCGTTAGCTGCTGAAACACTGCGAGTCAGCATTGACGCTCTGCCTTATACACAGGAGAAAAGGGCATAAAACCTCCTGTTTTGTCAGATGCACCATTCGGGGCCTCCTCACCATGATACTCAAATACCAGCAATGTCCTCATAATCTGTGAAATATTGTAAGCTGTTGAGAATGACGATTCTGATGCAGAGGCACTACAGACTGTCTCCATTATAAACCAGGTATCTGAGGTGCATTAACTCTGCTAACTACTACATGTTCTTTGGGAGAGAGTTTCCAGCATTTTGTTAAAAACAAAAGAACTCCGAGCAGTAAAACTTCCAATCCAAAGCACAGCAACACATCAGCCTCCAGGCGAGAGGAGCCTCCCCCTCCCAGATGAGAGCTCTAGGTCACTGCTGCCAGGGAGGACTGAGGCCTTTTAACCCTCGGAGGTCGCAAGTCGGGCAGCACCTTGTACCCCTGTGTGGCCACAGAGGACTGAGAGGGGAGGGGAAGCTCTCGCCGGGCTAACCGGGTACAAGGGTGCGGCTCCCCGCACAAGAGGAAAAGGCTGTTCCCCCGCCGGTCCGGTCCCCTCCTCCTCCCAGCCCATCAGCCCGCTTCCAGCCTTCCCGCAGCCAGAGGACCAGGAGTGCTGATCAGCTCTGTGTGCTTCCCAGGGGCTGGCAGACTGGTGCCAGCATCTACCAGTCTGGTCTCACAAAAAGGCCCCCTTGCACACGCAAAGCCCATGGCCTCAAGTAGCATGAGCACACATTCTGCCTAGCACGGGCAGAGGCGCATGCTTGGGAGGGAGCCCGCTCGGCCGGCCGGAGGAGGCTGATCAGCCTTGGGAAATCCACCCTCTGAGAAGAGAGGGTGCTCCCGCTGTCCATCGGGTACGGCCGTGGTGAAGCACAGGAGCACCGGCTCCATGTCAGCGCCTGAACGTGCTCATCATGCCCAGGAGCTCTGCCAAAAGCGCCCGCAGGTCTAACGTGCCACTGACGCAGGGCTCGAGACAACCTGCGGCGCAGGGCGCGGCGACTCGTGCCACACCTTGCACACCAGGCTGCTGTACAGCTGGGACCAGCAGTCTCCCTCCCGACACTCCCTTTAATTCACTCCTCATCAATATGAGGAATGTATTCCCAAACCGTGCCGAGCACAGGATTCATGCCAAAAGCCCACCAGGCACCGACTAAGGGTATTTACGCTGTCTTTGGGTCTCTAGTAGCCAGCAGTTGCTACTATCCTGTAATTACTTCTGACAACCTTGCATTTAAGGTAGCCACAGATAAACTTAATACTCAAATCATCACAAATCTTTTCGTTTAATACCTTCCCTGCCTATTCTGGGGCTATTATTCCTGCTACTGCAGCTACTCCAGGATGAAAAGCACAATTATTGTCCATCCACCCCAGGAAGCATTATTTCCCATAGCTCTGGAGCTTTATTTTAATCTAGAGGCAGGCAGGGAAGCGGATGGAATAAAGGTCAAATGCTGGAAACTGGCAGCCCCCGGCTTTCCTGTCAGGACCAGTGATCAGCCTCTGAAGTCGCAGTTGCTTTTCTGTTCCTGTCGTTGGTGAACGCACAAGTACAAAACGGTTATCTCCATACCCTGACAACTGAGTCACTGTGAATATCCAAAACACGACCAAAAGCAGGATTACCCACTAGATGGAGTGCATTCATTGTAGAATTAAATAGTTCCTCCAGAAAAGAGGAAGTTTTCACGCTAATCTCAACCAAAAACACAGCAGAAGGCATCAGGTTCTCACTGCACATGGTCTCCTTTCCTCCACAAAAGGTGTGGGCAGACAACTGCCACTAATCAGAAACTAACTTACGCTTAGTAGCCATAGTGGAAGATTACAAGAATATGGTAGCATATGTACTACGTGGGCAAATTTTCAAGAATCAGCACCAAAAACAACAAAAGGAAGAAAAGCTAATCCTGCAAGAAAATATCTACGATGCCCCTGGATTCAGAACTAACATTAGCTTCACCAACACTGCCTGCAGCATTTGCTTCTCTAGGTAATTAAGGGTCAGAAATTCATTAGGATCACGAGCATGCAACGCCCATTGCTACAGCAGGAAGCGCTAGTGTGAGGGGGTTGCTGAAATGCAAGCATTCCCTTTCCTGTTGCTTTTATTGCAGATTTTGCCAGTGATTTCTTTCTATGAAGAACACAGGGAAAATGCAAATATCTAGCCACTGCAGTTTGCTTCCTGACTCACCCAAACTCAGTGAAATGCCTGCTTGAATTATAATTGGCTCCATAAAATGAATCATCATATGGGTAAGAGCACAACAGGCACAGATGCAAATCATGCAGACACTCAAACGGACTTACATTTTCTTTTGAAAACGATCTCGTGAAGCACAGGTATCGTGTGACCTTGGATTTAAATAAGCCATCTTTCCAGAGGTCAGCATCCAAGCCATCTGCTGTTTGTGCAGCCTGGAAAGAAGAGACAGAGGGAGAGAGGAGACATGTGAGCCAAGATAAAGTTAATATATGTGCCGTACTTCTTCCTCAGACCTCTTCTAATTAACAGTAGCCCAAACTCTCACAGCATCTCATTAGTTTCTTCACAAGGTGCAGTGCAAAGAACTTCCAAGAGAAGGTATAAAAAGAAGTTCTAAAAATGCTGTCTCTCGGGAGCCCGTTGATTAAAGATGCTCTGACAAAGGCTATCCTAATGAGGAAACTGCAACTTTGGTTACAGCCTCCAAACAATAGTTTGGAAAAGTCAGCATATCGAGGCCCTCATTACCACCCTACATGCAAGGGCACATTGGGCCAAGCTGTGAGGAGGGCCTGTGTAGACAAAGCACAGAAACTGCCCAATCTCAGTATTATTTTCACAGAAAAGCCGTCAAGGAATTCCGGCTCCCAGGCCAAAAAGCTGCTTCCAGCAGCTGGGGAAAGCCCTGGTCACTCGCAAACTTTAACAGCAGTGCCACGGGCGAGGATACACCCTGCAAACGTCCCTCTCCAATGCAACCCTGCGTCCAGCCCGATCAGTGGCACACACCGCACAGAGGGCAAAGGAAACAGACCCCAGGCCCTCCACCAAAGAGACAGAGGCACACGCACGAAGAGGAAGGCAGGAGGAGAACTCGCCTTCGAGCTGATTCAAGGCGTGGGCAGAAGGCAGCACCATGCCCGGGGAAAGGGCTCTGCTCTGTTAGCAGGTGGGCCCTCGCCCTGCGCCGCGCAAGTAGGTAAGAACCCCTGCCCCAAAAAGTTTGTTGTCGAGTAAGAGGAGACGAGGCAGCAAACACAAGGAGAAGGGTAGCGGAAATAAGATCAGCCCACCAGACTAACGGCTGACTGACGGCTCCCAGCAGGAGACTCTAGCATGGTCTGAAGCTACGCAGAAGCAGAGCTGAACTTCTGCCTAATGCCTCTCAGACAGGGGCAAACTGCTCCACTGTGGCTCTTCCAAGCCTAATCTTACTCAATTGAGTGAGACCTTGGCCCCAGAGCAGCCTGATAATAAAGAGCTGACATTTGTTGTTACTGTTTGCACCCATGTTTTGTCGAGGAGAGACTCCGCGCAGGGTGCAGGAAGCAAGAGGTGTGTGCTGACAAGACCCTCCAATTATCTGACGTGCGGGAGAGAAAAGCGTGTTTATTGTCTGATCAGCAAAGGGAGCAAAGTGCATTGGCTGCTCTTCGCATTTCGGCAACTGTTGTTCACAAGCCCCTGCTCAGCTCAAGCCCTTGTATGACACACACAGCTTTTGCAGTCAGGCTTCTGCAAAGAAACATGCATCATTTTTAAATAGGAAAATTTTAAAACAGGATTTTGGTGGGATTTTTTGTTTCTTTATTATTCCTTGAATTTAGCTCTTTCCTAAAGCGCTACTTTATGAATATTGAAAATCCACGTGCATCTCCCTCCCCTATGGGTAAGTCAGTCCTGGCGAAAAGATATTCAGAAAACAGCCTGCTTAGAAAAAACGATGGCATATAGGGACACTTAGCTTGAACTCCAGCCCTTGTTAGAAACAGTTTGAGGGACTACAACCAGAGTTAATCACTTTGTTAATTAATATGTTAATTAATATCCTATGTTTCAGGTTTTCTTGTGTTAGCCAGTTTTGTTTCCTTTGTTCCCACATTAAAGACGCTCAAAAGTCAACAGGCAGCAATAGACCCAGCCTGCAACTGTAAAATTGGGGCTATACAAGTTGTGTCAAATGCACTTTCAATCTAACTTCTGTAAGCTTTAGGAACTTTACATTATTTACAACAATACCAAATTATTTTTGAGGTGGTAATACATCACTTCAGGTGATATCTCCTCTACAACTCGATGCCCAGGGCACAGCTGGATCACAGCTGGCCGAGACCCCTGAAGGGCCCCCGCGCTGGCAGGCTGGCACTGCTGCCCCTCCGGAGGAAGGGAGGCCCAGCACTGTTATACTCTGACTTGATGAAAAAGAACCCAAAACTCCAACCCACACCACACACCCTTTCAGGAACAACCCTGCCGTCCTAACCCATCAAGCATCTAGTAGAAAGACCCAAGCTGGTTCTGCAGGGAGCCACAAGGCAGGGCACCCGACCCATCTCCAGGGAGGCACAGCAGTCCAGGCTGACCCCACGCTCCCCCTCCCGCCCCTGCCCCTGCCCGATGGCCGCCGGGCACTGCCCGCAGCTGATGGCAGGACCTGGGTCCTTGGCTCCCAGGAGCCAGCAGTGCCAGGCCTGGCCCACAGGAGGGACCCTTGAGGACAGGGTCCCTGCTGAGCAGCCACTCGGGCCCCCGGATGCTTCCCCACGCAGCTGAGCTGCTGGTCAGTGCCCAGCTGCCTGCCATGGCCGCACCGTGCCGCCTGCAGAGCCTCGCAGGAGGACGTGAGCAGCGGAGCAAAAAGCAGCCAGGGGGAGTAAGAGCTTGCCAGTCCCAGGGCCCTGTGGAAACACCAGCAAAACCATTTCTGCTTCTGCCGAAACGCAGCAGTCGCAGAAACGCAGCAGTCGCAGGCGACATCCCCAGCAATTAACCCTGAGTGCTCTGCCCCTGCATCACCCTGCTGAAGACTTTTTCCAAGCCTGGAGAATGTAAGCAAGCATTAACTTGTCAGAAAACTCATGGCGAAAGAGAACAGAGCAATATAAACAGGAAACTTCTTACATCATCTGCTGGGCTCCTGCAGGCAAGGAGGATCCCCACCACCTCTCGAAGCAGAGCTGTGCCTGAGCTGCGCTGCTTCACAATGGCAGCACGCGAAGGGAGCCGGCCTGGGGAGGCCGAGGCAGACCTGCCCGGCACGATGGGCGCTGCGCAGCCCCAGCTCACCAAACCCTCCGCTTGGCTAAGAGGCGAGGAACGTGTGGGACAGAGGACACGGCACCCAGCACTGGGCACCCAGTGCCCCAGGCACAAGGAATGGTCCTTCTCCTCATGGAGCTGCGGGAAGACGCTCCTCAAGCACATGCTACCAACAGATGGACTTGACAGAGCGGCACCCAGGAAGAAAGGTGTCCCCCAGCCCACCCCTCCAAGTGCGAGGTGATCTACCTGCTGCCCCAGTTGGTATGGGGTTACTGCCACCACAGGACAGACCTTTGGCAAACAGGCCCACTAAACCGCCTGCCCCACGGGATGGGTCTGCCCCACCGGTGGTGTGCAGAGCCTTCCCTGCGCCAGCACGGCCCGGGGTGAGCAGCATGCTCGGGCTCTCACCCCAGAGCAAACCCCAACGTGGAGCTGGCGTTCAGCCCGCAGCAAAGAACGCAGCTGCACAGGAACCACACCTCTCTCCTACCCCAGGCTCCCTGCTTCCCACCTCTCCTCCCTTTCCTCCCCACCCATACGCTCAGTCTTGCCAGTTTGGGCAGATTTTCAGGAATCGAAGTTCAGACACACTGCACATTTTGGCAAAATCAAGTCTTTGGTGCTTTACCTGTTCAAAGACCTGGCTAATCATTACAAGTGTCAGTAGCTGTTTTCTAAGCAGACACAAAGGCAATGAAGATTTCCGAGTAATTAAAAAACTACTGAGGGAAAAAGACCTCTGACCCATTCGCCAGGATTCCCCCGGGTCTGGTACTCTGGGCTCCGCTGTGCTGCCACCACCAGCCGGGTGGTACGCCGAACCCCGGGGCTCCCTGCGAACCCGGGAAACGGACCAGGACATTTCACTTACAACTGGGCTGAAAGCACCCATGCCTTTCCTCGTGTGTTTTAAAGAGGAGCAAAGGGAAAAGGAAGGACAAGAATATGCCAATGGTTGGAGAAAGGACATGAATGAAAAGGAAACTGGGTAAAGCCTATAAATAACACAGCTGTCTCGGAAAGAGAGAAGTGGGTACTTCACTGTCACATAACTCAACACCATCAGTGAAACTACACGATGCCAAATTCATCACTACTAAGAGGAAGTACTTTCCCACGCAACTCTGAATCCACCTGTGGAACTGAATGCTGCAGGATGCTGTAGCAAAAGGCAAAGCAGTAAGATCCCTAAGGGCTAAACTGGTGTTAATGCTTCCCAGAAGATGAGAGTGGTTCTCCTTTTCAGTGTGTAGTCTGAACTTCTAACTATTAGGACTTTAGGGAGCACACTCCTAGGATGGAGCTGCCACAGCTGCCTTCATCAAGGCTTTACACCCTGAAGCAACAATCAGCTGTCAGTGTCTCATTAGGGAAATTGCATATCTGGAGAGACACAGAGACTGCCCCAAGTCCACACGTTGCCCACGTCTCAGAACATGACTTTCTCTGCTGCAGTGAGAAGTGCACTTCTGTATACTCGGCTTTGTGCCTTCGGATAGGACAGACCGGCTTCCAGAGAGGTCAGGGGGAAGTCACAACCCCGTATACCCCACACTGCTCCAGAGCCCTGACTTGTGCAGAGGAGCCACATTCCCAGACATCCAGGCAAGAAAAGCTCAGCCCTACGTGCCACCATCCCATGGTTTTGGGCACCAGGACACCCTGTCACATCAGGGTGGCACCCAGAACAGCCCCGTCACAGCAGGCGCTGTACGGTGGAAAGCACACCGACTGCGGCTCTCGGCATCCAGGCACAGAGACAGAGTGCTGATTTGCCGTACACGAGGCTGAAGAGGGAAGTGTGCGGAAGCCGTGCTTAGGGTAAGACAACTGCAGACAGCAGGCACTTCCCCACGGCCTGCAGCGGGGACTGCTGGCCCCAGGGTCAGAGAAGAGCTCCTTGTAAACAGAGAGGAAGGCAGAAGAACTAGAGGAAGGGCAGCCTCCTCTCTGTGCCCCCTAGGAGAGAGCGACCCACATTCACAACCATTATTACACCACCACTGTAATTGGATTAAGCCACAGGAAGACTCTTTTATCTTGTTTAGTCTAAACTGCGTTAGCACTGAAGCTCCCTATTAAACCACAGACAGGCTATCTGGGGTGAGCGCTCTCTCTGCCCAGTCATTTAGGCAGAATGCAATTCTGTTATCACAACTCTCACATTGTCCCGTGCTCCTTTATCAGGGCAAGCAGCTAATTACACAGCCTGGCTCACACAGGTAATGAGCACTCAGAAAAATGCAGTAAATGCAAAAACCTTCCAGGTCTTTAAGGAGCCCTTTCACAACTCCCTCCCTCCTGTCCTTAATTCAGCCTGATCCATTTTCTTCCTTCTCACACTGAACAGGGTATGCAATGATCTGGAGCTGAAAAGGTGTGAGCAAAGCCTCAAGTCAACTGGTTTCCACTCCCAACCAGGCAAGTCGTGCGACTCTGGAAACACAAGGTGTGATGTAGCACGGTTGGAGCAGGATTCATAGAAAGGTGAGCAGATGGACTACGGGCCAAATCTTTCCATATAGAGCTCTGCAAGGTCAGTATTTCATGATATTTCACTCTTTGGGACACTAATTTACGGGGAGAAAAATCATGCTGTTGGTTACACAGCAACTAATTCAAGGAACAAGCAGCTGTTAAACAGTGACCTCCCTTTATCCATTCACATATTCATCTCTGCTGTGTCCAGCTGCCTTTTCCTGCTGCCATGCCTCCTGCCAAAGCTTAGTTTAGAGGTTTGCATTCTGTCCATCAAAATCATCCTTGCAATTTCAGCTGGGTGCGAAACTCTGCTTCCCATTCTGGAGCTTCTCATCATCATTGTGCAGCGCTGATATGTGGGATAAAACAGCTGATGCGGGATCCATTTATTCAGAGATATAATTTGTGCAATACTTAGAACTCCGTCAGGATGAATGTTACTAGGATTATTAAATTTGCATGCCACAGTGGCCAGCTGTTTCTGAAAAACCCTCCTCCAGGTAATTATGCTCCTCTGGAGTAGCACAGATGAAGCAGCACAATTGCACCCACAAACCTCCACTACGGGAAAGCAGAACTGCTGTGGGCTGAGAGGTGGGCAGCTGTGTTTCGAATTACTTCTTAAAGCACACATCCGAAGGCAAGCCCGCTCTGAAGAGACGCTGTTCCCAGCAAAGTAAAGCCTCATTAGTGCAGAACCAAAGCATTAGCAACGGCAGCTGAAATAGCTCTACTTACTACATCATAACCTGTCGGTGCTCGGTTCCGCGATGCAACCACACCAACACCCGTGATGGGATCCATCGGCAAGTCGGGCAAGGCATCCGAGAGATCTCGCACTTCAGGCATTATGGACTGATCCTGAAAGAAAGGAGCAGAATTAAAGGGCTGCTCGGCAGCACACCCCAGCAGAAGACAGAGAGCACTGACAGCCTGCATGCATGCCACAGTGCCTGTGCTGACACACCACAGACTGCCAAGTTAAACACAGGATTAGGCCAGACACACCTTCTGCACTTTCATTTGCTTTTGATAAGAGGGTGCATTTGTGCAGTGCCCAATAGGTTTGGAATTTGGGCTACCAGCCTCTTCTGAGATTAATTTTGTTGTTTCCAGTATACTTAGCATGGGCTGGTCTCCATCTAGCAATGATGGGAAAACCCAAGCTCATTCCCTTCCCTCCCAAACAGAGAGCAAATTTCATCCCTGAGCCAGGCTGGTTGAAGCAGCTCTGCCATTTTAAGCAGCAAGAAATCTGCTCTTAATGGCTTCATTGGGAGGTTCCCCATCCACTACAGGTGTTAGACACGCTGGGGGTTCCCCCACGAGTCTTCAGTCCCATTGCACCCTCCTGAACCAGACCATTTGCATGTAGCAGCACAGATGTATCTGGCGTTGTATGCAAAACCGCGCTTGCTGCAGAGAGCCTCAACACCAGGGGAAGACAGATGAAGCAGCACAGGATGGTCTGATGCAAAGCAGACAGAGGCCTTGAAGAGGCCTGAGCATCTTCCAGAAGGGAGACATCACCGAGTACTTCAAGGGAGGGAGATACGCAAAGGGGGATAGAAGCAGGTAAGACCAACCAACTTCGGAGAGATGCTGTTGCAGGAAGCAGGAGGAGAGGACAAGAGCTGCTGAAACAACTCGCTGAGGAGGAGGATGGGGAAAGGTGCCACTGCCTCAGCATGTGGTCTCCTGCAGAGGCAGCCAGTTAGGGCAAGTCTTCTCCAGCTTTCAGGCAGGAATGCCCCAGGAAACCGCCCCCCACGCACCCTGAGATAAAAGGGCAGTGCTTTGCGTAAACAAGCGTCACTGCTGAGCAGCCAGACAAGCTGTGAACCAGAGCTACCTAATACAATTCCCTCCTCAGAGCAATTAAACCCCAGCATTTCTAGGCCATGTAGACGGCTGGTTACTTACTGCTTCTAGAAAAGGCAGAGGTGAGTGCTGGTGCCAGTGGGACCTGGGTTTACACTTCACAATGCCCAGTCTGAACAAACATCGTGCTGCAGGCAATAAAAAAGAGCAAGTCTGGGCCCTATGTAAATAATAATAATGTCACACAAACAGCCAGACTACCCGAGGAGTCTGAAACAACAGAAGCTAGTGACCAGTAACGGTGAAAACACTCTTGCTGATAAACCAAACCCAGGAGAGAGCTCTGCTTCAGCACCTAGACAAGCACCCAGCACGCACGGAGCAAAGCGGACACACTTTGCTCCCTATGCAGTTTAAGCCTCCAAAGCACGACTAGAAGCGCACCCTGAGCCATAGGGGCTCACCCTCCCCTCCCGACGGGCTCCCTGCCCGCTCCTCGCCTGCCCTGAGGAGGACCTTGCTGCAGAACGCTGGTGGCACCTGCCACAGCCCAGACAAACCCCACGCCGCCGCCTGCGCTGCTCCACTGGCTCATCCGGATGCCTCGCAAATAATCCAGAGTCCACTGCCTAAAACGCGCAGTACCGCGCAAACGTAAAGTGAATTTAACAAAGAATTTGCAATCTGTTCTTCATAGAGATGCACGTTTTCTGAAACTTTTCCAACCCTCAATAATGTGATGACTTGTCACTACACACTGGGAGGAGCTGGGAGATAATGAATGCTGATACGAGCTTCTCTTAAGCCATTCTGAACTGAAATCCAGGTAAGTGGCAATATTCCCCAGCACACTCAGAACACTGCATGGCAGGTTCCAGCATGGCTGCAGCTGCACTGCCGGGAAGCAGATCTGCTCCCCTGGCACCTCCGGCCTCCAACAAACCCGCCCTGACGAAGCACCAGCTTGCTCCGCAGAGGCAGGGGGAGCAGGGGTGGCCGGGATGTCACCGACACCTCACCTCAGGGTGAAGCAGAGGGGCTGTGCCCCCTCTCAGGCCTTGGGAGAGCCCAGGCAGGCAGGGAGCCCCCGGCACTCCCTCCTCTTCTGCAGCAGCGATGGCGGAGATGGAGCTAATGTAGGCCAGGGACCTGCTGCCAAATGCTGCCCAAGCCCCGGCCCACCATGCTGGGGCCTGCTGCGGGGAGGCCCAGCTGCCCCGGCAGGAACCCAAGCAGCAGTGGGGTCGGCCTGGGAGAGGCTGAGGACGGGGCCCTGGTGGTCCCCAGCACCACCGCGGGAGCAAGGGTGGGGGCCTCTACCTGCAGCGCGGTGCCGCTGGGCAGACCCCCTCAGCCTGACGGCACCCCGTCCTTGGCGGGAGGAAAAAGGGCACCTTTGTCGGAGCCGTTTGCGGTCCCGCTCGGCACGGCAGGGGGAGGGGAAACAGCATCAATCCTCACTTTGTGCCGGTTCAGACAAAGCCCCTCTATGGCGGCGACGGCAGCAGCAGCTAAGCACGGAGAACGGGTTTTCTGCCTCGAGAGGACAGGAGGCAGAAGCCGCTGGGCGAGATGCAAGGCGGCACCAGCACAGGGCCCAGAGCAGCACCCCGCTACAGCGAGGGCCGAGCCGAGCTCCCCGCGCCCGCCACCGCTGTGCAGCGCTCGGCGAGCCTGGCACCTTCCTCTGCCTGGCGCTCACACCGCGGCCCGTGCCCGTGGCTGGCAGGGACAGGCAGGCAGAGCATCTGCCCAGAAAACAAACCTCGGGGTCTCCGGGCAGGGCGGTGCACCCTGCTCCGCAGCCGGAGGGCTGGGGCAGCAGCGCTCGAAGGCGGCTGGGCCCGCGCCCGGCCACTGCAGCACGGCAAGGCTCTGCCACGCCAGGCCAGCTTCCCGCTGTGCGGGTGGCATCGAGGATGCATCTGGAACAGATATGGAGCAACAGCAATCGGTTTGCACACTCGGATAAATGTTTTTGTGAACTCTACACGGGTCAGAGGGGAGTCTCTGGCTGGGCAATCATACAGACGATTAGTTACATTGCACTTCTCCCCCAGGGCATCTGCAAAGTTTGGTTTCTTTTCTATCACGCCTTTGAATTTACAAAAAAAAAAACAAACAGTGAAGGAGATTAAATTAAGGAGCAGGATTCTATAAATACTCCTATTAGACAGTTTATTATTTCAAAGAAGTTCTCTTTAAACAATGCCAGTTTGACCTATGCGCCCGCCTAACATCATGGTGGCCTAGAACTCAAACCAGCTGACCAGGAGATGGCCTTTCACCATCCTGCACTAAGTTACGTCTGCCGAGCAATGCTGAAGGGCCTGCGCCGCTCCACCCGCTGCAGGGTTATTCTGGGAACAGCCCAAAACAATCAGAACATTTTTCCCATTAGTGGGGAGCACGCTCCCTGGAGATCGTTCTCAGCTGCAGGGCCACATCCAGCCCCCAGCACGCCCAGGCAGTGAAGGGAAGCCGGATGTGAGCCCTGCGGCAGGAAGAAGCTTCAGAACACCATGGGGCCACTCAAAGCCAGCACGGAAAGGATGTGCCTCCACCAGAGAAAGTCACTGTGCATCCTGCCGGCAGCAGTCCCGAGCAGCGCGCGGCAGAGCGGGGCAGGACGGCTGCAGTACAAGATGCAGAGAACGGGCTCTCGGCACGCAGCCGCCATGCTGCTGGCTTTATCCCAAACGCTTTCTCCCCCCTCAAACGGGCCGCGCTGCGAGGCAGGAGCTGCGGGTGTCCCGGGGATCCTGATGCCTGGCTGCAGGAGAGGCCTTCAGGGACCCTGCCAACCTCTGCCACAGCCTTCTTCCCCCTGCCCTCAGCCAAGGCCCCGCTTTATCTTCTTTGCCTCCTCCTGCCCCAGGATTTGGGGAACCGCTTGCTCTGTGTGGCACCAACCCAGACCAGACCCAGACTGGCCCCAACAGGCACCTCTGCAGGCACATGGCACAGACCCCATCCTGCTCCCCCGGCAGGGCAGCAAGGTCCCTGCTTCAGCCCAGCGGAGACGGCTCTGCGGGCCGCAGCACATTAGGTAGCAGAGTCCAGTGCTGGGGTGCCCTGCAGCAGGCAGGCTCCAGGCAGGGCTGCCGACCAGGCTTCCAGAAGTCTTTGCTCCGGGGAGTTTGAGGCCAGAGGGCTGATGGCCTTTTTACACAAACCGGAGCAAGCGGCGCTCTGTCCTGCCTGCCACCCTCGACTCCAGAGGCTGCCGGCCCGCAGGGCAAGCCACCAGGCACAGGGGAGAAGAGCAGAGGAAGCGCGGGCAGCGGGCAGTAACATTTAGTCAGAAAGCCACACACGTACAGCCCAGCCAGGGCCTCGGTTTGATCCGTCACCACACAACGCTCAGCGGTGCCCTGCTCTGGGTCCTCCTGCTGCGAAGCACCTACTTTCCGACACGCACACTGGGTCTGCTCTCTAGGAGAGGTGTAACACAGGGCCCGTGCTGCCCTGGCAGTGCCAAGCCCCCTGCCGACCGGCAGCGCAGCTCCAGGCAGCTGCCTCGGCACCCCGAGCCTCCCACTCTGGGGAGACGGCAAAGCCGGGGGCAGCTCACCACCCCGGAGGGGGCTGTCTTGCAGCCCATGCCCGCAGTCACACACACCTCCCTTCTCCCAGCACCCCCGCGATTGTCTGGTTACATCCTTTTCACTCGCTCTCACCCATTTTCTTGCCAGCTCAACTCTGCTTTTATTAGTTTACCCTAGGCACACTTTTCTGCTGGCTTCACTGTCTGTTTCAAGTATTCCACTGAGGTGACTGACCACACTCACCGCGGGGCTTTGGCTGTGACACGTGTAGCAAAGAAAGACGTTTTCAGAGATGAATTACTGCGAGTTTGTAGAGCATTTTTTCCCTCAGTGTTCCTTTTCAACGAGTTAGGCAAGTTCAAGAGCTGATGGGTACATGATCAGATCAGGCCTGATGACGTATTTGCTACAGAAGCATCACGCTGCCAGCAAAGCAGGTCAAGTTCTGAAGTTAAATAGCAAGGGACTAGCAGAGAGAATGGTCTTATTGTTTCTTCCTTCAACTACAAGCCCCGCACTTTGACACTGACTTGCTCTTCCCACAGGCAGCGAAGTATGAGTTAAGGCAAAACTGGAAAAAAATTATCAACTCCCTCACTGAATTCCTGTACCCTACAAGAAACAATCCCATCAAACCAAAGCAGATACACTGCCAAAACCCTCGCTCGCATGCTCGGGTTATCGCTCCATCATTTTGAAAAGGCGGTAGGTACCGCTGGCACAACACGGGCTGCTTAGAAGTTACTCTTCCGCACGCCTGGTCCTCCCCCCACATCCAGGAACAGGACACAGCCCCAGCCAGTTTTCTATTTCTGTTCATGGAATAGGACATAGTTTCAATCAGAAAAACAGGAGACCGTGGTGGGACACGGGGTCAGGGCCCCGAAGGCCTCCATCACAAGCAGGCAGAATTTCAGTTTCACGTTTCATCCCAAATGAAGGTATCTCTGGAATCACCCCTGCACTCAGGCACCATCTTCGAGACAGCTGCCCCGTATCAGCTGCAAAATCTCTACAGTTTGTGACTGAACTGGATGGAAACTGGAACTTAAGTCATGGAATGAGCAGAATTGAGATCTTGTATTGCTTCACAGCACTTCTAACTATGGACACGCATTTGTGAAGAGTGTCCTATTTCAAACCAAAATAGGTTTCCATACACAGATGACCTTGCACCAGGGCAGCAAAACTTAAATGACATTCAGTTCAGTTATTTCTATCTTGGCACGTGTATGAACAAGTCCCTGGGGGCTACAGGAACCCCTGAGCCTGGGATTCACTTTGTCAGAGCGGCACGTGCCACAAGACTGAAACACCATGTGTTTTATTTCACACCTCCAAAAGCTCAAACTAAGCCTTTGTCCCAGAACACTGAGAAAATCTATTGGCTAAGGCTACCTCAGCTAGAAATTACAGGGATGACAATGTCAACCTGCCACACAATGCACAGGCTCCACTAAGGTATACGTTAGCGTGTTCCCACTCTGTTGAAATAAAACTCAAAGATGAAGACACCTCAGTTTTAGCCCGACCAGCTGAACACCTGCTGAAGCCCAGCCTGTCTCGTTCCAGCTGAAGGACTTTGCTTGCACTACCATGACCAAGCTGCGAATGCCCCAGCTCAGACAAAGCACAGAAAATATTGAAGCTTGGCGGATCTTTGAGAACCTCTCCAGAAGCCACAGTGAAAGCTCACAAGCCTCAGTAATGCAAGAGGCGAGTACATAAAACACGGGCAGCTCAGTATCACTGCTCCGGCCGGTGCTGTAAAGAGAGAGCCCACATTATCACCCCCAGATACGCAGAAACCTGAGGACAGGTGAGAAAAACGGGCAGCCAAGTAAACCCACGCTGTAAACGCAGCAAAAGACCACGCCGAGCACAGGGGGTTTGTCATTTTCTCTAACCAGTCCCTAATAAAATCTGCAGTAAGCCCCTGAGCAGGTCAAGGTCACCGGGGCTCTGCCCCACCGCGGATGACCGAAGCTGCTGCTGCCGCTGGCCGCCAGCCCCCCGAGCCCTCCCCTCCCCCCCCGCTCGGAGGACAGCCGGCAGCCCGGTAGCAGGCCGCAGCCCGCCCGCTCGCACGCCGGGCTGGCAGCGCTGCCCAGGCGCGCTCTCGCCGCCACGCCGGGCACCGGCC